>CM023449.1:185508093-186017016 GCA_013339765.2 Haemaphysalis longicornis | reverse complement strand
CCATGGCCTGTTAAGCCGACCTAAGTTTGCTTTTTTTTAGTAAGGCGCCATGTTTGAGCTTCATATGTCATAACCGGCGTATGCACTGCTTGTATAGTTCCCTTTCGAGTGGCAGAGGTAGCTTACTTGGCATAATTTGATAGTGCTTGCCGAGTGATCCCATCCCCATATGTATTCGTCGCCTGACATCTCTCTCGCGGTTGGTGTCAGTACTAACCATCTGTCGAGTGGTGGTATTCTTTCACGTCTTCCAGCGTTTCGTTTCTTAAGCTGCAGCTGTCGATTTTGGCATGCTTATTCCTTATTACTTTAGATTATCATATTTACTTTAGCCCCACGGCTGTCTTTCTGATTGCAGTTCCTCAAGCATTGCTCTATACTATGTCGTCCGCAAACCTCAGATGGCTCAAGTATTGTCCGTTTATCCTTAATCCTACGTTTTCCAAGTCAAGCTTCCTATATACCCCTCCAGAAATGCTGTGAATAGTTTTGGGGAGAAGGTATCTCCCTCGCTTACTCCCTTCAAGACCGGAATATCTTCCAGAAGTCTTATGCAGCTCTCGTCTACTTCCTGTTCTTTTAGTGCTTCTAGCACAGCTGCGGAGAGTACCGAATCAAACGCTTTCTTATAGTCCATAAAGCCCATGTAATTTGGTTCGGTATATTCTACTGATTTTTCTATCGCTTAATGTGATGTGATCCATGGTCTGGTACTCTTTCTTATATACAGCCTGCTCACAGGGTAGTTGGAAATCCAGTCTGTCACCAATGCGACCAACTTTAACTTTGGTAAAAATCTTGTACACAGGCGAGAGTAGCCTGATGAGGTCCTAGGGATCTCCCTTCTTATGAATCAAAATAATGTTTGCGTTTTTACAGCCTATGCGCACTTTCTGAGTTTTACAGCATTCCGAAAGTAGTACGGCGACCTTTCCTAGTAAAATATCTCCTCCCTCCTCCAAACATCCATCGTTATGCCGTCGTTACCTGCAGCTCTTCCTCTCTTCATGATTTCGAAAGCCTTTTCTACGTCCTCTTTGGTTACTAACGGGACACTGCAAGTTGAGCTACTACTCTCAGTAGTTTTCTCTGGTCTAACGTCGCTGGTATGCAGCCTGGTGTAGAATCGTTCTGTTAGCTTTATTATCTCCTCCAAGTTGTGCGTTATGTTACCCTACTCGTCTCTGAGTGCGTACATACCACCTTTGCCGAAGGCTAGCTTTCTCTTAGTTGCTTTCAAGCTTCACCTTATTGGCCCGTATCCTCGATCACTGCCATGTTAAAAGCACGAATGTCGTTTGTTTTACTTCTCTTAACCAATTTCCGCAGGTCGGATAATTCAATCAGTTCTGCCGTACCTGACACTTTCATGTTCTTACGTTTGACAATTAGTTCCGTCCGGTTTCTCAGCTAGTTTTTCAGTTTAGTTCCTTCATTCACTTACCCGACATGTGCTGCTGATTCACTGATTGCCGATGTTAGGTGTCATTTAGCCTGTCTACACTGACTTCCTCCTGCTCTTTCGAAAGCGAAAATTTGTTTTGAATAGTTTATTTTAAACTCCTGTGATCTGGCTCTCAACTGATTCCATGCGGGTTTTCTTAGTTTTCACGAGTTTCGTTCTTTCTGTAATGAGATTGAGCCTTAGCTTGCATCTAATCATCCTGTGATCGCTGCTCTGAATCCTACTTAGCACCTCTACGTCTTGCATAGTACCTCGGTTGCCACTTAAAATGAAGTCAATTTCGTTTTTTTGTTGTACCATCAGGACGTTTTCAATGTCCATTTTCATTCATTTGTTTGGTAAAGAATTTGTTCATTAACCTCAGGTGATTTCTCTCTGCAAATGCCGCCAGTGTATCTCCTCGACGGTTGCGATTAGTCTATTCCGAAAGTTTCCCACTGACCATTCACCCATTTGCTTCTTCACCGACCGTTGCGTTAAAGTCTCCCATCAAGATCGGGATCTGCATTGTTGCCTTCTTCATAGTTGATTCGACATCCTCGTAAAATCTGCCTACGGCTTCATCATAGCTGGTTGCTGGCGCATAGGCACGTACTATCTTTACATGTATCGCTTGTTTAGCTTTATCACAACTACCCGCACTCCCTCGCTAATGCTGAAAAGTTATTTCACGTTTCCTGCTATTTCTCTGTGGATTAAGAATCCAACCTTGCGTTCTTTCTTCTCTTGGGGTCCACTTTAGCACAGAATATGCCCGCTTTAGAGCTCCATAAAGCCTTCTGTTCTAACTTCGCTTAACCTCATGATATCCCACCTAATGTCTGAGAGCTCCTCAGTAATACAGCTAAGCTTCCCTGGCTAGGCAGAGTGCGTGAGTTAAACGCTTCCAGGGTCAAGTTCCAATGCTTAAATTAAACATGCTTCTAAATGCGCCAGGTAAACTACAAAACGTGTACTGCAACGCATTTACAAGGTCCGCATTTATTAAACCGGAGCAATGGATCCAGCGTGAGATTGTGCATACATGATTGCCTCAAATTTGCGAGAGATGAGTTTGATTACCAGACCATAATTTTAGCCAACTTGGGTTCAAATCTCGTAACTGTTCAAAATAGCTTTCTTTAGATATTTAGCGTCATTTCCAGCATTCCTTCACCGTTTCTTCACCGGTTGTTGTTTTGAGTCATCGTCCGTTTTGTGTGCCGTCCGCCAGCCATTTTATGCGACATCCTAGGGGTAAGACAGCGGAGTTTCGACCGTACCGGATAACCTAAGCCAATCGCATTAAGAAGCGCCCACTACGGTACGTACAATTCGATATTGAGGTGGCACGGGGCAGTTCTGCCTCAAAAAGAATCTCAGCTCCTACATGATTGTCGGCGTACTAATGTCTGTTTAGTAACTATAGTAACAGACATTTGCCGCGTATCTTGTCCTTTCATTGCAAATGTCTACGCAAGCCGATAGTCGACAGGCGCACCTGGCAAGTAAATGCATCCCTTCTCTTTCCCGCTCATCTCTTATGCTGTTCCTTTCCCGTCTCGTTCCTTCGAAGATAACACGCTTGAGGATTTCTCAAGTCACTTTAAATTTACCGCGTTCCACTGTTCCACGTCGGGTGCCTCCATGCCAGCGCTGCCATACGGCAGAGACGAGCGTGAATCGAGGCGCCCGACTACAACATTTATAGAACTACGTTTCCCTTGTCCACGAGCGTTCTAACCGGAACGCGGAAGGTCTAGTGGACCTTTTCGTTGCTGCGGCGTTTTTTTTTTTTAATTGTGCCAGGTAGCGAGGGCTGCATCTAGCGACGATTTTCTGCAGTTGATGTACTTATTTTTTGCTATGACAAAAAGGAAGGCCTCGTAATTTTGTTAATAAAGGAACACTGCAAATATTACTCATGTATTGATTTCCTGCCTTATATTTGCTCCTTCTTGTTCGACAATGTTGACAAGTATGAACATTAAAACTGGACTTAGACGTTCAAATTTGACAAACAGACATACATAAAAAAGACATACGTTTGTATGCCTTTTAGTTGTATCTATACAGACAGGAAGACCAAAGCTTTCCAGTTCAATGTAGCGCAAGAAAGACTATCGTCATTAAAAATCTGCAGTGTGAATGTAATAGGCGACGCACGCGTGAACTTCAAGGATGCTAAATTGAGCAGCTGTAATGATATAATACCAATACCAGTTCAGCAACTTTTCTTCTTCCCCTTCTCTTGCCCACCCCCTCCCGCGGTCGCGAGGCGCGGAGTCAATCGCCGCAACAAGCAAGAATGCAAGAGCCGCAGCCTCAACAGTTTCGGCAGCTGCGGGAGCCTGTGGATAAAAGGAAGAAGTGCTCAAGAAAGCTTCACTTCAAACATTAAAGCAGTTCCATTCAGCGGCGAAAGTGGTCGGAAGTGGAGAGCAGTGATTAATCAGACAGAGTGGCTGTGGTGCCGTTATGAGGTCATTTATACGGCCCCTCACGCTCTTCTCCACCCTGTTTCACTCCTCTGTTGAACTGATCAGAGGTTTCGTCCCATTCAATTCGAATTTCCTGCCTTGGCTGCGCAAGCGCGCGCTGTGCCTGGAACAGCACGTGCGGTAGTTCTGTTCCCTCTGTGCTTGCTTTCATCTCGCACGTGCCGGAGCCTTACTAAGCATTTTGGAACGAGTGGTTTTTTGGCGGCCATTTTTTTCGCTCACTATCGTAAACACCGACCCCACGGGCGTTCCTAGCTAACTGGACGCGGGGGCTGTCGGTTTTTGCATCAAATGTACCTGCAGTTTTTTTTTTTGCGCTAAACATCGCGTAGATGCATGAAAAGCGCCAGCGGTTCAGGAGTTTCGAAAGTTTATGACTATATAAGCAGTTTGTTTTTTCGAAGCCTCCGTTACGCCTCTACGCCATGGTGGTCTGCTTGGGTCCCTTACCTCGCCAAGCCACCTGATTGCGGCAGTGGCTAGACGGCGTGATAGTGAACGAGCTACGGCGACAAGGCGAGGCCCTAAAGTGCTCTGAACTTTAACTCAGCGTTCTGCCACCCTGGCAAGAGGAAAGACCAGCTGAGCTGCGCTCTGGAGCAGGCGCGTAGCTAGGAATTTTTTTTCGGGGAAGGGGGGGGGGCGGGGAGCCACGGTCGTCCAAATGATTGGACGGGGAAATATGTAGGCAAGGCTTCTTGCACGTTGTTTTTCAAAAGAAGCTTGAAATCACTGACTTTAACATGCAATTTGTGTATGCTAAACGCTAACAGTAAAGCCCACCTTAAAGAGCTTAGATGATGATGATGATAATGATGATCACCCAAAATTCCAGTTCCCTGGTCTATGGGTAGGCCACGGGCGATTCGTCCGTCCATAGAGCAGGCGGTTCTAATAAAAGCCGCCAGAGCAACCTCTATTCGCGTACACCTGCACGCTCTTTGTGTTGCCGATGTATGAAAGGGTCATTTCAGATAACATCGAACAAGGCATGGCTGGTCGACCTCTTCATTTTGCTTGAAATTTTTTACCTCATTCCCGCATGTATGTAATGTGCGGATTCACAAATATTTTCGGCAGAAAAAATTTTGGCCGAATGGAAAAAAATTTGGAACCCACGCGCGTGGACCACGGCCGCTACCTGCAAATGCGGCGCAGCCTAATTTAGTGACGTCTACCAAAACATATACTAATCAGGCCGGAATGGTAATTTTTACGCTTAATATACGCCTGGTGTACAGTTCGCGCCCAAAATATCGTTTGTTTGAAAAACATATTTTTTGTAATAATCTTCCAAATATTGCTCAGAGCGCATTTTGTGGCGTATTTTGCGGGCCAGTATTATCGTATGTAATGGAACTAGAGCGTTCAAATTTGAGTGAGGGCTGCTCCTGGCAAGCACAAATAACTGTCGTAAATATCGTGTCTGTGCACAGTACAGTTAAAAAGTAAATGGCGCACAAGTGTGAAGAAAAAACTAAAAGACTCCGAGTTCAGAGGATTATTAAAAAAAAACTCTTCTTCGATTTTGCCTAAATTCTCGCCAGATGTTAGCCTGTGAATGTACTTCAATGATCATTAAAAACATGTTGCATCATTTTGTTCCTGACGCGCCTACAGCGCGAGAAAAAGCCTGGTCGGCCAGGTCTTCACAAGATCCTTAGACAGGAAACAGTAAGAGCAACTACCAGTGAATGTGCAGACATTTGATATTTTTTTGTACCAAAGGCAAACGATTACTTATTGATAGTATTACAGAGAATTGAGAAGCGAAACTGAAATTTTTTTGTGAATTTTGCAACGAAAATAAACAATCTGCGCACCACTAAATGTGTACTCTTCGAAGAAAAAAAACGGAGGAACTCCAGATTTACGCGCATTTAAAAAAACGCTTTTTCAAGTTTTATCAAGCTTTCCACAGATATTTTGCTTCTAAATTAATTGCGTGAGCCATTAAAAAAGTCGCATCATTTTGATCTCTGAAAAGCAAAAGAGCCATGTCAAGCATGCTCGTCACAAGGAGCTGAGACATAAAACGACGATTGTGACTTTCTGCAGATTTCCCTTATTTATTTTGTAGAAAGGGCAGAATATCTTCTGTGATATGGAGAATAGAATAGCCAAGTGACATTTACGAAGTCAACGTTTGACATGACAGAGTTCCATCGGCACCCCATTAATACCGTGCAGCTACTAGCTTTTATTTACACATTGCTTGCTGCATCAATGTTCACAGTTTCCTCAAAGGGACACAAACAGTCCGCGCTGCGTATAGTTTGCATATATCTGCTTCTGATGACTTCCTTAAACGCCACCGTACACGTGCCATGACTGTATGCCGGGAAAAGCACGCACTGTTCGCCATTCTTCCTTTTTTGTTTCGCGGTAGCTGGAAACTTCGTTCCCCTCGAGGTATATGAAGTGAACGCCCTTGATCTTCTCAGACAACACAGTTACCATGTCTTTTGCCGTTTGAATCGCATTTTTAGTCGTTCTCTTAGGTTGTAAAGTGTCGCCTGGTGTTTGACGATTCCCCCAACTCCGTCGCAGGCATTCTTTCCGTCCCCTGTTGCGGAGAATATCCATTGCGTTTCAGGCACGTCGCTCTTTCGCAACTAATGAAGCTGGTACCTGTTTTTTAAGTTACTGGCAGCTCCGCCACTCACATAAGTCGCCTTGGAGTACAGTGGGAGATTGTCGTCTACCCACAGCCTGACTTTTTTTTAACCCCAGCAGGCATGCGCAGTCATGGGCCATGGCAGACGTCATCGCTTGCAACCGCAAAACTATGACAAAAGAGACTGAGTAACAAGCTAAATATATACAAAAAGAATAATAAAATCAGAATACTTAAAAGGAATAATAAAAAGTGAATAAATGAAGATTAAAATGCGACCGTAGTCAAATAGCGGGATGGCAGCGCAAGGCACTCTCCCAGTGTGACAGAACTGAAACTTGTAACCGTTCGAACGCATGCAGCCCCTTTTCTTCCAGTGCCCTCTTTCACTCGTTCTGTCAGCTAAGTCCCCGCCGCCGGATACGGCTGAAAAAGCCAAAAAAATACACGACTCAAACAAAAAAATGAAGATCCCACATGTGTTATCCCGGACCCCACCGGGCTCAAGGGCGTTTGCCTTCCTGTTTGGTCGCTAATTCGGTAATTGAACCAGTGTGTCCGGAGAAGGACCGAAGAGGGGCGCGCTAGCTGGAGATGTTACCCGCGCCGGGGTTGTGTGTGGCCGATGTCCATTTTTAATACTTGCCATATGTGCTGCCGACCGGACGGGCTTCCGTTGAACCTTTGATTTTAGGCGAACGAAAGTTACGTCCAGGCGAGTTAAAAAAAAATTCCCCGCATTTCCCCGGGGGGAGAATGTGAAAGTGCGAATGCATGGTTGTCGGCCCGCTTGCGGCGCTTGCGCTCGGCCCCCGCAGCCCACCGCCTCGCCGCCTTCTCTTCCATCTCTTCCATCGGGTTTGTAGTATAACGTGTACACCACGCAGTTATCAAGCCGCTATAACGCCGCTGAGTCGCCAACGCACGCCGCTGACGACGTAGTTTGAATGCGTTAAAGATATAAGGCGCGTTACTCACACTGATATCAGCGTGGCGTCCGTGGCTTAGTCGGTAGAGCGTCGCGCTGCGGCCGCAAAGTCCTCGGATCGAAACCTGGCGCCGGATGCTGTTTCTTTTTTTAATATAGAGGAGCACTGCGGACGCCGCCGCCGCCGCCGGCGGTGGATGGTTTGGGGTCGCTTATAAAGTGCATTCGCACCACGTAAAACAAGACTGCGTGCACCTTGTCAAAAAGCTGATCTTATGAACCAAATATAGCGCATCACGGCAGCAGTGCGCACAAAAAAAGGGCATTGATAATGTAAGACAAAGAGTGACCGCGGTTGGGGAAATCTAGAGGAAGCTATAACAATAGACCCGAAGACCTTCAAATTGCGCGTTTTACCACCATACATTGCAGCGGTTTCGCCACCGCACGACTGTATCCGCGCTGTGCTTAGAATGACGCACGATATTTCTAGGGCTCACACAAGTACGTTTAGAGGAAAATATCTGTGGAAAGCTTCATAAAACTCGAAAAGCGTTTTTTTTAAATGCGCTTGAATCTGGAGTTCCTCCCTTTTTTTTCTTCGGAGAGTACACATTTAGTGGTGCGCAGATTGTTTATTTTCGTTCCAAAATTCACATAAAAATTTCAGTTTCGCTTCTGCATTCTCTGTAATGCTATATTAAAAGTAATCGTTTGCCGTTCCTACAAAAAAAATACAAATGTCTGCACATTCACTGGTAGTTGCTCTCACTGTTTCATGTCTCAGGATTTGTGAAGACCTGGCCGACCAGGCTTTTTCTCGCGCTGTAGGCGGTCAGGAACAAAACGATGCAACATGTTTTAATGATCATTGAAGTACATTCACACGCTAACATCTGGGGAGATTTAGGCAAAATCGAGAAGAGTTTTTTTTTTTAAAGGCCTCTGAACTGGGAGTGTTTAGTTTTTTCTTCACATTGAGCGCCATTACTTTTTAACCGTAGCGTGCACAGACACGATATTTACGGCAGTTGTCTGTGCTTGCCAGGAGCAGCCCTCACTCAAATTTCAACGCTCTAGTTCCATTAGTTACGATAATACTAGCCCGCAAAGTACACAACAAAATGCGCTCTGAGCAAGATTTGGAAACTTATTACAAAAAATACATGTTTTTCTAGCCAACAATGTTGTGCGAGAAATGTACACCACGCGCAGATTAAGCGTAAAAATTACCACTCCCGCCTGATTAGTATATGTTTTGGTAGACGTCGTTAAATTTGGCCGCGACGCATTTGCAGGTAGCGGGCGGGGTCCAAGCGCGTGGGTTCCAATTTTCTTTTTATTCGGCCAAATTTTTTCCGCCCAAAATATTTGTGAATCCGCACATTACATATATGCGGAATGAGGTAAAAGAATTTAAGAACATTGAAGAGGTCGACCAGCCATGCTTTCTTCGATGTTATCTGAAATGAGGCATAATTCCCTGCTATTGTATAATGTATAATCTTTCCTATTTCCTGCTATTGTATAAGACTGTAGTGTAAGCTATAAAACCTGGTAAGCCATTGTACGATGACTCATTGATAAGCCTATTGTAACCTACGTGTCGTAGGTCGCCTTGCTTTCTTTTTTCTGTGTAGTTAAGCTTTCCACTATGATTCCACCCGCCGCGGTGGCTCAGTGGCTAAGGCTTTGCGCTGCTGAGCAAGAAGTCGCGGGTTCGATTCCCGGCCGCGGCGGCCGCTTTTCTGATGGCAGCGAAAGGCAAAAACGCCCGTGTGTACGAGATTTCGGCGCACTTTAAAGATCCCAGGTGGTCAAAATTAATCCGGAGCCCTCCGCTACGGCGCGCCTCATCGCCTGCGTTGCGTCGGCGCGTTAAATCCTACAATCAATGTCACAAGCTCGAGCGTACGACGTCTAAAAGTACCTTATAAATTTTTCATTTTTTTGTACAGCGCCTAATTCTTCTTACACTCGGTTCTATTCGCCCCGAGACAAGGCTGGAACTTTCGCGAACGAAGAGGCAGTAACGCGATCGTCCGCCGGCTCGCCGGCAAGAAAACACCAAAACAAAAACTCCGCCGCTCCGGTTTCGTCGAAGCTTCCAGTACTTTCGAGGAGGTGCGCGTGGCCTTGCCAGGGCTAGAGAGCGTCGATGATTCTAGAAGGGAGAAAGAGGGAAGTTATTCACTGACGGCGGCGGGCGAATGTTGTGTGTTGTGCTCTCCCCCTCCGCGCCGGCACGGTTATAAAAAGAGAAGCCGCGCCTAAGCAAACAACAGCTACGTGTTGACGTCCGCGTGATTGACCACTGCACCTGCCAGTTTGTACATCACACCATCGGCGACCCGCGCCCTGGAGGACTCCAACGTGCTCCCGGGCCTCGAATGACCGTGATCGTCTCGGACGGCCTGGCCTACAGTGAAGCCACGCTTCCCAGGTAGCCGACTCGCCTCCGACAGCGGTGCATCATCCGGCCCGGTCGGTGAATATGCTGGGACTCTGTCTCTCATATGCATCGAACTGTTCATTTTCTTTTAGTTAACTGCTCCGATTCGTAATATTCATTTGTTAGCGCTCCTGTTTGTATCATTTTGTCTAATTGGACTGTTTCTTGTATCCGAATTCCATCTAAGTTGTCTGTAATTATCGATCCGTTACCTCGTGCTTGTGTATTTGTGACTTGCCTGTTTAAATATAAGTCTTTGTGCTGTTGTTTTTCGTTCAAGGCTCTTGCTCATTCTTGCCGCTCTAGTCGGCGAAAGCCGCACATCAGACGGCCACCCCCTTTGTCACCTGTGCCCTGTAGATTCGGTGGGTTTGTTGGCTCTCTTGAGTCGACTCCCCATATCTTCTGACAGTGCACCCTAATTTAAGGAAACGGGTGACAATTTCTGGCGTCCCGCGACAGGACGTCTGATGTGAGCGGTAGGGAGGAGAAAGAGCCTGGAACTTTTTTGGCATAGGTTGCTACTCCTTTATAAGCGGGTGCTCTCGTTCACTCGCTTGTGTAGATATACCTAGCTAGAGGCTAGAGTATTGTGGCTAGATTGCGATACATTTGCAATCATGGATTTAGAGAAAAATAGTAGCGTTGGGTCAGCTGGGCCTGTCCGGGGCCGAATACGAAAATGGGTCGAAAAGGGCGCGAGAGCAGAAAACGAAGAAAAGCTGAAAGAGAAAGAAAGACAGGCAGCACGAGCAAAACGAGAGGCAGCACGAGAAGAGGCTGAGAGGGCTGAAATAGAAAGAGAGAAAGAATTTCAGAGGCAACTTCAGTTGGAGCGAGAGAAAGCGGAGCGAGAAGAGAAAGCCCGCCAGGCAGAGGCCGAAAGGGAGCGAGTTAACGCAGGAGCGAGAGAGAAAGCAAGCAAAGCTGAACTCGAGATTAAAAAGGCGACTCGAGATACAACGGTTGAAGGCGGAATCCTCATCAGATGAGGAAAAATGAGAGAGAAGGGTATAGTGGCCTAAGTGCTAACCCTGAAACGATAAAGGAACGCCCGGATATCTCTAGAAGCAAAGAGGCGTCATCCGCGATCCGCAAGGAGGAAATACCTCCAGATATGTGCGAAAGCGCACCGCTTCAGACCTGGAAGGACGATGATCCTACAGGTGATGCGGAGCTTGAGGATGGAGATAACATTCCGGTTGTGGATGCCATCACGACGTCGGGGCCGAACCCTCTAGACGAAGGGGTACCCGATATTGCGGGGAGAGTGCCCGAGGAAACCGTTGTCTTTCCGAAAGACACGGATAATTGCACGCTCATTGTGCAGGAAGACCCAGTTCGAGAAAGAGAACTCGCTGGGCAAATTAGCGCCGCGTGCGTACCTGAAGATCGAGGAGCAAAGAGACCGACACTGCGGTCAAGGTTGAGGTCCCCGTGAGAAGCGGGAGCCGCACTACACATAGAGAGCTCGCCAAACATACATAAGGTCGGCGACGATCCTGTGATTCGACGGTGGAAGAGAAACCATCCCCGTCACGAAAGAAGAGCCAGTTATCGGGGCACCCCGATTCGATGCCTCGGATACAGCCGAACCCGTGCTCGTCGTAACACGAGCACCTGCGAAAGCAAAGCCGGCTCATTTCCGGCGATTAGAAACTGCGGCCCTTACGACGGAGCCACCTCGGAGGAGGAGGAGGAGGTCCGAAGGGCACGGAAAGAACAAGCCATTGAAAACCTGGCTTACAAAACTCGAAACGCAAATGAGTTACCAGAAGAAAGAGTGCAGGCTTGGACTCAATGGTAATAGAAAATATCTCTACTGCCATTTGGCCCAACGGGCAGGTGTAAAGAAGCACCGGTCAGTTGATACACGAGGAAAGGCGAGGGAAGGCCAAGTCGCTAGGCGCTCCGATGCTCGCCAGACGAAGGCCCAGACAGTGAAGCATTTCCGCGGGACCGGTATCACGGCGGTGCCGAAAGAGTTTGTCGCTCCGCGCGACATTTGTAACGGAACTTTTCCGAAGAGAAGAATTCCGCAGGCGCAGTTACGCAAGCGTCCAATAGACACGGGCTAAGCATGAAGAATGCAAATTTAGATATGCACGTGGGATATGAGTGGAATTGTGTAAGACAGAGTTGTATTTTCACGTCGAGTACTGTATACCTGAACGTTGTATTCATTGTTTCTCTGTCGTCCTGTACGCGAAGGTTGTACTTATTTTATCACTCTGGCTGTACAGTGCATATTCCCGTACTTAGTTGCGTTCTGCGTAAACGTTACTCGCTGTTATACAGTACATTTGCTGTGTATTGTTGGCGTTACTAGTGGTGACATTCGTGAACTTTGCGGTTGCATGTTATTGTTTGTGAACAACATATTAGTTATGGTTCTTATGAGTTTCATTGTACCAGTGCATTGTATTTATTTCTGAGTACGGACGTATACTCATTGTATTTGAGCTACGATACCTTCGCACAGTAGCACACGGTGTATTTTCACGAGTTTCGCACTTGTAATGACTACTGGCCAGACATTTATTATGGGCACTGGTTTAATTCGACTACTAGAACCTTATTGTTCTTAAACTTACGAGTTGTCCCTAGAAAGTGTATTTGTTGAGAAATCTGCGCCAAACCGCTGTTCTGTACGCGAATTCTGTACCTGTCATTATTCTAGAAGAACATTGGCTGTACTTGATTTGGGTTAGGCACAGCCTTTGTTCATAAGTGTGAACGACGCGTACGCACGACTTGTGAGTTTTGGAATATTATTGCATATATTCTGAAACTGGGGGCTTGCTGTGTCACAACGCTCGAGCGTCGACGAACACTAAAATACCTTATGAGCAAACAACAGCTTTCTTTGTTCCTGTACAGACGCCTAATTTTCTTACACTCGTTCTATTCGCACCCCGAGACATCTGGAACCTTCGCGAACGAAGAGGCAGTAACGCGATCGTCCGCCGGCTCGCCGGCAAGAAAACAACAAAAACAAAACCTCCGCGCTCCCGCTCCGGTTCCGTCGAAGCCTTCCAGTACTTTCGAGGAGGTGCGCGTGGCCTTTGCCAGGGCTAGAGAGCGTCGATGATTCTAGAAGGGAGAAGAGGGAAGTTACTCACTGACGGCGGCGGGCGCGACATTGTGTGTTGTGCTCCCTCCCACTCCGCGACGGCACGGTTATAAAAGGAAGGAACAAGCCCGAACTAAGCAAACCAGCTACGTTTGGACGTCGTGATTGACCACCTGCACCTGCCACGTTTCGTACATCACACCCTCGGCGCCCCGCGCCTGGAGGACTCCACGTGCTCCCGGGCCTCGAATGACCGTGATCGTCTCGGACGGCCTGGCCTACAGTGAAGCCACGCTTCCAGGTAGCCGACTCGCCTCCGACAGCGGTGCATCGTCCGGCCCGGTCGGTGAATATGCTGGGACTCTGTCTCTCATATGCATCGAACTGTTCATTTTCTTTTAGTTAACTGCTCCGATTCGTAATCTTCATTTGTTAGCGCTCCTGTTTGAATCATTTTGTCTAATTTTGGACTGTTTCTTGTATTTGAATTCCATCTGTTGTCTGTCATTATCGATCTGTTACCTCGTGCTTGTATTTGTGACTTGCCTGTCTAAATATAAATCTGTGCTGTTTTTTCGTTCAAGGCTCTTGCTCATTCTTGCCGCTCTGGTCGGCGAAAGCCGCACATCAGACGGCCACCACCCCTTTGTCACCTGTGCCCTGTAGTCGGTGGGGTTTGTTGGCTCTTGAGTCGACTCCCCATATCTTCTGGCAGTGCACCCCTAATTTAAAAGGAAAAACGGGTGACAATCAATCAATCAATCAATCAATCCACTATGAATTTCTTTGTTAATGTGACAGCGCGTTTTCGTTTTTGGAGTTTTTTTGGCTGCCATGTGGTGCTGCTCAAGCCTAACGCGGCTGTGTTAGGCCGGCCTACCTGAATTGCGTTTTTTTTTGTGGAATAAAGTACTTCTAGTTTTATTCGTATTTTTCCCGCAGATCTCACCATTATTAAGGTGATCATGATTGATTGAAGGTTTAACGCGCCGATGCAACGCAGGCGATGAGGCGCGCCGTAGTGGAGGGCTCCGAATTAATTTTGACCACCTGGGGATATTTAACGTGCGCCGCCGAAATCTCGTACACACGGCGTTTTTGCTTTTCGCTGCCATCAGAAAAGCGGCCGCCGCGGCCGGGAATCGAACCCGCGACTCTTGCTCAGCAGCGCAACGCCTTAGCCACTGAGCCACCGCGGCGGGGTATTAAGGTGATGATGCTATACTAAGCCTGAGTTCATTGAAATTTTTCGCAAGGGAGAATCGCACGAACGGTACGAACACTGCGAAAGGTAACCAAAACGTACGCTAGCACCAGTTTTCACAGTCGCACGCTTCAAAAATCCTTCCGGAGCTCTTTTTTTTTTAATTTTTGTTTTCGAGCATTGTGCTGACTACGCGGAAACTTCAGAAAGTAATCCAAGCACAAGCCAGCTTCACTAGTCTCATGCTGGGAAAATTCTCACCGGTTGTAATTTTCCCTTGGAATCCGGCTTTGTCTTCTCGGTTGATTTCGCTTTATGTTTTCGGGCCGTTGGGGCTCCGTTTGTTCCTTTTGCTTGGAAGTTGTCCTGCACCCGAGAAAGCATAGCATCTGTCACATCCCCAACTTTCTCGCTCAGACGTGTCACAGTTCAGGAACATAGCAAAACCATTGAAAGCAGGTGATATCTCGCAGAGAGCAAGAAGCCGAATCGAGGGAAAAAGAACTACGGCACGTTTAGGGCCACGATTTTGTCGGCCAGTTGGCTACTCGAAACTTTGTCTTGCTATATACTTCGAAAAAACCGTATTTTTATTCAAAGAACTGCCTTGATCTATTCGCTTGCACCGGCACTCTCTATGTGCTGTCGATGTATGATTATTGCTATTATGTAAAGTGTTATAGTTCCCAGCTGTTATAATGATTATATTGTATTTTAAATTCCCTGAAAAGCTTTTGTATGATTCCTTGATTAGCTGATTGTAGCCCATGTGTCGTACGTCGACTCGTTTTCCCTTTTTGGCATACCAAAGCGTTGCACAATGAGTTTTATTGGTACATGTGACAAGTGATATCTTCATCTGTGAAATTTCGTTTGGCTGCCAGGTGTGCCGTTAAGTTCAATGCGGTTTTGGCAGGCGGCCTGCCTAGCTGAATTGCCTTAGTTTTAGGGCGCAGTCCGCTGGCAGCCGACCCCGTTACCGAGTGACCGAGCGAAGCATGGACGGCACGGAGAAATCGGAGAGGATCGTCTGGCGAAAGCTGAAGAGGGGGGTGGAGCGTCCGGCTATGTGTCATCTTCTCGTTGCCTCCCCCTTACTTACGTTTAGCGCGCCCTACCAGTATCCTCCCGTTGTGCCCTCTCTCCCTCCCCCGAACGCTCTTTTGTTCGCCGCTAAACCAAACCACGGGACAATATGCGCGAAAAGTTCAAGGCCGCTTTTCACGCTCTCTGCTTCCCCTTCTCGGCCAATACGAACCACGTTACATTTGCGCGGGAGGTTCAAACATGATTTACAACAACACGTTGGCCGGAGGCGGCGATGCGCTGCGAGATAACAGCAGAGTAGCGCGTGCCGCCATGCGTTCGCTGATAACGCGATCACTTCCTGAGACGCAGCAGATATGCGCCGTAACCGAAAACACTGCAGCTCGCGCTGTTCCCAAATTTTGCATTACGTTGTATTGTAATCATCAGTGAATTTTTTTGTGGAATAAAATAGTATTTAAATTACTGTTATGAGTAAGTGCATAAACTTTATTGTGCCCAAAACTGAGGCAGGATAGGGGCGGTATGGGATATTCCGCTGTCGCAGAAGATAGCGGCGATGAGCCCGTGGGCCCAGGCGGCATCCTGAGCCAGTCGGACGATTCGTAGTTGGGACTCCGCGTCGGAGCTGAGCAGCATGGCCTCCCACTACTACAAATTATTTATGGTAAATCTCGGTGTTGTGGGTGTTGTACAGATAGGTTGCTGTAGCAGGCCCAAATGAGATGGCAGAAGTTAGATTTCGCGTCACCTCCTGGCAGGAGTCTTTATAGAGGTCGGTATACAGGTGGTTGTAGGCGGTGGAGTTGACCGTAAGGGCACCCATAACACAGATTGCCAAATTGTACCGGAGTGATGTGGCGCCGGGTATTTGAGGCGGGATAAACGGTAGGGATTGGTTGTTTCCTAATAAGTGACTAGCCCGTCCCCGCACCCCATGTTCAGCACACGCTTGGAATAGTCGAAGTGGCTCGGGCAGCTGAACCCTACGGCCGCCTCACAAGCTTCGGGATATACGTTACCTTCACACTCTTCCAGTTAGCCGAGTGAGTTCCGGTTCCCCAGCAATGATTGAAGTAGCTTATGAGAGCTTCAATGAGGCTATCATCCACATTACTGAGCGTCGTGTTATTGTTATTGTGTTCGTAGAGTTTACCATTACTGAGCTCATCGTAGTGACTCAGCCCGAGTTTGTTACGGGAGAATGGCACTAACCGTACGAACAATTTTAAACGTAATCAAAACGCAAGCAAATGGCAGTTGTCACAGTCACACGCTTTCAAAATACTCCCTGAGCTCGTTTGATTTTCAAATGTCTTGTTGGGAGCACGGTACTGACTATACGGTGTATGGCAAACCATCTTTCAGAAAATGCTGGGAAAATTCTTACCGGTTGCAATTTTTCCTTGGAATCCGGCTTTGTCGTCTCGCGTGCTTTGGTTTTAGGTTTCGGGCCGGTAGGAGCTCCGTTGTTTCCTTTTGTTTGTAAGATGTCCTGCACCCAAGAAGACATAGCATCTGTCACATAAACAGCGTCCTAGCTCAAACCAGTCACAGCTCCGGAACATAGCAAAGCCTTTGCAGGGTGGTAGCTCGCGAAGAACAAGAAGTCACCAAGGATAAAAAAAGAACTCTAAAGATATTTTCCAGGACCGAAATGGTTTTGTGAAATTCTTTGTCAACGTTTGCTTCCTGTGCATTTCGATAGAATAGCTTTCATGACACTCGAACTTATTCTCACAAAAGTACTCAGCCTGAAACTGCACAAAAATGTCACTTTGGCCCCCACGAAGAGCTCTGAAAGGATACTTTGAATTTTGCGCTATAACTACATTGTAATCACCGCGGAAGGAACTGGGGTGAGCCGCAAAGCTCCTCCTAAACACGTAACAATGGCAACTGGTGGGCGTGAGTTCGCACTGAGAAGGGCGCATTCGAATACGATGGTTAGTCCTTCGAAGTGACACCACTCAAGATAGCGTCGCTGCATACATTCCTACAGCAGAAGGTGTAACGTGACCGCCTGTAAGGGCGCGAGCTGGAACGTTACCAGCTATTCATGTCTTTTCATGAATTTCATTGATGAACTGGCTGCTTTGTAGTATCCCACTCCTTTTGAATTTCGGAGGACCTGCTTCATCAAAACAATTGATACTTGGGGTGGGTTGGTACGCAATGATTTGTTGAAAAAAACGCCCCGCTAGGGATACACAACAGGTCGTTTGTTTACAAATATGCGTTTTAAGTGCTGCAGATTCGTACTGACCAGAATATCGCTTCAATTCACACTAGTGAAAAGTTACCAGTGCCGACACTAATAGTGCTCCTACTTAGTGCAAAAATACGACTTCGAAGGGAAGTAATGTACAGTCCAACCGTCATTTAAGGAAATCTCTTTATGGTCGATGTTTATTAAATCAACGTATTTCATGCTCTGTAGTGCGGCGCGCCGGGGGCAAACATCGCCCTTTAAAAGCGACGCTGTAGTGTTTGTAAACATTGCGGGATAACTGGCGCACATTGTAGTCTGGAGTTTCTAGGCCATGTTTTCTCACCTCTCGCTGTTTTTACGCGAGTTTCTTTATTACAATACTCAATTCAGAAATGCTGTCCTCCTCTCTGCATCCTACTCTCCGTTTTTCTATGATGTTTCGTATGACGTCACAACCAGATGGCTTGACTTGACTGCGCTACTGCGTGGCTCGCCGACCCTCCTACAGAATCAGTCAGACAGGAGTTTAGTCGGATGGCCGCCGCTGTGTCGTGGCAATTCGTTCGCTCACGTGAAACTAAGCCACGATGCGTTTGTACCTGGAAGTATGTGCGTTCACTTTGTAGGCTGTATCACGCTCTAAGTCCAAGTAGCTCTACACAAGCACACGTGAGACGCTTCGCTGGCTGGTACGATAGTAGAAAAGCCTAAGGCCAATTGAAGGCTTGAGAAGAGGGAGCGAAGTTAATATAGGTACTAAGAAATTAAAACCAACTGAAACTTTTACCGTACAGCGTAAACGCAAGGTGCGGGAAGCAGTGTTTTGCGCCGGGTGAACTAGCATAGCCGTCAGCAGCACGACCGCACTTCTGCGAGCGCTTCTCCACCTAAGGAATGCAGCGGCTAGAGACGAGATATTTGTTGAAATTTGGGGAGCACTACTGCACGAGCCCTATTCAAGAAATAGGAATCTAAGCTGCGTGGAATGCTGAAAATAATGAAAATGTAAACTGGGTTTGCATTACATACTGTATATCTTGCCCCTCCAGTGCTAGCTTATGTCAGAGCAATCTGCAGCCCTAGATGCATTGTTTTGCAATTTTGAAGTTCAAAATCCCCGATAGCGCGCGTTTTTAAGTTGAATTGTGTAAGTTTAAGCAATGTTTTCTATACTGAATTCACCATTTTTGCGCTGTGACGTTCATTGCTCCACGAACGAGCTCACCGAACGCGGGAAGACTGACACTGATGCGCTGGGGAGTTCTCGTTGGCGTGGTGTTTGCATAAGCACCCACTACTGTGGGCGCAGTCCCGAATCAGCGGACCCTTGGACTAGTGCGAACACGCCTGTTACTATAGAGACAGGAGCAAGGCAAGATTCAAAGGTGGGGGAAAAGCACATCGCATTTGATTGTCTCCGGTGACTCCGAAGGGTGTTCACCCACTGCGTACGCCTCAGCTAGTAATCGCTACGATTCCGCGCTGGTAGGCTTATCTTACGCATCTTACAGCAGACAGCATGGCAGAAGCGCGGAATGCCGGTTACTGAGATATCAAGAATGCCCAGCCAACAATAACTTCGGGGTGCAGGCATGTTGTTTCACAGAACCGAAACCGAAACTGGTTTGAATTCTAATCTTGCAATCGCCCAATCACGTAGCACATTGCATT
This sequence comes from Haemaphysalis longicornis, assembly GCA_013339765.2. NCBI lineage: Eukaryota > Metazoa > Arthropoda > Arachnida > Ixodida > Ixodidae > Haemaphysalis > Haemaphysalis longicornis. The sequence goes on along the minus strand of CM023449.1, from coordinate 185,997,867 downwards.
GGACCGTCACAGCATTCTTTTTGTGCGGCCGCCGCAGACCGCATGTGAAAGTTTTTCTTCTTTGTGGATTTATAAAATCAATGCCGCCTTACCGACGGGATAAGCGATGAAAAGTGTATTTGTCCCGGTCTACGCAGTGGAAGCAAAAACACGATCTGGGCAAATTAACTTCATTGTCGCTTTAAGAGAGTATCGCTTAAAACGAAATCACATTCTTGTTTTGAGGAACTAAAATTGGCAGGTTGATTGATTCAATGATTGATCGATTGGTTGATTTATCTGTTGGTTGAATGATTGATTGAATGATTGATTGATCAATTGATTGATTGATTGATTGATTGATATGATTGATTGATCTGATTGATTGATTGATTGATTTGATTGATTGATTGATTGATTGATTGATTGATTGATTGATTGATTGATTGATTGATTGATTGATTGATCGGACATGGCATTACGAGAGAATATCAGATTTTCGGAGAATATCCGAATTTCCCGAAAGAAGATTGCCATGAAAGAACCCTTACCGGTGGTGACAGGATTGTAGTGTGGGCCCCATCCGAGACAGGAAGTGTGAGGGACAATGATCTGGACTTCGGATGATTTCCTGGCTGCAATAAAGAGAAGTTTTTTAGCCCGCGTCTTTTCACACCCTGGTGCAGGGAAAGCCGAAGTTAGCAAACCCCTTTTCTCACCGGCGAAACAGCGGGGGTGTTATTTGACCCGTGGGGCTGGGTTGCATCTTGTGTCGGATCCGCCCACGTCTTGCAGAGCCGCACTTTTCTGCAATGGAGGATCGTTATGAAACAGGCGCACGGGCTGCACAAGCAACCGAACACGCAAGCAAAAAAAAATTAAAGGCGTTGCCCTCAATGTGAAAGCTATCGGAAGCGCAGAGCAGTAATTCTCCAGAATGAGCTTTTGCCCCGTTATCCACTCACTGCTGCATTCAAATTTCCGCCCTCGCAGTACTCACGCGCCCGTGCCTGAAACTGCGCCAGTGGGAGTTCTGCTCTCTATATGCGCGTGCTTTAATATCGTATGCCGGAGCTTTCTTGCGTCATTTCGAACGCGTAATTTTTTTTTCTTTCACGGCTGGAGCCTTTCTGCTTCATTTCGAGCACGCCATTTCTCTCTTGCGCGGCCGATTTTTTCGTAAAAACCAACCCAACCAGCAGTTCCTAACTAAATGAACGCCGGGGCTGCCGGTTATATACGCAGATTTTTCCCAAAGTTTTCTTTGCGCAAAATAACTTGGAGATGTATGACAACCGCCAGCGGTTCTACGAGATTTGAATGGTATGACTATTTAAACCTTGGTTTTCCCGTAAGCCTCAGCGTTACTACCTAACCCCGGTACAGAAGGCTCTACATGCGTTCTGTTATCTCGCTGCGGCGCCTGATTCCGGCACTCGCATTCGACCGTGAGCGAGCTAAGACGACAAGACGAGCCCATAAAATGCTCTTCACCTAAAAGAAAGCAAAACAACTGCGGTAGTTTTTTAGGCAGTTGATGTTCTTCAGACCGCTCCTTCTTTATTCCACTACTAGTCTAAAAAACATAGCGATTTATTTTGCGCTCCCATGTTATGTTGCTATTTTTGTGCTATGCGAACATTAACCTCATTAATAATTGTAAATTTCCAAAGCAACAGTGGACCCAAATTTTTTTTTTCAATCATGCCGGAAAGCGTCAGAGTCACTGCTCGTTCTGTTTTATGAAAGCACAATGTGGGGGTTGTGTGCGTCGCTCGTCCCCTGCCAATGGCAATTGGTGAATAGACCATAAGCCTTTGATGTCTGCGGTCACCGTCACTGCCCAAATACCCCAGTGTGGACATCAGTTGCTTGGTACGTAAGACGCCTGGATGCGTAAAAACAACTGTGCCCAGTAGGAATGTTGGCGGACTTTTCTCTTTCTGCTGATATTTTCTGTTGATCGAATGTTCTCGCTTTTAACAAGTACACCAGTGATATCCTATTTTCTGTTTGCCCCCGGGACGTACACACGATTTTTCGAAACTTCGAACGTGGTCGCACTCCGCGTATTCATTATATAGGGGAGTAAGTGTAATTTAAGCGGGAAATCAGTGCAACATACACATTCAATGCACACGAAACAATGCCTCGCCGGAATAGCACTCGTAATTGATTTATTCAGGGTTCGCCGAGGACGCAGTGTCATTTAGAGGGCGTTGATTGTCTGAAATAAAACGCATTGTTTTGCGCTTGTAAATCTACTTTTACTGCGCTACTAGAATTTATATTTCACCCAGCCTGTATATTTTTGTTTTGTTATGTTTGTTCTGTTAATTTTATTTATTTATTGCAATCAGTGTGAACTTTTTCATTCATACTTTGCTATACAGCTTAGCGACTTAGATGTATGTCTCCACTCCCCCACCCTTTGGTAATGCCTTCGGGTCCTTAAGGTAGAATAAATGAAATGAAATGACAGCGTCTGGGCCGCCGATCGCCGCAAACCGGTCTCGTTTTTCTGCACCCATACTGTGTAAGGATTGAGTTATCCGCCTTCAGGTTGGCGGTTTCCCTTGGCGATGGAGGTTTTACTTGCTTCCTTGCTCAATCTTCCAGTTTCTTCTTCACTAAAACGCTTTCATGTTCATAAAATAGGCGTTTAAAATTCAATGTGTGGCTTGTCGTTATTGCGAGTTATTGTCGTTATTGCTTGCGAGTTAGCAATCCTAACCAAGCAATTATGATTACAGATTACAGCTAGATTGGAATTGCTCTTCTGCGCCGGGAGCCATTAGCGTGAATGGATCAGTTAAAATAGTGCCGAATACTTGTTGAGGAGGTGATTCTAAATCCACATCTGCCCCAGATATGCGGTGCAAAACTCTTCCGTGTCCACTAAAATAATTTCTTAAAGCAATTTCCTCGGGCGTTCACTTTGGCGAGTTTTTTCCTATAGTATATGCACAACTGTAGGAAGGAGCTCGGATCAAATTCTTAGAAATTTTAAATGTAAAAAGTGAATCGCAAATATCGGGGTTTTATATGCTAGTGTAACAGACCCCTCATTCCGTACTGTTCTACAACAGATGTTTGCTCCATGTCTGCTGCTTATTTGCGATGGCCGATACAATCATTTGGTATTCACGCGGTCATATCACGCACATCAAAGACCACGTGCCCGTTGTGTGCGCGATTCTTCAGCACACCCTTTTTTGCGGTTTCTGTGAACCCGACCTGAGGGCTATTAAAAGCGTGGCCTCAGCACACTCACCCTTCTCAACATACTTGCTGCGTTTTTTTTTTCTGTTCGAACTGCGTAACGTAACGTGGTCACCAACACAATTGCCAAATTCGGCGCCTATTATTGTGTCTGTACTCGCTTATGTCATCCAAAAAGATGAATAAACTCGAACATGGACTGAGGGTAATAGCAAATAAAGTGTGACACCGCTTAGAGTTTACATGTTGTAATATGTATAAAATAAGGAGGCAATCATTGCTGCACCCAATCTATCACCCAAATGTAAATTCTGTTAGCACGGTCGCCAATGACAACTGGGCGTGTATTTCTGTTGTTATCCTTTTGGGGATTCTATTTTTTTAATCAAATCAGATGGTGGGCGTCGTCATTCGCCTGACTCCCGCATTTATTCACAATGAGTCATCGTCTTGAAGCAGTGTTGTAAAGCCCACGTGCGACGACCTTTGGCGCTGATAAGCTTCCACTATGGCCCTAAGGTACCATTGTTGGCATGTTATAATATTCCATCATCGTCGCAAAGTACGCTCTGCCATGAGCCCCCTTTTTAAACATACGTAGCGGCAGGGACACGTGTTCTGGGATCATTCATTATATCTGGGAGAGCTCGAAGTACAAAGGTTTCATGTACGGGCATGAGGCACCCGAACTTATGCCTATATCATTATATACATTATTGTTTTGTAAAGTGCCATAGAAAATAATTTTAACAGTATGTTTTCACATTCACAAGGGTTCCGCTTCCCCCTAATAAACACACCTCCCTTCAAAAAAAATCGCAATTCACGTTGGTGTGCCCGATTCATGATGTCTGGTGCAACTAGATGTAATATATGCTCATTCTCAAGACCGCTAAATTTTGCAGGCGATAGATACCATTATTTGAACCGATTTGGCGGTCAGTCTTATTGTGAAGCCTTTCTTTCGATGGGAAAAAATACTAAAAAATGTTTTAGTTTCAGCCACTGTTTAGCCAAAGGTTTTCGCCAATGCCTTGGCGTCAATTTTTCTTCTCCGTCTTCTGCCTTCATGTTCCGAGCTTTTTTTATTTGCTACGGCTCTATTTAGGTCAATTTATTTTCCCGGGGATCAAGCGCCGTAAAAAACAACCAAATTCTGAAGAGACCTAAGCACTTTACATGGGGTGTGAATGGACACACTGTGAACGTCCAGTTGAACACCTGAAAAGAAACTTTCAAAGCTTAGATAAACTATGTAAATGCTTCCTTTTTATCAGGAGATATCTCCCAGCACGTTTGAACAGTAACCGTTCAGTATAACATTATAAATACATTCTAATCTTTGCCCCCCCCCCCCCCCTAGAAAGCCCAGAGCGTAACGACACGACATCATCTGCCTCCTTAACCAAAACTGCCGACGTCGGGGCTTCCGTCACGTAGCCGACGTGCCGGCTGCGGTTGGCGTGCTCTGCTACGCCGTAGTCCAAGGTTCGACGAAAATTCGTCTGGCGAGGAAATAACACTTCCGGTACTAAAGCTGCACTCACCAAAATGGTAAAAACAATAGGTAAAAATATGACGTTTAGGGGCCCGTACGGGTCCCTTGTTCACATATGAAACGAAAAGCAGCTCGGTCGTATTTATAGATGCGTGGAGTGGTGCAAAGCGCATGCGGATGTTGCAGGCATGGGCCCACGTGTCCGAGTAAGAGCGTGCGGGTTTGATTGGATGTGGAACGATTGTCGCAGTAGGAGGGTTGATAATATTTTCTCGGGGGCAATGATTCTGGCCGAATCCAAAGCGATGACATGACCGTTTACGTTTTGGGGTTCTGCCAAGGCGTTTAGCTGGATGCGGCCGTTAGTGCTGGTGTGTTTAGCTGGGTGCGGCCACACGCGTGCAAGGCCTGTGCTCTTCTACCATGGCGCGGAGGGTGGAAGAAAAGAAAAGAGATGACCTCGCAAGCAATGGATACCCCAGCCAAATACTAAGCGCTCAGTTACGCAGATCGACTCATTCACATTACCGAGGAAGTAGCGGAAGCGCGCCGCCATTCCTTACGCTGTCGGTGTAAGCGAAATGCTTTCACGAATCTTTGATGACTACGACGTCCAGGTGTGCCACGTGCCTACAAGTATGCTCGGACAGCAACTTGTACATGCCAGAGGTGCGCTAGAACGCCAAAGATATCCCAGGGTGGTCTATGATTCCTGGCCAGACTTGCGACGCAGCCTACATTGGTTAAACTGAAAACTTAAACAGCGACTAAAGGAGCACCAAAACGACGTTGCTAACGGCAGAACCCAGATAAACGCCTTGGGAGAACACCAAAACGTAATCGGTCATGTCATTGCTTGTGATTCGGCCAGGATCACTGTCACCGAGAAAATATCAACCCGCCTACTCCGAGAATCTTTCCATATCCAATCAACCCCGCACGCTCTTAGTGGGACCGCTGGGCCCATGCCTACATCATACGCATGCGCTTTGCACCACTCCACGCATGTATAAGTACGGCCGAGCTGCTTTTCGTTCCGTATGAACAAGGAACCCGTAGGGGCCCCTAAACGTCGTTTTTTTTTTACCTATTGTTTACCGCTTTGGCGAATATAGGTTTAGTACCGGCAATGCTACGCCGTGTGTATCGGGTCATGGTTTCGAGACTGGGCGAAGACCTCGCTCGGTCTGGGCGATCGCGTGCTCTCGCTCGCGTGCGCGTCCAGACCGGCAGCGGTGCGACAAGAATGGTGACGTCACGGGCTACCTCCTATCATGGCGGCCACTCAGCGTTCGTTTTGTCGAAACAGAAACTGACACGACTAATCGACGCCGTAAATGATTGTTTACGCTGCGATCGACCGTCTAATGTGCCATTCTACGATTAGTGGGATAATAGGCCGCGAAAAAAAAACCCAACACGCACATTTTGTGTCAGTACTCGTTGGAACTCTATGTATCCGCCTTGCGTTGTTTAAGGAATTCGTAATCTCGCTGCTACAGACTCTATGCCTCGTGATTGACCTTGAAGCTTTCTACTAGCCTAATCTGTCTCGTACGCGTTACACTGCTCCCGTCTTGCCACCGTGCAAAGATACACTTTACGAGGACGGCGAATTCCGCTGTTCGCCTCTTTGTTCGTCGTGTGGCCGCGTTGTTGCACTTCCTTCATCTTGTTGCAGGGCACCTCGGGTTATACTCCCCGGTTTTATTCCTGGAAGCCCTCATCTTCCCAAGGAGTACTTGCGTGCAGGGCACCTCGGGTTATACTCCCCGGTTTTATCCTGCGCTTTGGAAGCCCTCGCCCTATGGAACGCTTCCCAAGGAGCCCTTTGGCTGCGTCCGATGCCGACGCCATTATTTTTTTTTCAAGGGTCACGTAACCCTGCCGTCTACCTCTTGAAGCGATGCTACCAGGGTTCTTAGAAATTAGGGGTAGTGTAGGCGTGTTTTGCGAGATTTGCTGGGAGTGGAACCATACTATTGAGAGAATAAGGAAGCGATTTATTACAAGTATACGAGGTGACTAGCAAAGGGGTGTGTGGATAACAAAAATGAAGGCCACGAGCGATAGAAAAAAATGGTATCATCTCCACTCCGTGGATGATGGCGGGGATGCAGATTACGGGGACTCGAAATGACATCCAAGTTTGGCCCCGAGTGACATCCGATTTGAGCACCGACCGTCATTAGATTTGAGCCGTGAGTTGCACGTTGATTATTCCCTAAATGAAGCTTCAACTCAGGGCTCAAATCCAATTCCGCTTGATGGTGGTGTGCGCACGGATTGTCGCGGACAGACATTTGGAGGTCCTGAGGTACTCCGCAGCGTTACAGGCGAGGGAGCAAGCCGTTTAACTCTCGGGTACTAATTCGCGGTCGCAGCCCAGTGGGTAACAAGACTGACACTAACTCTGTCCGGTCTACCAGTCATAGGCTCTAATCGTCCCGGTGCCTGTGTGATTTTTTGCGATTGTAAATGCTATGCGCACTGACGCGGACAGACGTTGTGCGGTCCTAAGGTAGTATGCACCTAAAATTAATAAGGTCATCAGGTCTACTTCCCCGCTGTACTTCGAAATCATTCAAGCTTTTCTGGGAGAATGCAGACAACCCCTCCCACGCGGGCGCGTGTGAGTGTGCCCTGCGCCACTCTGGCGACCACGTTGTAAAAGTGTTTGAGCCATACTACTAAAACTGCAGAATAATTCGCACGGCTCTACACTGTTATTGTAACGGATACACAGAAACGAAAACCATCCATTTGCAGCTGAGCAACGTTATCTTTATAAAAGCTTCTTTCTGAAACACGGCAGCATGAACTCATCACTGGGAACACAGCGAGGCCGATTGGGAGAGCAGACTGCATCTCCACCTTACAAAGTTTCACCGAGAGCCCGTTTTCATCCCCCGGTAGTTCCTGCTGCAACTCTGATATAAGGGACGTGCAGATACCCCAAAAACCGATTTTTAGCTAACCAAGCAACTACTGGGGTCAATATAGAGATCGAGACGTGAGCACACCCAGCGGCAGCTACGATTCTAGATACGTCAGCTGGCCACATGTTGCCGTTGTCGCCACTGCAGAGGCCGCGCGTGGTCCGCAGTTCTTGGAAAGTGTGTCAGAGATGTCTCTGATTAGTTCCGACATGGAAGCCGCGTCCGCGTAGCGCTCAAATATACGGACTGGGGGTAGTACCCGACGATGCCCGAGTGGGGCAATATGCTAAACAGCATAACACAAATTCAGTTTCTTAGGAAAATTAGCTAGCTCCCCGTTACGATGAACGCGACCTGTTTCGCACCGCTCCCACTCTCTGAGTGTTACAAGGTGGCAGACAGGCATGTGAGGGCGTCGAATGCAGCGTACAGGCACGTGCGTCTGCTTACAGCTTCGAGGAGCACAACGAATCGAGATCCACTATCTCATGGGGAACCTGAGGCACCTGGGACACTGAGGAACTCAAGCGTTCAACAGGGAATAATGATTTCACATTCGAAACCCACATGTGAAAACCCACAAGTCCCTAGCTGTTTTCACATTTTATTTACATGATTAAATAAACAACGAAAAAACAAAACCATGTAAATAAATAAACAGAAAAAAAATTTTTATACCATGCTTGTTATATCCATTTCTTTTTTACAGAAAATATATTTGAATAAAGAACATTTTTGCTCACTTTGCAGTCACTAAGACAGTACTCAGCGTACTAATATGCGTACATAATAGTAACTGCCCAATTTTGCGCATGCAAACACCTTCGTCACCTCCCCTGCACTTCATCTACCCTCCGCTCTATACAGCGTTGAGTGCTGTGACATAATTAATGGAAGTAAAATTGGCACATTGCTTTGGGTAAATACCGCGGAGAAATGTGAAACCCAATGAGATAGTTTAAGCGAGACCAATTCTGTGTTTGAACGTGGAACACAGATGGCTTATAGCAAAGCCAATTTGTTATGCTTAATGCAAGTACGAGAGCATTGACGATTTGTGATGCTGTACCCCCGCGTGAATATCCTCCCGGAATTCTCTAAGCATGCGGTGGCGTTTCAAGAAACGGTATATTATGCATTGGGGCCGAAAGGTCATGGCCAGGCTGTCTACAACCATAACAAATTTACGATGTTTCTGCGGAAAAATCGCGGCGAATAAACGTGAGCACATCTCGTAACATTAATATATACGAAATATATTGCTCCCTTTCTATTCCTGATAGACGTTGCATCATTGTAAGCTCTGTTTTACGCAGAAAGTATGCGCTATTAACTATGTGAAAGTGGATGATCAGTTAGGATTGTGACCTAGAAGTCATGCACACGTTTGGCATAATGTACGAGCAAATTTGATTTATTTCAACCGCTTATGGTGGTCGAATAATAAGAAAACCAGTTTCGTACGTTTTCTGATGATCATTCACGATAAATATGATTCGCCGTGAAGCGCGTTTAGACAAGGATAACAAAAATTACCGGAACTCTAGCCTATGTTCCTCCCGCACACCGACCACTTCATCCTGCAAGTTAAGTCCCATTCACTCCGTGTTACAGCGCGGTCACCATATCTGTCATAGACCCTTTACAGCAAGGGAGAGCACGCACCGGAACATTCGGCTGTAAACTCCTCGCGCTTGAGGACTGCAGCCTTGCTAGTTTTCATTTGAAACGCAAACAATGCACAAAACCCTGGGCATATAGGCTGAGCTCAAAATCTTCTAGTTTAATTATAGCGAATGCGCGGATTTTTACAGAAATACCAGCTCACAAAACAACGGCGCGCAATTGCTTCGTGCTGGGACCAGGGCTACAGCACTGTGGCGCAAATAAGGGGGCGAAAACAGTTTGTCGAGCCCCAAAACACAAGCGGCCTGTACTTACAGATGATTTGGGTCGTTTGGTGGATCCTCGCCTCTTCGAATGCAAGGATTTCCTTCGCTTATTTCCGAGACTCTTGCTGCCGTCTTCCATGGCCTCGTGTTCTCCAGTTTCTTCTTCGTCGGAGCGTGGCGGGTTTGGCTTCTTCTTTCCCGCTTCTTCTGGCTCATCGCAGAAATTTTAGATGCCAGCACTGAGTCACTTGTGTAGATTTAATTCGCGTAACCTCCGGAAGTCAGATAATAATGTCATCCTCAAAGGTCATCCTCATCGGTAAATTTCGCCTACTTGATGACGGTAGTGCTGGAAATGCGGAAATGTACGTTCCAAGTAAGGTAGCAAAAAGCGGGCAAACAAGCACAAAAGTTCCCAGAGACAGAGAAATTCTGGATACGTGCCGATTGGCGGGTACATTCTAGCTGTCAATTGTGTCCTAATGCTCCTGGGGTTGCTGTACCTGCCTGGCTAATGAACGAATATCCCCACGAAGTTTTGTCGTGTGGAAGCCTGTGGGCATACGCCGCAGGACAAAATGACGGGGTTCTTTTTAATAGCGAATATGTCTCGAAAATCGTAATTTTTAGTGTCCGCAGTTGAAAATACCGAGAAATTGCCGAGCACGCGCACGTGACCTTCGGCCTCGCGGCGACCGCCGGGCAGTTAAAACAACCAAGAACATTCATTGCGCTCATGTATGCGTGCCTCGCGACGGCCCGCCCAGCGTGCCTTTGCACACGTCCCTCAAGCCGAGCCTGCCCACTTAGGTGCGATTGGCCAAGATTGCCCCCCCCCCCCCCCTTAAAAAAAAAACAGCCTTCGCCGTAATCGTGGAAACACCTGCTCGGAATGTGAATGACATGTCATAACGTACGCCCTCGAAAGTGATATACAATGATTATCACTTCCGAAAAAATGAGGGACGCTCACACTCATAGCACCAATAATGCAGTAAACGTTGTTACGGCAGGGAAGGAGAAGCAAATGGGCCGCCATCATGGACTAAACCTTCGCGATGGTATTGAACGTTGCGTACAGCTTCGCCACCTTCAAGTCTTACGCGTTAATGTGAGCTTCCTTCACGTTTTTGTAGAGAAGGGGTATGCGTTCTTGTTTCCTGGTGTGGATACATATACCAGCTCTGATGGAAATTTCTAGCGCATACAATATCATATAGACCAGAAAACATCTATAGAAAATCTCCGCCTTAAAGCTTCTAAAAAACCGGCAATTTTAGCCGTGCTACCTGAACGCTGTTCCAAGTAGCTAGAGGTAAAAATGAATATAAACGTCATTTTACGACTTCGTCGTTCTCTACTGTTTTCTGTTTTATCGCGCAGTAACATCTGGCGTTTTTCCAACCAAAGTATTGCGTACTGCTGCCAGCGGCTGTGGAGCACGGCTCATCACCGTGACCAATTGACAAGAAAAGTTCTCAGAATGCCTGCTATAGATCGCGGCTATTCATTAGAACCTTTGCTATGAGCATTAAACTAGATGCCTTACTGTTCAATCCGTCTTTGCATTATGTTACCATACGTGGTCTCAAAGTTTTGCCGCCCAACCTCAATATTAATAAATATGCGGACGACTATCGAATTTTTCTGGATAAACCAGGCACAAATAAATGAGCCATGAATACAAATACAAGTTTTTGTTATTCGAAAGATTTCGTGTTTTTATAGTGCCCCCCAGCGCTAGTCCGAATGCAAACGATGCTTTACTCAGCCAGAAAGTAGCTTCATTTGAGTAAAAATTTTGATTTCCCCACTAAATCGTGCATTTTCGTGGTGTGGAACGACCGTCAGCCGATTGGTCAGCCTTGTTTACCGTTAGTGAACCTACATGGCGCCACCATACCGTGGCAAGCCATTTTTTGCCTTTGGTTTGTTTTTGGCCGTATTGAAACCTGCCTTGTTAATGTTCTGGGAGAAAGTATAGTGTCGCTCGACAAATATGATCACGTAAGACACCGTTGCTTGCATCAATGAGCCAGTGACATCTGAGACAACCGCAAAGCCCCGCAGTCTTGTGCATCTAAAGCAAGCATAGTGCGCGCAGTACCAACAGTAATACTAATCGGTACTTCTATGTTTACGTGTGCTTCCGTAACTTCCACTGGTTTTCCCACCATTCTAACGGCTTTAAAAAAATGTGCCATAAATTTAACAGCAAATAGCTCCTACGGCAAGCTTATAACATCTGCCTAATTTGCGTTTGATTTTGGCTCCCTCCGCAAATCGCAGAGCTGGCTTGTATGGCATCAAGGGTTCCGTTGCGAAAAATGAGCTAGTGGGTCGCATGACCATTTCCTTTTTTCCTAATTATGTAGCTTATTTGAGCGAACTATACGTTAAAAGTGGTGTCAGTATGACTCTAACGAGGCAATCTTTTGAATGAACCAAAGTTGTGTTTTCTCTTCATGGCTCCTTTAGGTTAAGAAGCAGGTTCTGTACTCTATCTGCCGCTACATGTATATCCCTTTGAAATGTTAAAGGTTGCAGTATGGATTGTGCGGTTTAACGCCACTCGAAATTGCGGTGTTGATGGTAAATGTAGCCGGGGAAAAAGGAGACGTACCCGTACAAAATTTATACACATCTATTTCTTCTTCGGGTCACTCGCACGCATCAGAACATTTGTAGTGGGAAAAAATTTCAGCGTTTAACAGAGCCGAAGCTTCACCTGAGTGCATCGAAGTGACGGCATATGGATTAATTTAAAGCAACCGGATATCTTTTGCTTGCGCCGGAATCTCGAGGCACGGGCGTTCGTGTTTCACGCGTCCGCCATAAAAACGGAAAGCGGCATCTACATAGACGCCGCGTACACGGGCTCATCAGTGCTGTGCCTTAGCCCCTAACACTGAAAGGCGGGCTAGTTGGTGAACATTCATAGCTGTAACTTGAGCGCACAAGAAAACCGAGGACTGAACGAAGACTGCGCTGGTCTTCGTGTCTTCGTTCCGTCGTCGTTTTTTTTTTGTGCGCTAAGTTACAGATATGAATTAGCCACTAAGCCACCGATGATGTTTTGGGTGGCAACCGGTATTACCTGAACACGCGCATTTTTTACAGACCACCGATAACTCAAAGCTCTCCAATTGCATAAAGATGGGAGTTTCAGAATCTTGAATTTTGCCGGGGACGCTATTCCTGAAGGCCCGAGTTTTGCGTACTCCCGAGTTTACAGCTGCTTGTACTATGAAAGTAGAGATAGTGGAGCACTCGATACATCTCGACGGAAACCGCCCGAAACGCTCGTAACACTCCTTGCATATTCAGCGCGCTGTATTGAGGCCGCTTGCGTTGATGAAGTACGGCCTGTGCTGTCTTCGGGATGCAGCACCATCTGAAATCGATCTGTAATCATCATTGCCTAGCATAAACCAGATAACCCCATGACATAAGGAACCAACCAACCAACCAACCATTGCTACTTTGAAATCCAAAGCCTGGCTGTTGGCCACGCCCGGCTCGGGGCGGTCCATTTTTCACAGTGTTCTGTTCTTCCACTGAATTATGTTTGCAACATGTCTTGAGGGTAGCCCCAGTGCAGCTCTCCGCAAGCACACACCCAGTAATCAAAGGGGTCTACTGTAGCGAACAGGACGCCCCCTCCTCCGTGCCATGGCTTTTGTTCACGTCTTGCTTGAGTGTGCACAGCGGGCGCTTATCAGAAATTGTCCCGTGTCAACACCGTGTTTAAGCATTGGCGAGTGCGTTTGAGCATTCGCGAGTGTCATTTGTCATCGACTGTGTTTTCACCGTGTATGAAGAAGGCTCCCGTGGTAAAATCGTGTCGTTCAGCCTCTCCTCTCGGCTCGTAGAATAGTGAATTCCAGTTCGGACCGAACACCCCCGCGAGTGTCGCACCATTGACTGACGGCGGCGTGGTGACTTCATTTTTGTTTTGTGCTACGTTCTTGTCGCTGCTAGCGGGTATGAAATGACGACTTCATAGCTACGACGCTACGCTTACACAAAGTGGACGAAATGGGTGGGTGTGGCTTCGGTTGTTACGCAGCGCCCATCAATGGGCTGGGTTTGTTTGACTGACATTAGAACTCGGACCAAACTCGGGCATGGTTTCACACGGCCGAGTTGAACTCAGTACGCCCGTGGTGGCCGCTGCTGCGGCGTTGTTTATTTTTATTGTCGCCGTTGCAGGCATATTCCTACCCCGACAGGTGTTTTAAATGAAGGGGGAATTTTGAGCTCGTTTTTAGCTATCGAAAAGTTCTTTACATTGGTTGTGCAGTTGTCCGGCGACAGACGCCGTTTTGCGACGACTTAGAGGCGGCTTTCGCTGCATGTCCGTTGACGAGCAAGGGTATTGTGCGCTACGGCTTTACGCGACGGGCAGCTTCTACAGAAGCGTTGGTGGAGACCGCACCATCGACCGCCACCAGTCGACCGTCAACCGGTGTTGGCGCAATATGATCAGTGGAGACGTGTTTCGAAGACTTCGCCTTTCTTTTAGGTCGTTTGGCGGACATGGCTTCCGGAGGTTCCTACCGTGCGTCTATACGTCTGCAGACGGAGCGTGCGCTTTAGGTATTGTTTTGCTCGCAAAACAGTTTCGAGCGAAGCGTTGCACGACGGTGCGTTTTATTATGAGCGCGGCAGACAGACTCCCTCGAAGGGTTGCGTGACGCGTTCTTCTTGTGAAAAGGTTCCTGCAGGACAGGTTATACGTATTCCATATACCGTCAAGGAGACAGTCGACGCGCCGATAGCCAGTTGAGGTGGTTTATTCGCAGGGATGCAGCCTTTAGGAACGCAGTTCCGAGCGTTGAGATAACCCAGCTCGTTTCTCGCGCACACACCTTCTGGGGTTCATCCTCTCCCCTGACACGTCGTTGGCGCATATCCTCGCGTCTGGATTGGACATAATCCTACCTTCGTCTTTCCAATGGTTGATGCTGGTACGGGGCATACCCCGATAGCTTGATGGCCTTTTGCTGCAATACAATCCTTGCTACATTACCATTAATATCCTTGCTGCAATACAATGAACGGCGCGTGCTATTGTGAGAGGTGATCTTTACACATTTTCAACGGGTTTGTCAGCGTCAATGTCATATGGCAGGAAGGAGAGCATGGAAAGCAAGTAAAGGGAGATCTACGAATAAAGTAACCGTGTGACGCCAGAGAGAGGTAATCGGGAGCGGAAAGGGCGGCGAAAGAAGACAGTTGTTATGAGGAGATTGAGCTCTATGAAAAAAAAAAAAACCCGCCGCGTGGCTCAGTGGCTAAGGCGTTGCGCTGCTGAGCACGAGGTCGCGGGTTCGATTGAGCCGCTTTTCTGATGGAGGCGAAAAGCAAAAACGCCCGTGTGTACGAGATTTCGGCGCACGATAAAGATCCCGGTGTCAAAATTAATCCGGAGCCTCCACTACGGCGCGCCTCATCGTCTGCGTTGCGTCGGCGCGTTAAACCCTACAATCAATCATCTATGAAAAAAAAACGACTGCGGAGAGCTTCTTCGAACAAAAGCGGTGAAGAGAAAAATAAAATAATGCAAACAAATCTGCAAAGCTGTTGTCCTTGTTGCTAGTCCTTCCTTCGTAACACATGGCCACTTGGGGGATTGGTCCCGCAGTTGGGAGCTTTGAGGAACTAAGGTGCCCGTTTCGCAAAATTCATACCACTGTGAATAATGAGAAGTAACAGTTGTAGAAGCGTGCGTGCAGAGTGAAGCCTGAGCGTGATGTCACGGGAGTAGGACAGGTGCACACCACCCTCGCAGAACCCCGTTTCTATGGGGGATGTAGCGCGCTCGAGTCTGCTTGCACACTAAGACGAACAAATGAAATAGGAGAAACTGACGCAAACACGCAATAGCAAAAAATAAGCCGTTTAAACAAGTCCGTGCCTAAGACAAAGAAACAAAAGCGATGAAAAAGGCGCAAGTACAATGTCTTAGAAAACCAGTTGCTGATACGTCTCACCAGGGTTTCGCCTGAAAAGCACGTAGGCAGACTGGACCGCGCCGAGGAAAGTTTGCGTCGAAAAGCAGAAGGTTCGCATAACGTAATACGAGGAGCAACTGTTTTGAATGTGGCGCGCTTCTATCACCCGCTTTCTTTTTTTGCCTTTCGGTCATAGTCACGTGATGGCAGAGTCTGCCACCAACGGCATATAAACAACCTTCTTAACACGAAACTTTAAAAAAATGCTGATATCAACGCCTCGTATAAAAAATAAAATGAACTTTGTAGTGAAATACGGATGAATAAAGTAAAAGTATAATAAAATAAAGTAGTTGGATTTGCTTGCCTCCCGTAGCCACCATGCGGCAACGGAACGAGTGAACGCACTGAAGCATGCGCACGGCCTAGTCGCGCATCGTTGGAGCGCGCAGCCCTGGACCGATTAAGTCACCTCAATAGTCAACAGTAGCATGAATCGCTCTTTCTAAACGTTTAAACCAGCCCCGAAATAATATGGTGAAGCTTATTATTATCACCACAGCTCCGCCTTGCCCGATTTTCGCTCAAACTCGGGCCTTCTGGGAATAGCACCCCTGATTTAAACATTCCAAAGCTACGAAAAATATTTGCTACGTTTTGGTGTGAACTCGAAACGCCCTGGTAATCTTCTCGATTCCTGGTAAAGCGAGAGCCTCGGAGCTTTGCTCTCGATTTTCGATTTTTTACCCGTATCAGGAAATGGCTTACTTTAAATTTTGATGCGCATTTCCTTTTCGCGACCGTACACCGGCGTGCATGGTGTCTACATATGCTACCTGGAGGGTAATCACTTGGAGGCTTACATAGAGGATGTTGAGGTAGGAGGCTGTTGCGCGCCCGGTTCACAGCTGACGATGTGGAAAGTGTACTCGCAAAGAATCTATAAAAAGGCATCATTCATAGTGTTTTTTTGGTGCACAACTTCCTTGCGCCGTTTTCTTTTTTCGGTTACAAAAGTGGATCGGGCCAGCATGTGCCCCGACGCGGTTTTTATTATGGCACTAAAACGACTTTTTTTTAAAGAGCCCTTTGATGTAATGGGAGGCGTGAAAATCAGGGAAATATTCGTACTGCAAGTTGGACATCGAATGGTAACGGAGCGGAGGGAGTTAAAGCTACTTTTGTTGGATGGCACAGTGCTTGGTGTATACGTGATTTTATTGCGTAGCATTCTTTGCCAAGTACCACCCCCCCCCCCACTAGCCAAGAACGTGTAACGACTAGAATTCGAAAAAAATGCTGTAACTTGCCGAAGAAACAGATTTATTCGTTATAATAACGTAAATGTAGGGATTTGGTAGAAACAGATTTTGAAAACCCAAAAAGCAAATCAAAATAAAAATAAAAATTTTACTAAAATGATCTGTCGAAATCAAAATTATGCCCTTTATACATCGCCTCCAGCATGAGAAGATTTTAAAAAAAACACCAAAGAACTATTAACGTACAAATAAACATAGCGAAACTGACGAACCCTCCACTCCGCCTTGCATCTGCCAGAAAAGCACATCATTGGCGATGTAAAGGAACTTAATATCTATAATACCATAAATTCACACCATTAGAGCGAGGAGGCAAAAAAAAAATACAAAAATGATAAATTAACCAAATGTCTTTGGCTACGCACATGGAAATCTTCCTGTGAGGAACTCACACTCTACACAAGCGGCATAAAATGCTATGCTCTAGTAGACATTTCTTTGATCTCCCAGATATTTTTTGTAACGCCCATTGGAAGGGAAGTGTGATAACGCCCCACGGAAAATTTTGCTTGCTTACTCTTGTTAGCACTAAGCCCGATAGTAGAAACTGGTAGGAACTCAGATTTCTTACTCCACTGTACAAATTGTGGTGACCTGTGACCAGTGACTGTGACTTAGCGGTGACCTGTGGTCACGTCCTGATCGTGAATATTATGGGAACGCATAAATGTGGCTCACAAGGGGGGAAATACCGCTACACGCCTGCGGTACGACTAATCCGCCGTACTGCAAAAATTCCCATTAGAAGGGCTGCGCAAGTGCTTTCAAGCACGCGCCACTCAAAAGAAAAAAAATTATGCGTCTGCTCGGTTTTGATCGGTTTGCGACAACCACGGGATCATAGCACATCCGCATACATCTACAGTTTTAAAGCGTAGGTAATAGCACAACTGTGGGGATATGCGCACCGGTGGAGGGGGGGGGGGTATATGGAACCCAAAGCGCAACTTAAGAGTTCCTGTTGATGAAACTTATATTGGCTTGGAAGATCTAGGTCACGGTGGTGAGAGTGGGGAGCGGGTATGGGACGTTGCAGCCAGTGGTGGCTATGCAGCGGGGTATCCACGGTTATGCAGAGCTGCAATCGAGGAGCCAATAACGCGACGTTGATGCCGGATCGTGCTTCCGCCCTGAGAAATCGATGGATTGAAGTATTGAACTTTTTGGCTCACTTGAGCTTTTTTGATCAGGCGCCTTGCAAAGTATTGCCCGCCACATCTCTGCCGGTACAAGCACGGTCGGAGAGATTGAGTAGAGCTGTTAGAGCAAATTCGCCCTGCTATGCTTAAGAAGTTGGCATTATAGGTAAACGTTTTCTTTTCCTCTTTGTTTGTTCCCCTTATGTGCTAAACAATTCGGAGCCGTTTGCCATAACCATTGTTAGGCCTACCTTTTCCCAGGCAGCGCGGAGGACAGCCGCAAGGATTTGCCAAGCAACGGCAGAATCATACGGCATGCTGCTGATGCCGTTCGACGGCGTGAGGCCCTCGAAGTGCTACGTTAGGCCTAAAGTTAGTGCGGCGAATTCCTATAAGCAAACACCTTAGCAATTGGCGGGAACACCTCCGAGGCACAGGCCTCCAACCTGGCAGACCACCCGGCCTCATCGGTGTATTTGGGGACCCCATCATCGCTCCCTCCTGCATTTCTTCGCGAAACGGGAGCTAATCTATACTTGTGACATAGTATTTATGCCAACGGGATATACTATCGTAATAAAAAAATTGCCGGGAAAGTGTTTCGTCTAGCACCCTCCTGGCACCTAACGTCAGCTTTGAGACTCGCGGTCTCTATCGTACTACCCTGAGCTCTGAGCTTCTGAGGGGCAGAAGTGCCTGTGCTCGAATCACCCGTATTAATGATTTATGGCAGGGGTCGGCAACCTGCGACACACGGGGCCGTATTATGCGGCCCCCAGCACGTCGTCAGAACCCCCCTCCCACTTCTTTTCAGAAGGCCGACACGCACGTTTTGACCTCAAATTTGGTTATACGGGAGGTAAGAGCAGGGCAATGATCGCTTTCAGTTGGCATTGTCCCACATATTCCCACTAACCTAAATTACTGCCAGTATGGTCGAATACCATGTCAATTCGCTGATCTGTTTATCTTTGCCTGCTACGCTCCCTCCCCCACCCCGTTGATTTGCCGTACTGCTTCAGCTGTGTCGGCATCATGCAACTCGGTCTCCCCCCCCTCAGAAGGTCGCCGACCCCTGTTTTAGAGCATTGAAAGGTATCTCCAGTAATTAAGTTATTTTGCAGCTTCTAAGTGTTGTATCCGCCGCACCCCGGGTCACCATCCGTGCCAGAGAGCGCAGACGCTACCTCGTACCACGGAAAAAGGCCTTATTCTTGTTACATGCTATTTATAACCGGGCTTGCGGTTGCTGATGATGATGCTGGAAATTGGCCACCCTTACGCATTGTGCGCCACCTGGTGGCATGAACAGCAGAACTAACATACACAACACAACATCCCCTCCTCCCAAAAAGGGGCAGCACACCGTCGCACAACACAACATCCCCTCCTCCCAAAAAGGGTATTGCACAGACACTGCATTGTCTCATAAGTCATATTCAGCCAGCCACGCAGGCTTGCGTCGATCTCTGGTGGATCGCCGTGGAGCCGCACTTTCAGCACTTGTCTCAGTCCCTCCCGACACGTTCCTTGGAACACTCATGTCCGTGACATCAACACTCGGCACACCAGTACTTGCAGTTGAAGTTGGAACTGCCGTTCGTCGATGCTGGCAGGGGTAGTAAGTGGCTGGAACATCTGGGAACTCGGGGGCTGTGCTGCGGTGGAGCCGGGAGTCCCAGGGGAAACGCAGGTTGCCTCTGTCGCAGTATTCCAGGCTGCAGTGTATGGAATCAGCCGCTCACGATTCCAAACGCGACCGTCGCCTCAGCCTCGTACGTGTCCATATGTTGCCACCGAACCACGGTGAAAGGAGGTGACTACGTTAGGGAACCTTTTGGACACATGTCCCGGTAGCTTAATCCGAACTGCTTGTCCTGCGCTCAATGCGACGAATGTTTGGCGCACGACGACGGTCCGTATAGTGCTTGCTTGCAAGCTGTTTCTGAGTTACCCTTTGCTTGACGGCTTGAAGCTCCCCCGCCTCCGACCTCAGGAACACTTCCAGTAGGTCCTGCAGCGAGATCGAGTCTTGGTCATTGGGTGACGGCCGTGTAGGAAAACAGCAGGTTCTGACCCGCAGTTGCATGCGGGGTGCAGCGGTAGATCCCAAGGTACTATGTGACAGCTCCTTCAGTGGCGGTGTTCCTCCAGGACACACATGAACGTAGTCCGTTAACACACGATTAAACCGTTCCACTTGTCCATTTGACTGTGGATGATAGACTGCCGAGAAGTGTGGTGGATACCTCTATTGCGACGAAAATTCTTCAAACTCGACGGATGTAACTGTTGGGCCCATGGTCACCTCACTATCTCCATCGGATAGCCTTCACGGCTAAATATACTCCGCAAAAAAGGACATGGTCGTCGCTGAAGTGAGACGTTGGAGGTGAGCCCTACTTCTGGCCACTTGCTAAAGTAGTCTAAAGTACTGGCAAAGCGACAGTCCTGAGGAGCCGTGCGAAAGGACCAACGATGTCGATGCCTATCTTCTCCCACGGCGCTGAAGGAAATGGTACCGGCCTGCATTAGCGGCACAACTGGCTTTGCTATTGTCAACAGACTGACAAACGGCACAAGACTTGATCAGCTGTTCGACGTGCTTTGTTCATGCCAGGCCACCAGTATTTTTTCTCGGAGCCGTTGCTTTGTACGCGTGATGCCTGGGATGTGATTCATGGGCGATATCCAAGAAGTCTGCTTACCAACGAAGAAGGTACCACGAACTGTTCCCCTCGGAGCAGCAGGTCATTCATCACTGACAGTTCATCCCGAACCCTGTAGAACGGCATTGCTTCTGGAGGCAGCGTCTTGGCTGATGGCCACCTGGACGTTGTCCACTGCATCACTTGGCAAAGTACAGAA
The DNA here is from genome assembly GCA_013339765.2 of Haemaphysalis longicornis. Taxonomy (NCBI): domain Eukaryota; kingdom Metazoa; phylum Arthropoda; class Arachnida; order Ixodida; family Ixodidae; genus Haemaphysalis; species Haemaphysalis longicornis. The sequence continues at coordinate 185,977,051 of CM023449.1, read as the reverse complement.
TCCTGCGCAGTTGAGGTTTCGAACTCCTTGTGAGTTAAGCATGAAGAAACAAAGCAAACAGCATCTTCCGGCTCCGGACGGGTTCCATACTTCTCTTGCGGGTAACCGGGAAGGGCATCTGCGACAGTGTTTTCGGTGCCCTTCTTGTATTCGATTGTGTAGTTGTAATGCAGCAGTCTGGCATGCCATCTGGCAATCCTGAAAGGTTGACGGCCCGCTCTATTTGCACCGAGCAGCGTCACCAATGCCTGATGGTCTGTACGTAACGTGAAGTGCCTGCCCCAAAGGTACCTTTTCCAGTGCTCACATGCAGGCTAGTGCTTCCAGTTCGCCTACAGAGCACTTGGCTTCAGCCGGTGTTAGGCGCCTTGATGCAAAAGCGATGGTATGCAAGTCATCATCCTTCTGTTGCTGGAGTACAGCTCCTATGCCAATGCCAGAAGCATCTGTTGTAACCACTATTTCCAGAGCAGGGTCAAAACGCTGTAAACAGTTACTTGCCAAGAGGAGCTTCAGCTGGTCAAAACAGGCTTGCCTTTTTATGTTGTATCCGCCGCCCACCGAGTCACCATACGTGGCAGAGAAACGCAGACGCTACCTCGTACCCACGGAAAAGAGAGCCTTTATTCTTGTTACATGCTATTTATAACCGGGCTGGCGGTTTTTGATGATGATGCTGGAAATTGTCCACCTTAGCATTGTGCGCCACCTGGTGGCATGGACAGAACTACATTACACAACACAACATAAGTCCCCTTAATAATTTCAGGCTTCATCCCGCCTTTTTGAAACTTTATTATCATCATCGCTGCACCGATGGATTATCATAGGTGCCTGTCATCACGCGGGAGAAGCTCTCGCTCGAGCTGCTTCGTCTTCCTCTAGTCGCCATCTTTGCAAAATAGAACCACCGCCGCACCAAACCGGGACGTCGCGGCCGTCGGTCTTTCCCCTTATTTTATATGGGGCCCATAAACCCGCGAAGAAGGCCCTGTGAGATTCGAAGTCATCCGAACTTTGGACTGTTAGAAGGTGGACACCTTGATACCGACGACGGACCGGCGTGATGGACTGAACCGGTGGTGGTACCCAAAAGGCATCGATGCGACGGGCGGACTCTACGACGGCGGATCCTCACCTCGGACGATTTCCAGCGATGGGCGGCGATTCTGTAAACGGTGGGGGGAATTCCGCAGCGCATCGCGCAATGAAATACGCGCTTCGCGCGCAACACGAATCAGGCCTCGCTATGCCCAGGATGCACGTTCATAAACAGAACATAACACGAGAAAAAGAGCGGATAATAGCTCCAGCACTGTGCAAAGCAACAAAACCAACATTAGGCCCGTCTATGACGAGCAATGGCGTCAGCCATGTGTTGACGAGGTTGCAGCAGGAGCTAAGAAAATCTCAAGTTAGAATGAGATTACTGAATGAAGAAATAGAACCTTTTATTAACGTCGACTACCCAGATGAAGAATATTCCAATAATGTTGAATTTGAAGATAAAATGATTCATTCTACGTGCACTCTGTATTATCGGTTAGAAGACGAAAAATGTGACACCATCGAACAGTGCCAGATCATAAAGAAATTGCGTTCCTCGACAAACTTCAATGAGTTTTTTTTAACCTGGCTGAACTGTTCTACGACCGACGCAATTCGGAAACCCCTGAGGAACAAGCGATCTCTCCAGAAACCCCGACTCCGTCACTGTCTCATGCCGAATGTGAAAATAACACCCTATTTTCGGCGACACCTATGATCGGAACATTCGTTATTATCGTGTTCGCTTAAAGAATGTCCCCTGATGATCAAGAAAGAAATATGCTGCTCATGGGATGCCGTAGCGCTGGAAAAACATACGTATACCGCATCTCTAGAGGATGAAGGCACGTATGCATCTGCTTAAAAATCAAAACGGCAAAAATACTCCATACAAGTGTTCGTAGCGAAGAACCAAGCAATGAAGCATACGAAAGAACGGCATCGTGATTATTTTGTAAAAAATGTGAAGAAGACTATTCCGGCACGCACCCCACAACGCACTCGAAGGAAGCACATGGCAGGTGCCGTTCTAACAACCGGGATACATCTCGCAAGGCCAACCGAATGACCGTAGTTCAGCGTTCGAGAGAGAACCGGAAGCCTACAAGACACTGCTATGAGGCACCAGTAAAAAAGCCCGAATCCGCAGGACAGTTCAAAAGCATCGAGGAGAAGCGAAATTTAACTTGGCTGCGTCGACTGCGCCGACATTTAGCGTGGATTTAAGAGACGGCACCTCCGGCAGTCTCCCCGTCTGAGTGTCTCACCAGGATCGACTGGAACGAACTTAATGTGCCGACTGAACGCGCACTGGCCACCGCTACTTTGTGTCCGGGGAATATGTTGAAACTTGTAATTATTATGATCGTCGCTGCACCGATGAGATTACCATCATCGCTGCCTGTCATCACGCAGGAGCAGCTCTCGCTCAAGCTGCTTCGCCTTCCTCTAGTCGCCATCTTTGTAAATGAGAACCACCACCGCACCACACCGGGACGTCGCGGCCCTCGGTCTTTCCTCTTATGTTATACCAACAACATTTGCAACATATTAAGAGATAGAGAACAACTTTCTAAAAACATAAGTCCTAAGATCATGTGTAACTCGTCCCTTCTGGCTTATTTGCGAGGTCTGGCTTATTTGCTCCTCGATAGGTATTCACAACGCATGGGTTTCCCTAAAATATTTTTGAGAAGCACTTATGAAGACTCCACAGCCTGTAATGCGACGCACCAAGCAACGGGTCCGTACAGGCGCATCGCATAGCAGGAACTAAATCGGCTGTCTCTTATTTTTTTTTGGTAGTTGGTGACTGGCGTAAGATGCATGTTTTAAATGCGAATGCATTTATTAGTTGGGGGTTGTCTTGCGTCCATCGAGCGGCGTGCGCCTGCATTCCTCCAGCGCGAGCGCACGTGAGCGCGCGCCTCGTAGTTCTGCCTTCGTCGTCGTCATCGTCGTAAATGCGAATGCATTTCTTAGTCGGGGGTTGTCGTGCTCCGTCGGCGTGTGCCCGCAGGTGTTATCTCTCCGCGCTCAATGCCGAACGCATGCGCTTGAAGCGAGGTGTGCTAGTTTGCTCGAAGCGGCAAGGACGGCGAGTACTGCGGTGTTAGTCTCGTGTCTAACGTGTATAGGAACTTGATATCGCACGCCGTTGCCACGTCTCCCGTTCGAGACACGTCTCCGTACAAGGACTTGTACACCCTTGCCTACACCGGAGACGGAGTCTTTGTGGTGACCGTGTACCTCGCGCCCAACCTCGCTCGAGACGCCGTTGCCGCGCAGCTGGACGCGGCTATAGAAAGTGTGCGCGTGCGCTCCAAACCCTCTGACCCCATAGTCTGGGTGGGCGACTTCAATGTTTACGTGCGCAAGAAGAGTGGCGAGTGGCTGGTCGAGTACATGCAGACCAGGCACTCTATGCATTGTCTCTCTGCCGGCTTCGACACGTGCCCCACTACTATTCACGGGAGTTGCATTGATCTGGTCTTTACGCGAAACTGTGACGGGCGTATGCTTCTCAAAGACCAAACAAAGTTAAAAACGTGGCGCAAACTAGACGGGACAAGAGAGACAAGAAACACAGATACAGGCGCCGTGTACCTCGTCTCTCTTGTCCCGTCTAGTTTGCGCCACGTTTTTAACTTTGTTTGAACTATGTACCAACTAGCTCAGCAACAAGTTTTGTTAAGTCGTATTTCTCAAAGACCCTTTGACCATGCACTTTAGCGATCACAAGGCAGTGATTGTGGCCGTCAGGTACAACGATAACACAAACAGGTGCTGATGAATAAATGATTACGTTCACACTCTCGTCATTAATTACGCCATTACTCGCAACACACTCATCGGTGCACCCAATGCATTCGCATTTCTGCACGATTCCCTTCGGGGAGGTGCGGGGGAATTTTTTTTGTCTCCAATGCTTCAATTTTTCTGCACCTTTACAAACGCCTCATTTTGATATTTGGGGATGTTTCGAAGGATCACCAAGTTCGTTCGGATATGTCCTTCAGGCTGTGTGGCCTACACTCATCATCATCATCATCATCATCGCCGTCCTCATCGTCGTCGCCGCCGCCATCATCATCGTCCTCCTCGTCATCCTCCTCCTCCTCTTCCTATCTACACCCACTGAAGTGCGAAGGCCTCTCCCATTATTCTCCAATTATTGCGGTCCTGTTCAAACTGCGACATATTTTCCCCGCAAGCTTCTTGAACTCCTCTGCCCATACAACTTTCTGCCGCCCCCTGCCAAGCTTGCCTTCTCTGGGGATCTACTCTGTTCCCCCTAAATGACCAACGCTTATCTTGCCTTCGCATTACATGCCCGACGCACACCCATTTCTTCTTCTTAATGTCCTTAACACGCGTTTCTCCCCTGAGCCACTCCGCTCTCTTCTGGTCCCTTAATGTTACACCTATCATCTCCCGCTCCATTGGTCGCTGAGTCGTCCTCAAGTTAAGTTGAACCTTTTTAGTGAGCCTCTACGTTTCTGCCCCGTAGGTGACTACCGGTAAGATGCAGCTGTCATACACTTTCTTCTTCAGGCTGCCATTCATTGTCTGAGAATGTCTGCCGTATGCACTCCACCCCATTCTTATCCTTTTATTATTTGTGCCTCGTGGTTGGGATCCGGGGTCACTATTTGGCCTAAGTAGACATCGCTTACTCGCTTACCACTTGCACTTCCTCAGCACCTCTAATCTCAAACCACTGTCCTATTACCTTGGTAAGTACCTTGTTGACGACTGACAGTAAGCTGATCGGCCTGTAATTTTTCAAGTCCTTCATGTCACCTTTCTTATGGATTAGAATGATGTTCGCGTTTTTCTAAGTGTAGAAAAAGAGGTAGAGGAATAAAGAGAAGAAGAAGAAACTGCTCGGAACCCCAGAGTGGGTACGCGCCATTCTTGTTCCGGATCCAACCAACCAACCAACCAACGGTGGCCTCCTGCCTCTCTGCTTCTCTTCGCCCGCCCCTTTCTTAACATTTGGTGCCGAAAACCCCGTGCGGCAACGATTGACTTCAACGCACGACCTCAAGGGCCCGTCTTTCATCTGCTCCGCCCCTTCGCGCTGCGAGTGGGGGAGGAATCGTTTAACGAAGTGGTCCTGGAACGTCACGGCTGGGGGGACGATTAGGTGCAGCCTACCGCGTAATGGAGCGACTGAAGAGCAAGATTTCTCCGCGAAGAGCCAAGAATACGAGGCTTATAAAGGAAGCTCGCTCGTTGCTCGACGCTGGATGTCAAGACATCGCCAAGCTCACGGGCTTGCAAGATCGACTCATGGCCAACCACGCCGAGCTCTTGAAGATCAGCGAGGAGCTCGAGGCCTTCCTTACGGCGGAGGAACAAGACATCGAGTATCAAGCGGCCGAGGAATACAATGATAGGACCCTCGACACGTTGGCGGAAATTCGATGCAAGATCGACTTTCTTGAACGAGCCGCTCAGAACGCCCCACATTCGCCGGCTGTTAACGAAATGGTCCCGTTCAGACAGGAAAGTGCGGCCACGACCTCGGGACCTCGGCTTCCGCCGCTGGACGTACCGGTCTTTCGAGGTGAGCTTCAGCTTTGGACGGGTTTCTGGGAGCAGTTCGAGCAAACCATCCACAACAACAACGCTCTGACGCCCACGTCGAAGTTTTATTATCTGCGCCGTTACGTGATGGGGGAGGCGGCTGCAGCAATCGCAGGCTTACCGACCACAGACGCCTGTTATGCGGATGCTATAGAAATCCTCAAGCAGCGATACGGGAACAAGCGAAGGATTCAGCAGCATCATCTTTCCGCACTGAGGAATCTGTCGCCTGTAAAATCGTCTGCTGACATACGGGGGCTCAGGCAGCTCTACGATGCGGTGCAGCTGCATAGCCGCTGCTTGAACTCTCTGAAGGTGCCCACCTGCAGCTTCTCTGCCATGCTCGTAGATATATTGCAGCACGCGCTCCCACACGATATTGTGCTGAATTTTACTAAAGAGAAGCGGCATCGAGAGCTGACCTCCTCCCCAGGGTACGGCCCTCCTCCAGCCAATTCATCGGGAGAGCTGAACCCTTCCCCAGCAGACGAGGCACTCCCAGCCCGCTCATTGGCAGTGACAGCTGAAGCGGACGATGAATTGAAAGAGCTGCTCACCTTTGTGAGGATGGAGCTAGAGAGCCGCGAGCAGTGCTGCGAGTTGCCCCAGCGACAAGTTGCTGGCAACCGACCAGAGAAGCAGCGAAGTTGCCCCTTCACGGCGTCGGCATTACACGTCACTGCCCGCAAAGACCGAAAGGAGGAGTGCTTCTTTTGCCATTCCCAGAAGCACAGCACGCGTTCATGCACCGCCGACCTCTCGCTGGCTACTAAGAAAGAGCATCTCGCAAGGGACAGAAGATGTTTTAGGTGCACGACCAAGGGTCACCAAGCGAGAAACTGCAGGGCCAGATTGAGTTGCGCGTCGTGCCACGGGAGGCATGCAACCACCATGTGCGACCCTTCGTTCAAAGGCAATAATGCAACCGAGGGTGCACCGGGAACAACGGTCTGCGTATCGGCCCCGGTTCAAGCGTCTGGAGAGAGCAGCAACGAACAGTCGAACGATCGTTCTAAAGACAATGGGGTGTACCTTCAGACGTTCCGAGCATGGTTGAGCCACGACGGGAGGAGCCGACTCGTTCGAGGTATACTCGACGGCGGAAGCCAGAGGTCGTTCATCACCGAAGACCTCGCAACCAAGCTGCGTTTGAAGGTTGTGAACGAGACGACGGTCGCATTCAACACGTTCGGCAATGCTTCTACTCCGTGTGCGCAGAAGCGAAAAGTCGTTCAAGTTCCCCTTCGGAGCCAACACGCTACAGATGTCCACTCCATCGAAGCGATAGTGGTACCTGTCATCTGCCAAGATGTATCAGCACCATCAGCTGATATCTCTTTCGTAGAAGATCTGCGAAGGCAGGGCAAGGTCTTTGCTGACCAGCAGATGTTCATAGGAGTAGATTCAGAGCCCGGCCTCGGTCTGCTCATTGGATCCGACTACCTTTGGCGTTTGCTAACGGGAGAAGTTATTCGGAGCCCGGATATCGAAGGCCTGGCGGCGATAAACACTATTTTTGGGTGGACGCTTCAAGGTCCGTCTCGGCAGAAGGCATTCCTAGATGGGGGAACTCACCTCATGGTCTGCGTTCTGAGGGTGAGCAGCGTCACGGAGGACGAATCCGCGTCAGAGCTCTTGCAGGCTTTCTGGCAACTGGAATCAATGGGCATAGCGGACTCGAGCGAACAATCTACTGATTGCCTGGTACAGTTTAAACAAACAATTCAGAAGAACAACGGAAGGTACACTGTTGCACTCCCCTGGAAAGAAGGCTGGAAGAATTCCTTGACGGACAATCGTGACATCGCACTGAACCGGCTGCAGAGATTAGTAAAGCGACTTTCTCACCAAGAAGGGCTGCTACAGAGGTACGACACAGTGATCAGGCAGTACTTGTTGCTCAACCATGCTGAAGTCGTACCCAAAGTAGTTCCTGACGATCGGGTGGTTTACTACATGCCGCATCGCGAGGTCGTGCGCGAGGAGTCACTGACAACCAAGCTGCGAGTTGTTTTTGACGCGTCCTCGCATTCACAAGGTGTACCATCCCTCAATGACTGTCTCGACAAAGGAACGAACCTCAACCCAGAGTTACTTCAGGTTCTGCTGCGGTTCAGGTGGTATCCCATAGCTATAAACTCGGACATAGAAAAGGCATTCCTTCAAATCGAAGTGCAAGAAACGGATCGGGACGCTTTCAGATTTCTCTGGTTTGAGAACATTCCCACCAGTTCCACGGAAAAGATGGTCGAATGGAGAATGACGAGAGTGCCATTCGGCTCAACCTCAAGTCCCTTTCTGCTCATGGCCACTATCCACCATCATCTGGATACGGTGAGCGAGGACGACCATGACTTCGCCAGAAAACTGAAGAAGTCGTTTTACGTGGATGACTTACTCATAGGAGCGGACACATACAACGAAGGATTGGACGTTTACGAGAGATCGAAATCTATAATGAGTAAAGCTGCTATGAATCTTCGTAAATGGAAAACTAATAACAAGCAGCTTCAGAAGGTTTTTGACCAGAAAGAGGAAAACGTTGACGGAGCATCAACTTCTGGGACCGTGCTGGGAATGCTTTGGAATACAGAGCATGATTGTTTTGACTTATCGCCCAAAGCAGTAATCCAGTACTTGGCTTCGGTCACATCTAACTCGAAGCGTTCTTTGCTGAAGACGGCGGCCAGGATCTTCGATCCACTTGGAGTTCTCGCGCCATTTACTGTCACAGCTAAGATCCTGTTTCAACAATTGTGGATGAGGCAGGTGTCATGGGATGCTGAGCTACCCACCGATGTAGCTATGTTGTGGAAAGCCTGGTGCGCCGATTTACTCCAGCTGGTTTCGATTAGGATCCCACGGTGCGTGAGACATGGGCTTGACACAGTAGTGAAAGCTGCTGACATTCATGTTTTCGTAGACGCCAGCTTGAAAGCATATGGAGCGTGCGCATACCTCAAGGCTTCAGACACCAATGATCATGTTGTCATTTCCTTGATTATGGCCAAATCTCGAGTGGCACCGATGAAAGCCTTGACTCTTCCGAAACTGGAACTGATGGGCGCAGTGGTAGGAACGAGAATGGTGAAATACCTGCGAACATCGTGGGATACGTTGTCGCTGAGCGTTGTCATGTGGACGGATTCTACAACCGTACTCAACTGGATCCGAGGGCACTGAACAAACAAACCAGTTTGTCCGGAACCGAATACTTGAAATCTACAACTGTTAACCAAACCAGAGGACTGGATATATTGCCAGGTGAAGATACCCTGCAGATTTGTTGACGAGAGGTGTGTCGGCGACTACTCTACGTGAGAGTCGAATATGGTGGAAGAGGCCCAGAATGGCTGCCGAAACCGCGTTCTGGACTGGCCTACTCGACCCAAGCAGATTGAAAGACGCTTGCGGGGAGCAGATGGTGCCCCCACAGCCGGGTGATAAGGTCTCTCAGTTTGCAGGGGTGCTTCTTCAGACACAGGGAAATTCAGAGCCCATTTTATGCCCTCGAGAGATTTAGCAGTCTGCAAAAGCTGCTGCGTATCACAGCCACAGGTCTTCAGGTTCATGGAACGTTGTTTGTCGACGTACGCTAAAGGTCGTTTCTGCGTCGATCACCGCCGATGAGATGGACCGGGCGAGATTTCTGGATACGGCATACCCAAAATGAAGTTTTCGACCGAGAGATCGGGCAACTTCGATGTGGCCATTGTGTCGACAAACAATCTGTCCTGCATAACCTCCACCCATTTTTCGACAACAACGAGTTTCTTCGTTCTAAGTGGTCGTCTTCAGGGAATGAAAAGCTGCCTACGAGGAAAGCATCCGGTCGTACTACCCAAGCGGCATGCCTTCACAAGGTTAATGGTTGTTGAAGCCCACTGTCGTGTATTTCATGGTGGCGTAGCGAGGCACTATGGCCCAGTTACGTCAACGTTTTTTGGGTTTTATTCATGCTCGGCAGGAGGCGAAGAAGGTGATTCGTGCTTGCTTCCTCTGTAAACGATTCAGCAGCAAACCTGTTAACGTACAACATGCTCCGCTGCCTGAGGACAGACTACTGGCTTCCAAACCATTTGAGGTAACTGGACTCGACTTCGCCGGTCCACTTTACGTGAAAAAACACCCCGGGCGCACTACTTCAAGACTTATGTATTGCTGTTCACGTGCTCTACCACAAGAGCTGTGCACCTGGAGTTAACACCGGACTCTCTTCGGACGCTTCCTTCTCGGCTTTTCGTCGGTTCCTGGCGCGCGAGGGGGTACGTGCACTTTGTACTCCGACAACGCGCTCGCATTCAGAAGAGCTTCAAGAGATATCAAGAGGCACGGAGGATAATGGGGCCACCTCTCCATTATCCTCATTTCTCGCCACCAACCGGATTAAGTGGAAATTCATAGTCCCAGCAGCGCCGTGGTGGGGAGGTTGGTGGAGAGGCTGATTCGCTCCGTAAAGTCAGCCTTGCGGAAGGTGCTTGGAAAGACGAGCCTGAGCGCAGAGGAGCTGACCCACGCTTCTTACAGAAGTAGAAGCTGTCATCAATTCAAGGCCTCTTACTTATGACGTACACCAGTGCGGAGGAGCCCTCGCCTATATGCCCTGCGCACCTTTCTCATTGGAACTTCCTTGCTGAGCATACCTGGCCCAGGCAATGAGGGACGACTCCTACATCAACCAGGTGACACGTGAACCACAATTAGCAAGCTTCGGTACCGGCAGAAGCTTTTGGACCACTTGTGGAATCGCTGGAGAAGAGAGTATATCCTTGAGCTGAGGTCCTTTCATCATCATCCAAGTGCGTCCAACCGAAGTTTACAAGTTGGGGACGTGGTCTTGGTGGAGGCAACTGGCACCCCCAGGAGCCTTTGGTTGCTGGGCCGTGTTACAGAAGTTTTTCCTGGACGAGACGCGCTCACTCGGGCTGTAGGCTTGAAGACGCAGGATGGGAAGATAATTAAGAGACCGGTGCAGACCACTTCATTTCCTAGAAATGGGACCCTGCCATCTTCTGGTGGGGGGAGAATGTAGAAAAAGAGGTAGAGGAATAAAGAGAAGAAGAAGAAACTGCTCGGAACGGTGGCCTCCTGCCTCTCTGCTTCTCTTCGCCCGCCCCTTTCTTAACACTAAGATTCCGGTACACCAGCGGTCATTAAGCGTTGCGTATACTGGTTTGCCAGTTTTTGAAGTACAATTTACAAGCCATCCTTCAAGAGGTCTGCTGTTGTCTGATCCTCGCCAGGTGCTTTGGCCGCTTACATTTCTTTCAAAGCCTTCTTTACTTCTTTTGTTGTTATTGGTTCGAGGTCAACCTCCTCAACACTACTTCGTCGTTCGGTATTATCCTGGATGTTGCGACCATTGTACAGATCTCTGTAGAACCCCTCAGCTACTATAACTATTTTATCCCTATTTGTGATGATATTGCCTTGCATTCCTTTAAGTGCATACATCAGATTTCTCCCCATGCCTAGACGCCTCTCCACTGCTAGCAGGCTGCCTCCGTTCTTTCAAGAGGCTCGATCCCCTGAATATTATATTTCCGTACTTCAGCAGTCGTACGCCTATTGATTAACTTCGATAGCTCCGCTAGGTCTATTCTGTGAGCTTGGGCGGAGATTTCCATGCGTTACATTTTCCTAATTAGATCTTTCGACTCCTGGGAAAGTTTACCAGTATCCTGTCTAGCGATCGTAGGTCCGACTTCTACTGCCCACTCCGTGATAATGCGTGTAAGATTGTCGCGGGTTCCTGCGTCGTAGACTCTGCTTTCTTTGTTAGAGCTGAATATCGTTTCTGCAGGGCAATCCTGATGATGATGATGATGAACTTTTTTGAGTTCTGAATTCTTTAAATTTCCGTCTTACTGTTAGCTCATTGATCGGCTTCTTTAGTAGTTGCTTGTTACGGCCCCACTTCAAATCTAGCCTAATTCGAGATCTCTTCGTTAATTTATTTATTTATTTATTTATTTATTTATTTATTTATTTATTTATTTATTTATTTATTTATTTATACATACTGCAGCCCCCAATTTGGGGCTAAGGCAGGAGTGAGCATTCACAGAACAAAAAGTAGCAGTTAAACATATCAACAGAGAACAACAAACGAACAGTTAACGCAAATCAGCAAGGGCAAGTAAGGTGTAGTAAGGTGTAGTGACCACCATACGGTGGTCACTACACCTCACCCGTTTGAGCTCTTCCACAGCATGCACGACGCCAGGGTTATCGCATTTTATGAAGTCTACTTCATTTTTATTCTCACCATTCGGGCTCCTGAACGTCCACTTCCGGTCCTCCTGTTTGCAGAAATAGGTATTCGTGATGCGTAGATTATTTCGTCCTGTGAACTCGGCTAATATGTCCCCTCTGTTAAATTTAAAACCCAGGTTATAGTTCCCAACTGCCTTGTCTCCAGGTATTGGCATTGAAGTCTTTCATAATTACGGTATACTGTGTTTTTCCTTTAGCCACTGCCGATTCCACATCGCCATAGAAGGGTTAAACTAGCTGGTTGTCGTGGCTGGATGTAGGCACCTAGCCCTGTACCAAATTGAATATGTACCTCTTATTAAGTCTAATTAGAAGACCGGCTACCTTGTTGTTAATGCTATAGTATTCGTCTATTTTGCCAGCTATGCTTTTATTGACTAGAAATCTCACTCACAGTTCACTTCTGTCCACTAGACCACGGTAACATAGAACATGTCCATTTTTCAGCCCTGTAAAGTCTTCGCCTGTAATCCTAACCTCGCTAAGAACTATTACATCCCGTTTAATGCCCTCTAATTCCTCCAACAACACCTCCAAACTCGCCTCACCAGATAAGGTTCTCGTGTAAACGTTGCCCTGTTCACATTCCAATGGCGGCCTGTCCAAATCAAGCGATTCTTAGCTCCCTCTGCTGCTTGACAGGTCCGACCGCCGCCGTGGTCATTTGCTTCGCAGCCACTGGAGACCTAAGAGCCCAGGGTAAATTTGCTTTTCATGGGAGGTTGTGGCCATTACTACACCAGGGTGACCAGTCTTGCCCTGGTGAGGCAGTGCGTTACCGGCAATGGTCACCGGAATCAGGCCGCACCCCAAGCTCATTCCCCAATTCCTTCAACAAGCGGATTTTTTGGAGGAAATACACTCACTTCTTCACAAATTGGCTTTCGTTATGCCTGCGTGCAAGGGGGCGCATATCTGCAGCGCGAGTTGATTATTCGCATGCAAAGACAATGAGAACGTTTGTGCTGCGCCACCGCGAAACGGCGCAGAGGAAGTTGTCCAGATTACTGGAAGACGGATTTTGTGCACCGAATTCTATCGTAACCTTCGTTTTCATAACGAGCTGACTCTCAGTTGGAATGGTTATGACATGATTAAGGTGTCGAAGGCCTGATATACTCGCTAACGGACGGAATATATAGTACACGTAGCGGCCTCCTGTATAACGGGAATGGAAACCGATGAGTGTGTTCAAGCAGCTGTTTTATTGTTTCCCATTCCTTTACACGTAATCCTGGTCTACTCGGGAGGACGTTCCATGAATTGAAGAAATTACTTTTTCTCTCTTAAGCCCAGTTTTACTTTAACGCATGTCTGAATATAAGGAAGATATTGCTGTGATAAATGTACCGTAAATATCCTTCCAGGTCTGTACAAGCAGTGTTAATGTAATTTTACCGCATACGTGATTCGCAAGCAGGTGAGTGTGCAAACGTATGAACGTACTAGCGCGTGTTTGTGTGTATGCATGCGTGCGTGCATGCGTGCGTGTCTGTTATGGAAAAAACATGTTATGGCAGAGCACCTGCAGAAATGGACGAAATTGACTAGCACTGGCTCCTCTCCGTACTTACGGTTTATAAGCACAGAAAACAGTAATGGGAAATGAGTGTGTCATTCCTAAGTCTTGGACTTTGGTTCACATCTACAAACATCAGAGAGGTTGAAATTACGATTTCTTTGTGGATGAAGCGGTTATGGCACCGTGCCCTGTATACAAGAGCACAGACTCCGAGCTTGTGCCGACAACGTCATGGATGTAGTGCTCAAATGCTAATGCTTTGCCCAATAAACCTCCATACTGGTTAGAAGACTGGTAAAAAACCAGCAGCCGCCTATACACGCAGTAGCTCATTTGGAAGTCAACCTACATCTTTTGCGCCGCATTGTGCACGTCAGCATATTGTCATGCGATGACGACGTAAAGTGATGTGACACAATAATTTCGATGGTTCGGCAAGGTTACAAAAGCTGTTTTACAATCACCTTGCATACTTGGAATCGTAAAGCATTATGCCAAAGCCGACAACCCAGAAGGCCTGGAATTTGTTTTCGTCTTGAATTTTAGCTGTTGTCGAATATTAGCGGGTGGCCGTCCGTTCGCTTGAAATATTGCTCCATACAGCAGCTGACGCCTAGCTCCGACTCTTCGCGCACCGCACTGGACTGGCTTCTCAAGGAATGGGGAGACGCGGGTAATCTTTCTTCCGGAGCGGTATCAAAAACTTACAGGGGCACTGACACAAAAATTTAGCATCTTGTTTTTTTCGTTGCGATAAGTAGCTAGTGACCTACTTATAACCTGTAGAAACCTCATTTGCTTCAGCGTGCGACGGTTGTTTAATTAGAGTGATTTTAAATGCTGCCAGTCGCAGTTTCGGTTTCAGCGAGTGCCGCGAAACGATGGATTTTGTGGATTTTGTGTGAACAAAGCTGACCACGTGACCGTCGGAGGGATATCACAGAGCAGAGCCGCCGTAGCACTGTCGAATCCGTATCGACGGCAGTTTCTGCGAATGCCCCCACGTACTGATCTCGTGAGGCGCTTAATTAAAAAGCGACCGTGGATGTGACGCAGGCGCTGCGAGTGCAAATGCTACCGCGGCTGAAGAACGACGCGCGACGCTCGAGACGGTGGGTGGCAAGACGCGCGCTGGGAGCAGCCGGCCGGTCTGCCTACAGGTCCGCCTACAGATGTGTTCGGCTCAGCACTGCGGCGGATATTCGAGTGCCGCTCTCGTAAGCGGTGCAGATGACAATTTTTAATGCAACCCGCCATCGCATCATTAACTCCTTTCTCATGTAAGCCACTATGGTCGGGACTTGGGGACAATTTCGTGCAGCGGTAACAAGCTATCACTCGAGCTACCTGAGCCGGCCTGGGCCACTTCGCGGCCGTGGCCGCCGCCTGCACAGCGACCGTGCGGCTAGCTCAGTGAGCTTTTCGTGCCGCCGGCGCGTTTTCGCATCCAGTGGTAATAAACAGTAATAGAAACAGAGTGCCTGGAATCGCTGTAGAACTTTGGTCGCGGCCAGCTACCCGATGAGCTGACGAAATCACGGCGCCTCCGCCGCCAACGACCGGGTCGTTCGTTCTCGAGAGCAGAAGCTCCGCCCTCCGGCCCTCCGATTGGAGCGGCGAGCCCGGCGAGCCCGCGTAAAACGCCGGTAGTGCGGAAGCGGCAAACACAAACTCGTGACGTGTTTGGATGTTGTTTATTTACAATTGCGCGTGGTCCTCTGCTGGCTGCTCGGTTGCGTTTCGCACACTTCAAAATTGATTTTAAATATGTTCTAGGCTGTATTCGCCGCTGATATTTTGCAGATGATGTATATGTGTTCCCACCAATCTATCTCCGACGTTATCTCGCCTTTAAAATTTTGTGTCAGTGCCCCTTTAACGTTACATCACTCCTTGGGCTAGTGTATGTGATTTCGGGTTTTTTATTATGATAAAAAGTTACGCACAGACAAAATCTGGCGCCGGCAAGCATCAAAAGTGCACCGAGCACAGAGGAAACAGCAGGGACAGCGAGCTGGAGTGGAGCAGACGAAAAAGCGAGAATCCCTAATCCGACGTCACGACGACGCACTTCGCAGCGCCACTCGTAGTTCCGCTCACCGCCAATAGGGACGCCATTGTTGATGCTTCATAGTGCACCCGCGAAAGGACAAGGTGGTATAAAATTTCTTCTGGGGTAAGTCACAAGAGAAGAACTGGGCGAAATGGCGTTGTTGTCGCGAAGGAGCCAGCCGACCTGCTGGTGGGGCGCAAGTATGTCACCGTTCTCGGTTCGGCAGGCTCGAAGAATTAGTTTTCAAGTTTGCCGATGATTAGTGTTTAGGTCTGTGTCACATTTAACGACGTTCACCGAGGAAGAAACCAAATCCATCGACTCACAGATCACCAGTGAAAAGGAGTTTCCGCCTGTGCGCATCTTTCGCCGGCCGCAAGAAAGAGAGTATTGAGAAGCGGTATACGCAAACAAAGAAAGAGGAGGAGGAGTAAGCTTTTATGAGCTGCAAAATAAATTAAATAAAGGAGGGGGCCCTCTTCTTACTTCAGAAAGCCGCGAACGACCACTGCTGCTCTAGCCCGGGACATCAGGCGTTTCTGAGTTCGAGCTGACAGCTGGTCAGCCCACACTCCCACTGAACCAGGATCGGGGAAGGGAGGGGTTTGGGTGGGCGGCGCATGCCCATACGAGGCGGTAGGTCGTGGGAGTATGGAAAAAAGTGATATAGATTTAACACGATGCAAGGTACGGTACAGATGTATTGTACGGGAGGTAACTCTAGGCATCGCCTAAGGTAATCGACGAATGCAGACCATTCTGCTATGTTCTGGCTCTTGGAAAAATGCATATTTCACGCAATTAGTGCATTCTTTAATTTGTAAAGCTTGATTATAGGTAATGTCGCGTTTTTATTGAAAAAATGTACTCTGAAGTATTGAGGTTCAAAGTTTCTTGATGAAGCTGTTACCACAACCTTAAATGCTATAGTTTTGCACGATTGTGTGCGGTTAGGACACCAGCGTTCCTTATTAGTTTCATTGGTTAGGTGGTTGTCCTGTACTGATTATTGATGTACTTATGGCTTTTATTTGTATTCGCTACACTTTATTTATGTGTAATTTGTTTGATAACAACCAGATACTGTTGGAGTAGTGAAGTAAGAATCTAACGAAAGCATTGTTGGGCAATTTCCTTCGTGGGGGTGGTTCCGACCGAGGACGACTTCTTAAACAAAGCATTCTTCCTAGGGCAGCCGATGTGATATGATTAACCTGAGAATCGCACCTGAAGCCTTGCGTGCAGACCACCTCCAAGTATTAGTACGGCTGCGCCCGCTTGATAGCACTATAATATAACATAGCCATACCAGTTTTTTTTTTTTCTTTGTAAATGAGCGCATTTTGTCACATTTAAAGACATTTGCAGGCATTGCATCAATAATAAATGGAGTTTCTTCCAGATTGTACTATCGCAGGGCGTTTTATGCTGTAATTTTCTGTTAAAATGTACAATCATCGGCAAGAAATTGCAAGTTAGCTAGATACTAAACGTTAGGTCATTAATATTACAAAAAGTAAGATTGGGCCATGATACAGCTCTGGGAACGCTAAATGTAACATGGGTTAAGTGGACAGGTTTGGAATGGTATTCAAAAATTGGAAATGGTTAGCAAATAAGGTTTGGTCAGTGGATATTGACGTTTGTCGATTGTTTTTTGATCCCCTTAATTTGTGGTAATTGATCGAATGCTTTTTTAAAAGGCGACAAAGATTACGTCTACCCGTTTTTGGTTGCCTCTTATTACAGATATTTTGTGTAGTATTTCTACGAGATGGGGTACTGTTGTTATCGCCACAGATAAACCGTGTTGACAAAATGATAAGATATGTTGGCGTTCCAGGTGTGTGGGTATGCGGTTTAGAATAATGTGCTCAAGCAGCTTGTTTACTGCGCAAATAAAAGAAATTGTTCTGAAGTTTGAATCGGCGTCATTACAGCCTACTTTAGGCACGCGAACAGTTTTAGTCGTTTTCGGATCTATCGGTTAGGTAGGTGGTGGCAGTGATCTGTTAAAAAATCAAATGAACATTTTGCTTTTAAATTGGCCTTTTTTAATAAGGGGTCCGTAACTTTCTTTGTGTCTCAAAGTCGACCGTTTTGGCTGACTCTAACTTTAACTGGGTCTCGTATACTGAAATAAACGGAAATAAACTTGAAAAAAGAACAGTAATCTGGTACTTCTACAAGCAGTACAACACAACTACCTCACCGACAAAAATAATGCCGTTAATTTGTGTGCCATACACACTGTAGTTGTGCCAAGCAAAATTATCCACATCTTCCGGCTTAATACGCAGACAGACATTGAATCACAGTGCGAAAGACTCTATGTAGGAAACACACGCGAGTATTGAACAGTACGTTACTTACCCCAAGAAATAATTTTTGCAGCCACCATAAACTCTGAATGCTAGAAAATAAGCACTAACTTGCTGTTTTACTAAGCCATTTAGGAGGAAACACAAATTATCTCGCTCATCAATTTGAAGAGGATGATACATGTGACGATTCACGACAAAAGAGAGCGTCAATATTAGGGGAGCAGCTCGTGGGAACAAAAAAAAATGAGGCGACACAGTTTCCGAAGGTCGTATCACAGATCGGCAACTGAGCCGAACTTCCGTTACTTACCGGCGCAGTGAGAAGTACACTCTGAATGAAAATCAGTGAACCATGATATATTCACCGGATAAATAACGACCTTCTAGAAAACAGTCGTTTTCTAGACATCACTTCTCGCTTAGTCGTCATAAATGCGCAAATAAAGATGATTATGACTAATCATCCCTCTGATGTTGAAATATAACGATTTCTAGCCTTATCGAATTTCGTTATAACTATAGATTGCTACTATAGTGACAAATGTGAAGTTTGTGTAGCAGTCCTAAAAACCGGTCTTTGGTGAGGAGTCTTCTAAAAAAGTCACAGACAGCTGTCACCGTCGACACAATTTAATTCCGGGAAAGCGTACTTCGCGCAACAAAGAAAGGTAGTCACGTCCTCAGTCAATTCACATTGCCATTAGCGCATCGACCGAGAACCCACTTCAGCAGCTCTCGCCTGACCAACTTGCCCAGTTTGTTTCGAGGTATTGCATCCACGATTGTCACTCCGCCTTCGAGCCGCAGGGACTTTGGTACCCTTGCTGAAGTAAATGAAACAGAAAAATACGCTGAGATATGTTTTCCCATCTACATACGCGCCAACATAACTCAAGACTGTCATTGCTGTCTTAGCAATGACCGTTAAGACACAAATTAATTCGACAATGATGCGAAACATATATGGCAATTGGCTGGACGAATTGATTGGCTTTACGAGAAATGACTGTGTTGTTTTATCCCAACGATGGATGTTTAGGAACCTTCCACTCTCCACCTCCTGCGGCATGCCCTGAATACTTACCATTTACTTGGCCAGGGTAAAGGTCAAAGGTCAAATACTGTCACACAGGCATCGCGTTAAACGTGGATTACCGCGTGAACGTTGCTACGTCGGCATTGTAGATACAATTTGCGTGTGAGTAGGCAGTTTCGGCGGATAGGGAAATGAGATGTTTAGCTGGTATCTTCTATATCTTAAGTAGTCCGACATTACTTGATTTCCAAACACAATATGTTTTAAACAGTTTCGCAAAATACTCTCTTACACAACGCACCAAAACAAACGCGAAATCATTGCACTTATTTTATAGGAGTATGTTTACCAACAATCGTTACGACAACAGGCCGAGGCGATCCATAAATGTGTTTCTCCATATTGTATTAGAAGAAGTAGAAATAATTATTGTAAATGCTGCACCTTTAAGATGGTTTCACGAAAATATTGAGCCAACATACGTTATTCACTCCTTTTGTGCTTTCTTCGCAGGATAAAGCTCACATTTTTGGTTATGCAATTTAAACATAAAAACACGGCTTTTTGCCTTTCTCGTAGGACTGCCTACAGTGACTGCTATAACATTCACAAATTAAAAATTCGGAGAAATGTCCTAATAGTTCTTTGCGATGCCATACTGCCTATGTCAAGATTATGTAGTATTTCTCCAAGTGTGCAAAGACTGGCTGGCTTTCTAGATTGTTTGATCCCATAAGCTGTAGGAAACGTTCTTGTTACGTTCTTGTTACCAGGCCCCGTTTCTAACTTTATATTCTTCACAAGCCAGAAATACACAGAAATTATATTTTGTTTTGTACAGTAGCCGTGGCACAAGTACTATATATATAGAAACAAGAAAACCCATCTCTTGACAGGCTAACGCATCTAAACTGGAGAGAAGCGTTAAAAAGATTCAATTTGGGCCCTCAAACGGCTTCATTTTGTGATTTTACTTGAGTATTGCACCCAAAATCCTACTTGGTTTTCATTTTAATGTAGCAGCAGTGCAAACAGAACCAAACACACAGAAAAACGCGGGACGAGCGCTGACTGCAGCTAGTGTAATGAGAATCGAAGAGTGCAAGGTCCCGTCGTTTATGTGTTTCGTTGTTTCTGTTCACGCTGTAGCTATGTTAAAATGAACTACCAACTCGCCCAACAGTGCATTTTGTTTTTCATGTAGGGTTAGAACTGAACATTCGTCACGAGGGACGCATCATGAATCTAAGCGGTTTTTTCCAGCTTTTAATGAAATCCCACATACGTATAGTAATAAAAGCCACCCAGAAAGATTTGCAAGTTTAAATAGCTACGTCTGAATATTTCAAATTACAATCCACTGCAAAATAGGCTGCTAGCTTCTGTACGTGTCCTCGCCACTTTATACAACATCTCTGCAAAACGCATTTTTAGATATCCGCACTCATGTAAATATCGAAGCAGGAATACGCAGCTGGTTTGAAGGTGTCGGGTTGTCGCAACTAAAAGCTTTAGAGAACGCATGTGATAAGTGTACTATCGTCCTCGCGCGCACGGACCCCTGTTGCACCAACGCCTGTTGTATCATTGAATACAAACCGTCAACAAATCGCTGAAAGTGTTCGGGACCGAAATCCTCGCTTCCGGGCTTGGGCACGACAACAGCGTGTGGCAGCTGGCCAGCTTCAAGATTGGACAGTCCCACTACAGCGCAATCTTGAACCTGGGGGCACTTAAGAAGGACTGCTTCAATTTCAGCCGGGGCGATCTTGCAGTTCCGGCAATGTATGAATTCACTGAGGCGCTGCACCAGGTACAGCCATTCCTCTTCATCGTAGTAGCACTCGTCTCCTGCGCAGAGTAAATGTAGAGTAAGCTATGTAGAGTAGGCCGGTTGGTTACGTGCAACGAATGGATCCAAATATTTTGCAAAGCACTTAGCCCTAAAATCAGGGGCAGCAGTCACAGGAAAATATTCATCTCGTGTAAATTAGGCTGTTTTATCAGTGGCGAATTCTATCCATCACGTGAGAGCTTCACAACTAGCGCAAGCTACTAGCGGCCCTAGAAAAGCAAATAATACCCGCTTTTCTTTTCTTTTTGCTATAAAAGATGGATTTTTTGTACTTTACTTACACCTTAACTCGTCACAATCTTCAAAACATTAGGCATCTTCTTCAAAACAAATTTTCGGTAAAGGGCGGAGAAAGGAAATAATAAATATGTTCTCGCCTGTTTAAAAGTCATTCTATACATTTTGAGTCAGTCAGGGGAAATTTCTAGAAGCTTTTTTTGTCTTCTAAAGCTTTCTTAGATATCACATCTCCAAGGATTACAGGTTTTGGAATTTTTCAAGACGTGAATTCGCACTTGCCTAACAAGGAGAATCGAGATTTAGGTAAACTATGCATCTGTAATTTATTCGGACGTAATGAAACCGTATGGCCAGGAATGTTGCGTAACGTCTCTTCAATTTACCTGTCCGGTACCACCCATTGGCATCAGTGAAAGGCTCGTCAAATCGTCCCCAGTATCCTCGCATCAGTCCCGGACCTCTGACGAGAAGCTCACCGCGCTGACCGGGGCCCAAGGGTTTTCCCGTCTTGTTGTCGATCACCTGCACCACAAACAACTCTTACTTGCAAGGAGGTAATATCGGTGCCACCTTCATAATCAACAACCGCCTAATTAGGTCCACTGCAGGATGGAGGCCTCTCCCACTGGCTTCCAGCCGCTCCTGTACTGCGCTGATAAAGTCTATTTTTTTGCCCCCGAAGTTCCCTATTTTGTCCCTCCATCGAGTTACTGGCCTTCGCGTTCTTTTAGAACCGCATTTCCCTATCCACTCTAGGAACTCAAATTAAGGAAAAGAAATCGACTTGGACGGCCCATGTAGTAGGTGCTATCACGAAAAAGTGTTCCGTGTTCCTATAGTATTTCAGGAAGCGTTCCGAAGCGCCAACTGTGTGCATTTCTCGGCAGTGAAGGGTGCATTTTTTGGCTCGATGTAGCATAGCTTGAACCTAGATGAGCCCGTTTTGAGGTCTTGGTGAGCGTTATAGTTTAGGCTGCCATTGGTGGCACATTGAATCAAGTTATTTGTGCACCCGAATTTTGACAAATGAACCGCCACAGGACTCGTTCAAATGGCCTTGCATGTTCTCGTTGTATCGCGTATGTTCCTATAATTCATGCGCTGTACAAACAGGACATACGTCCACGACCACCTCCGTGAAAACGTGCGCATTATAAAATACGTTGCTGAGCGGCAAGCTTGCCAAACGGGTTTTTGCCGGCGGGAAAATCCTCCTATTTCGAGGAAATACACTGATCAAATAAGGCGTGAATTACACAAACCGCTTTTGATATATTAACCCGAAGGAACTTTTTTATTTCTTTTATTTCGGAAGTTTGCTGTTCAGTATAAGGAAGAATAAATGTACAGGTACACTCCGGATTATCGAAGGAATCGGAGCAGGGGGCCATGATGTGGACCTTGTATCCACGCCATGAGATCTGCGCGCGTCCGGGGCGCGGGCCGCAGGAGGCGATGTGCACAAGGCCTTGCATGCAAGCGATGCCCCCGTTTTCAATGAAGATATTCTATTTAAATTGTTAATTGCGTTCACTTCTGCGGTCTTTCGGCATTTTTATGTCACTGTCTGCATGCAACGAATCCTCGCTTCTATGTAGGTGTTTAATTTGCACTAGGAGAACTCATTTATTTAGAAAATTGCGAGGACAGAAATGAGTACGGAATATGTATTCTACCAAAGGCCTATAACATTGCTGTATCATCCCAACCGTAACCATGTAGCAGAAGAAAAACTGCGAATTTACAGCATAACACGGGAGTCGGATATATCCTAGCCCACCTCATTTCTGCGCACGGGGGTCCATGCGGTTTTGTATTGTTCATCACGGCATTTGTAGGGAATATTACTAATGGGACTAGGCGTCACGTTTTAACATGGGCATTTTATTACATCTGATTGGTGTGGGGTTCGCACTGCACCTTCAATCTGGTTATCTTGAATCCATAACACAATCCCGATTAATTGCTATCAATAGATAATAATCTGGGCATTACATTTTTTATAATTTATGATTAAAGAATCCAATAACACAATGGAAGTTCCTAAAGGTCGCAGGATACGCTAAAGTTGCACTCAATAAATGTTACTTGTAAGTTGGGCACCCTAACGTTAATGCAAGATGCTTGAATGCAGCGAAGCACCGCATCATCTCGCGGTCATCTCTCTTACAATAACGATTCTGCGCAGAGCGTCTTAAGTGGAATTCACCGACTGCGTTCACTGGCCTCTGCAATAGCCCCCACTAGAGGATATTTTTCGAATAGTGCATCATGTAATGTTGGGGCCCCAAGTACGGAATCGCTTTTTCTCTCATTAATATTGCGTTGACTACCGGCTTCGTCACTGAAAAACTTAAACTAAGGGTGATGAAAACAGAAATAAGGCACTTCTGTTGAAAAATTACGGCTAGAAGGCAATGCTAATAGTGGCCAACCATAGTTGCGCACAGCTCCATTACAGCAAGATGTCACAAGGGAGTTCTGATAATAAGCACGAAGTGTAATATATGAAATCCTAATAAGAAATGTAAATTCTTACGTGTTTCAAGACTAAATCAGCAACGGCCAACTTATTACCTTCATAACACACTTTTTTAATCATTGACAAACTATAAATACCTTGCAGTGCATATCACAGCCGATCTGACCTTACTAGTTCACTGTAATTATGTAAATAAAATGCTAACCGCATACTCGGTTATCTCCGCCGCAACTTTTCAAGGACCTTCTAGTCTTTCAACTTCTTCTTTACACTACACTAATAAGGTCGAAACTTGAAATCCGGCTGTATGAGATCCTAGTCATGCCCACCTAATACACTCTCTGAATGGTGCAAGACAACTGAGCTCGTTTTATACTTTGTAATTTGGACGCACAGGACGCATAACAGCCATGAAAATCCAGCCTTAAATTGACATCCCTTTCATCCTACCACAAAATGTTTCGTCTCGACTTTCGTGAGATGTTTCATCACCCGTCATTGCGGGACGGCCTTGTTTTTGCCTCCTAGTTTTATCTGACCTTGCTTGGATCATTCCCATAAGGTACGGTTGCCTGTTTGCAGGACTCAATCTTTCTCTGTCTTTCATACCGCTCCCCTCTGAGGATTAAAACCGCCTCCCCGCATTAGCCGCAATACTGAAAATCACCTACATTTCAAAAGTGCGCTAGCTAATTATGCATAATCTTAGTCACCAAAGTATTGTTCATGCCCACTGTTTATCTTGTTCTCGTTTATGATTTATCGTTTCAGTTTTCATTTCATAATTCGAGTGATTTTTTTGCAAAAAGCCTGTTAACCAAAAATGCACAATTAGGAACTTCTAATCATTGTACTACTTGCACCTGCATTTTGTAAAATTTTTGTTTCGTTTTGTTAGCCCTCCCCGCCGTAATGCCGTTTAGCACTGAGTTAATGTCAAATAAATAAATAAATAAATAAACACAAAAATTCATAATATAATAAGTAGGCCATTTTTCTGGCTGACTAGAGCATCAAACTTCCAAAATAAAAAAATTACGCCAACCTCCCCTCGCGGGAACCCTGGTGTGATGCGACGCTGAGGGGGGTTCAAGCGCAAGCGGAGAGCAACCGTCGACCGAAAGGCCGCCGGAGAGCGGCACACCGGTTATATGCGCAGCGCGCCCGAAGGATAGGAGACCGCGGAGAGAGAGAGAGAGTACTGCACATGCGCAGCACCGCGCGCAGCGCCGCCCACTGGCGGAGTGAGAGCGCGCTGGGCCACACACCCGCAGATGTTGAGAGAGAGTGTTCGCTCTCACCTGGGCACGCGCCGGCACCAGTGCGTCTGCCGCGGCTATGACGCAACACAATCCAACACAATCCACTTTAATGTAATCCAATCCAAATCTAATCCAATCAAATCCAAGCCAAGCCAAGCCAAGCCAATCCAATCCAATGCCCCTCGCGAGAGAGTGTTCGCTGTCGGAGAGGAGAGGGAGTGAGCGGAGGAGAGTGCGGACGACGACGCCGACGACGACGACGGACGCACGCAGGAAGGACAGGGCCGCCGACAAGAGATGCTCTCAGCGTCGCATCTAATATGTTTCTTCGGCATTGAGTAACTGCGCAACGCCTAAGTGCCTTTTCTTGCAGTGACCTATCCTTGCAAACGTAAAACGGGATGTTTTTTGAGCCGAACAAAATGTTTTGTATCAAGTATTTCTGAATGAAACAACACCAGTACCAATACCAATACAAACCACAATCGCTTGATTTTTCCCGACCGCCGTACCTCTTCCTCAACAGGTATTTAACTGACAGCGCAAGGCAGCCTTCAGCGTAGAGTGCGCGCATTCTTAGCCCTCATTCACACAGCCCGTCACCTTCTCCGTCACGGCACCGTCACGTCAAGAAACCGCGACGGAGACGTAAACGACTAGCGTTCGTACTGGAGCTCTCCGTCAGATTACAGGGTCGTCTGCCTAGTGATCAGTTTAGCCTAGAATTGAGCGTTTTCAATCTTTAAAGTAAAGAAAATCACTTTTCGCTAAATTTAGCCGTAAAAAGTTGTTTTCTGATTAGCTGGTTTAGCGCGGGGCATGGTCCCGTCACGTTGACGTGACCGAAGCGTAGAGCTCGGCCTCCCGTCACCGTCGCACCGTTTTCGGCGAGAAATCGGTCGAAAAACGGCGCCCATGACGGAAGACGGTGACGTGCCGGTGACGTGACGGGGTGAAAAACGGCTGTGAGAATGAGGGATCACACATGCGAAATTTTGACGTCTGAGGGGGCTAGCGCTGCCCGTATAAATTGGCTTGACGTCTACACTCCTTGTTGCTAGACATCGGCCCCATCTCTCGGTTCGGGCCGCTCCGGGCAAGCTCCCAGGAAAAATTCAAGAAAACGTCAGGAAAAGAGTGAGTGTGTACCTTTACTTGCCCTTATACATCAGTTTAACCCATCAAGAACGCTTGGTTATCGAAGACCGCGCCGAAATCGGACGGAAAATAAGGGAATTTGAGAAGAAAACATCCGATGCCACAACTAAACCTAATCGGGATCTGAAGTGGACAAATTTCATAATTCCGTCCTCAATCATCTAGTTATCAGCACCAAAAGAAGGCTAAAACCGAAGCGAAAAGGAAAATGTAGTCGGTTTTGACCTGTGAGGCGGCAAGATCAAGAAAAAGAAATATTCTTACGAGTGGTGCATATACTGGTTCCCGCCCAACATGGCTGCACCCTTCCGAGAGCAGTTTGCCAGCAGACCAAATTGGGCGTAACTTTTGAAGGGCTGGCTCGATTTTTGTTAACTTTGTGGCTTATGAACCACAAAATTACGGAGATAGCGCTAGGAAAAAGTGTAGAAACCGTAGAAGTAAGAAACGTCAAGAAAAACACCGACACCGCAGAATTGAAAACCGGTGCTACAGGGTTGCAAGACCTTCCAAAGAAACCTGCTAAATTTGGCAGGAAAGTTTGTTCTTGCCTCAGACTGCGAGAATCACTTCGTTAGAAGGAGAAAAAAATCTGAGCAAAACGGAAGGACAACATATGATGCTGGAAAAATCTGAAGAACACTACGGGAAAAAAGTATGCACCACACCAAAGGAAAAGTGGCTGCACCCCACACGTCGAGGGACGACTCCAGGAGCGTACAGCCAAGAACAACGCCCGATCATGCAACAGGGACCAACGGATCAACAGCTCCACCCAAACCAGGGCAGAGTACATACCAACAAGTAAGACTTGAACAACTGAGGAAGGAAAAGAAGAAGAAAGAGAAGACGAAGGATGGCACCAAAGAGCATTCCCAAAACATTCTAAGTTGCTTCCAACCAACTTAATTAAAAACATTCTCCTGGCTCACCAGTCTGAATACCCATCGCACGTGGTTATTGCAACCGACGCCTCTGGAAAAAATGAGAAAGTTGGGGTGGGTATCTTCTCTCCGGCATGGAATTGATCTTTTTCATTGCGTCTACCAGATTATATTCCTATATTTTATGCAGAATTTCTGGCTATTCTTCTTGCTGTTCTGAAACTCGATTCGGCGCAGTCTTCAGTGATGATACTCACGGATTCCCTCTCCGTGTGCATGGTCCTTTCTTCGAAACTGTCAGTCCCATGCTTAAAACTTTTTACTCCTTCGTTCCAATGTATGTGCGGGCAATTAGGCTTGTCTGGCTGCCTGGCCACTGTGGATTAGCCCTTAATGAAGCCGCGGATACGTTAGCGAAAATGGCATTGTCTTTACCTATTGTGGAGGTGCTTCCCCTGTTTGCTTGCGTGCTGCTAGCCCGTTATCGACAATACCTGTTGGCCCAGGACGTGTCTGATCACGGGCTGCACACCTCTCCGGAACTCGAACACCTCAGGTTTCGTTGGAAAAGAAGCCTCTGCCAAACTCGCTCGTGCGAAGTTTCGCTGACTTCGTTTCGCTGTGGCGTTCCCCCACGTAATAGGGCAGATCTGACAACCTCACCCTTGTGCCACTTCTGCCATGAAATTGAATCGGATGAGCATTTCTTCCTTTTTTGCCGCCGATTCTCGCATCACCGGAGAAGGTTGCTGGAGGCTCCCCTGCGGCGTCTTGGAATGCCACTAACCTTGCCAGTGCTTTTGTCTTTTGTAGGCACGCAGCTAGGCCACTGCCATGGGAATGTCTGTCAAGCCATTCATTCCTTCATTTCAGAGACGGCTCGTCTACCTTGTTAAAATGATTCTGATCAGGCTCTCTCGCTCCTCTTTCTTGTTCTATTTCTGTCTTCAACCTATATACTAAATTCTTTCTTCGACTGCACCTTTTTGCCTATCTGGTTTTTTAATAATAAGAACAATAATAAAAAAATTCTTCTTGGCCAATCCCCCTGAGTGGGTATGCGCCACTTTATGGGCCACCACGACCACCACCCATGGAGGACAGGAAGACGACAAGACTTCACAAACCAGGGAGGACATTCCCTGGTTTGAAGAAGAGGAAGAGGATAAAGGGAAACAGAAGAAGGAAGACAGACCAAAGGAAGTAGCTACAAAGGACTCTTGGGACGAATCAACAGAAGAGGAACAAGAAGAACAAGGTGACAGAGGAGCGCAGGAACCTTTCAGAAGACAACCAAGAGAGGCCGAAGGTACCAAGACTAACGAAGAAGTTCAGAAGGAGAAACTGGACAGGCAGTCGTCCCTTACGAAACTTTCACGTGCCGACAAGGCAATCACAAATGCCCTCGTTCAAATGGCAAGTATGTTAGGGGACAATGAGAAGCTGCAAGAACAGGTAGATGTCATCCTAACCGAGCAGGTCAGACTTAAGAGCATCATTATGAGTCAACGGGAGGAACTGGCCTACCAAAGAGGACGAATTAGCGAACTCGAAAAACAGTACGAAAGCAAGAGAGAGCAAGACGCTCCCCAAAGCGAACCAGGTAAACCAGAAGAGAGGAAGCCAACCTACGCCCTGTTTGTGTCCTCAGGAACAATGGGCAAACAAGAGGTGGCATCGTTAATCAAAAAGAGTATCCATCCACCTGACTTTGGTTTCCGAGACGCTACAATCAAACCTGGGAGGGAAGGTGTAATAATCACCACCACATCGAAGTAAGGCTCAGCGAAGATTGAGACGCACCTCCAAGGAAAAACAAAGGACCTCCAAATCAAGAGACCTAAGGAAAGCAGATACCCAACAAAGGTGATTGGAATTGACGAAGAAGAGGAAGCAGGAACAATCGTGCAAACGATTATTGAACAAAACAACTTACCTTGCACTACTAGAGATATCGAGGTCAAGAAAACCTGGAAAGGAAGACAAGGAACAACAGCAATTTTGTCACTTAACAAAGAGGGACACCGGGCGCTGAACAACAGGTCACACCTGTACATCGGATGGAGCAGATGCCAAGTTTTTGATCATTTCTTCTTTCCGCGATGTACCAAGTGTGCAGAACATGGACACAACGGTATAGATTGTGAAGCCCCGATCCGCTGCGTAAAGTGTGGGCAACGGTGCCACAAGAGAGACGAATGCAGGAAGGACCCCCACTGTCACGCCTGTGACCTGGATGGCAGAGAGCAAAGCAGAGACCACGAAATGATGTCCTGGGACTGTCCGGTCTACCGTGACAAAATTGAACAGGAACGTAACAGGATCATTACTCGCCTTATATAAAATGACTAGCATGACTGAAAACGTAGTAGCTAACTTACAAATGGAACTCCACATACTCCAGGTTAACTTAGCTAGAGCATACAAAGGAAATCAATCCCTCATTAATTTCCAACAGGATGAACAATTAGATATTTCTTTAATACAAGAAACTTATACCCTCAAAAATAAAATAATAGGATTTCCACTTAAGCATATCTTAATCGCAGCCAGCAAAAACCCCAAATCTGCCATTATAATCCACAAAACCTCTCAGTGTTCCCAGTTTTTATAGCTCAAATCTTAGTGGCAGCTAAAATAACAAAGGGGAACAGAGAAATACTAATAATAAGTTGTTACTGCCCACCAAGCGGAGACATCAACAGAGAACGTTCAAAAATAGAAGAAATAATACAAAGACATAGGTCTGTAGAGGTATTAATAGGTGGAGACTTTAACTCGCGAAATCAAATCTGGGGCAAGTAGGCAACCGATGAAAGAGGGGAAAGAGTTTTAGAGCTTATCTTCACTAATGCTTTAACATTACTAAACAAGAAAGATTCGCCTCCCACATTTAAGACAAGTAGGGCAAGAGGTGGATAGATCTATCAATAGTTAACGCAGTTTTAGCGACAGATATTAAGGAGTAGAAGGTATTAAAGACTTTGATTAATAGTGACCACAGATATATAAGAACTATAATCGAAAATGTCAAAGTAGAAGAAGTCTATGGATTAACGTTAAAAGGAGAAACTAGAATTATGGATGAAACAGCCAACGACGTATGGTTCGAAGAACTACAAAATAGGGTTGGAACAGCAGATGACATAGAAAACGTAAATAATACATTTTATAACAAGCTTGAGATACTGAGAGCGAAGTACAGTAAAAAAAAACCACCCAACCAAAAAGCCAACCCGTGGTGGAACATGGAGTTAGAGATTGAACGCAAAAGAGTAAGAGCATATAGGAGAAGATACCAAAAAGCTAGAGGAGACATGAGAGAGAAGTATAAGAAGGAATGCTACAAAGAGCACGACTGCTATAACAACATGATAGAGCTAGCAAAAAAGAATAGTTGGAAAACACTAACGTCAAAATTAACAAAAAATCCTTTCAACTTGGCATACAAAATATCACGAAATCAGTTAAAGACTAAAGTTACCTTTAAGAGCATAGTAAAAGAAGATGGAGAGATAACAAAAACTCTCCAAGAGAGAATAGATTGCTTACTAGGGAAACTGTACCCAGAACAAACACCACTAGTCCAGGAGCACCAGACGGTGAAACGAACAGGGGATAAGAATACTAGTAGTAGTCAAACGGAATGTCCAGGGGACGGAGAACATACTGGAAGTAACGACACCCCATTTACCGAATTAGAAGTAGCATTAGTTGTGGATAACCTTAGCAAAGATCTAACACCAGGACCGGACAAGGTTAAAACCACTGTTATCCAAGCAATCTCCAGGAAACACAAACAGTTCTTTTTGAATTTATTTAATGCCTGCTTTATGAACGGTTACTTTCCAGAAAGATGGAAGGAATCAAAGGTAATACTTATCCCCAAAACAAGACCAGACGAGACATGCGAGGAAAGTAAATTTCGCCCAAAAGCTATTAATTCCATCCTAGGTAAAGTGCTGGAGAAGTTAGTTAAGAACCGACTATATCATCACCTCTATAAAAATAACCTCTTTAATAAATATCAGTATGGCTTTACTCATAATACATCAACAATAAAAGCTTTGCAAGAAATAAAAAAGAGGGCTAGAAGCGCGAAATTAGACAAAACCAACACTTTAATCGTGTCTTTGGACATTAAGAACGCATTCAGCTCTATTAACCCAGTTATAGTAAAAAAAAAATAGAAGAATACAAATGTTACAGTAATTTAGTTAAACTAACACATAGTCTACTTACAAGGAGGAAGATTGTCTACGAAACTGACAATATTAAGGTTATTAAGCCATTAGAGGTAGGCTCGCCACAAGGCTCACCACTTAGCCCACTTTACTGGAATATCACCATAGCAGACTTACTAGATAAAGAACTCCTATATGAAACCCACACCCAAGCTTTCGCAGATGATATCATAATCATCGTTCACTTTAAATCAAGAAAAGATGCATAAGAAAAAACAGAGTATTAAAAATGACTAATGACTGGGCTGTAAGCAAAGTAATAACAATAAATAATGACAAGTCACAAGCAATGATAATAGGAAAACAGTATGGAAACCATCCACCTATACTCCAAATAGGTTCAAGCAGAATAAGAACAGTCAACGAAATGAAGTTACTCAGTGTAATAATAAAAAATAAGCTAACATTTTTACCTCATCTAAAATATCTCGGACGGTAAATATTTTAAGGAAACTACAGGTGATCCGAAGATTACCGTTACTAATGATAACGAAAGCTTTCAAAACAACATCAAACTTATCCTTAAACATTATGGCGAAAATCCCGCCATTGTATTTAACAACTGAAAAAGAAAATGAACAATATGGAGTACTAAAAGAGGGCAAAACATTTTCATGTGACGACAAGCTATACAAAAGTAATCAAATCATGAAAAAATACGATATCTGGACAGATTACCCAGCAAATAAAAGTGGTATTATAATCACTCCCACAGAAGAAATTGTAGACTACCGTATATATACGGATGGTTCAAAGACGGAAAAAGAAGTACGAGCAGCGTTTTTAATATTTAAAAATAGCAACCAAATAGTAAGAACGGAAAAATGTAAGCTTCCAGAATACAGTTCCAAATACGAAGCTAAACTAATAGCCATTAAAAAGGCAATAGAATTTATAATAACAAACAAAGCAAACAATAACCATTAACTATTTACCGATAGTTGGTCGGTACTCCAACCACTAAAAAAAACCCACTTAACAGAAATCCAATAATTAACGAATTAAAACTAGTCCTTAGAGAGAATGCAGCAGTAAATATAAAACTCAGTTATTTAAAAGCACACAGCTCCTCAATAGGCAATAACTTTGCAGATGAATTGGCGAAAGAAGCCGCAAGAAACAGAGAACCAACTTTTGTTCCAATAACAAAATCATTCATTTCGAAACATTTATATACAAAGTTAAACCAGAAGTGGAATAAGGTGTGGAATAAATACGGCACAACAAGTTATACTTATAGTTGGATTAAGAACGTAAATCTTATTCCGGACCACTTTCCTACAAACTTCTACTCTTCCCAAGCCCTGACAGGGCATGGTAGATTCCCGTTTTATTTTTCAAGATTCAGAATTACGCAGGCATCTACATTCCAGTGTAGCAAGGATATAGAGAACTTTGATCTTTATCTAACAGAATGCCCACTTTTAATAAGTGGTAGGAAAAGACTCGTTAAAAAGTAGGAGAGCACTTAGAGAACCGAAAACCGGAAATATTTAAGAAAGAGGAAACAATATTAATTTTAGAAGAAATGGTTTTAAAAGTTAACGAACTCATTCTACAAGCATAACAATAGACCAAACATAACAGAACACCAACATGATCAATCACGACAATATAAAAGATGGGATATGATACGGGGATGGAGCAGAAACGCCATGTTGGTGAGGCTTCCTCCGCCCACATCTCCAGTCATTCCCTTCTTACACCATAGCAACACAAGGAAACCAAGCGGAACACCAACAACAACACGAAGTAGGCGAAATTTGCATCCCATTGTGAAGAAATAAAGGTGCTCTTTATGCAACCATCCTTAGCTGCTCGGCTCTATGGGTAGTGTTTGCAATAAGTCCAAAAACACGTTACCATGGCCTCAACGCCCATTCCGAGGCGGCCAATGGAGCCGAATCTGCGAGCTTCGCCCAGAAGACCTCCTGTGATGAAGGGGAATTCTGTTTGCCCGTACACTGCCGAAAAAGCGACAGAAAAGAGACACGCACCACCATGCACCATCAGAACCGAAATTACGGTTTGTTACTCACCTGTTTATGTAACGCCTATTGCAACAAGAAACAATGCAAATTTCAGACCATATAATAGTGTTCTTCAATACGATCGTCGTCCGATTGAAGAAAAATACTTGGTGGCAAAACCAACTTTTAAAAGAAGCTACCCCATTTGGCCCTTTCGGTGTCAATTGACACCACCCCATAAAAGTCCCTCTAGTACATAAAGAATAAAACTAAATGTGCTAGTTTTCTGGGTAATTGTAATTTTAGGAGGCATATTGCGGTAGACATCACCCTTGCTGCGTTTTAGGGGAGCTGGACGCTACAAAAAAAGAATCTCTGGTGAAGAGATACAGAGAAATTTTATTCAGATGAAAAAACACATGAAGGTGGTATCCTGATGGTATATGTTCTGGCCAACTATTTTGTGTGTAGGAAGGGGATCGGGAAGAAACAGCGTGGATAGAGGATGAGAGAGATGAAGATTGCGGAGAAATGAAAGAATGGTTGTGTACGCAAGCATGATGCCTATATACTTTTAGAGTGCACGTGTGAAAGTTCATCCGGACGGGCCTCAACTACAATACGGCTGCGAGAATCTTGCTCCGCAGAAATGTGAGCACTGCTTTATATGCCTTGTACTAACGCTGTGGAAGACAAAAATTACGACATTGAGGCTGAAAAAACGGAGGTGTGTCTATGCTCCCAAGATTGTGAATGCACAAATACGTGCACCACAAAGCTCATTATGCGGTTATACCTAATGCGGTTATGCTTATGCGCTTATACCTTACGGGAAAACATGCATTCTCAACACAAAATTTTCAATTGGCAGTTTTGCTAATTCATTGACTCAATTATTAGTAATTTTTAACGTGCATTACCAGCAGTTTATTTTTTGTGGGTTTATAGGGCCTCAAAGTTTTAGCAAATGCACAGAAAACATTGTTTTCTTTGAACTAAAAAATCAGGACTGAAAGTGCTATAGTTTAAGGCAAGTACAAAATGTTAGTTAGCGCAAAATAATCGCCGATCTCAGCAGTGCCTCTCAGTGTTTCCTTAAACCTGCACGCCCTTGCTGCCAAATTACGTTATGACTCCGACAATATTTATGCGCCTTCTTCGTGCAATTCACCTGGATAGCAAATCGCTCAATTCAAGGACGTACTCATCACGGATCAACGCCAGATATTCACCTACGTCGAATTCCCCTGGTACATCTGAGGTACTTTACGAGCAACTTTTCTGTTTCGTTTGGAGCACACACGTTCCAATAGCAGAACGAGAGCGACCGAATCATCTGCCAATGGCAGATGG
Source organism: Haemaphysalis longicornis (assembly GCA_013339765.2). Classification (NCBI taxonomy): domain Eukaryota; kingdom Metazoa; phylum Arthropoda; class Arachnida; order Ixodida; family Ixodidae; genus Haemaphysalis; species Haemaphysalis longicornis. The sequence goes on along the minus strand of CM023449.1, from coordinate 185,942,752 downwards.
AGATCTCCGTCGCAGCCAAGTTCACTCCGTAAAGTGAGAAAAGTTGCTCCAGCAAAATCGGCGGAGTCCGCCGGAACTCTCTGGCTGTCTTCTATTCTCTCGTGACGTCATTGCTGTCTGCTTCCGCTCCCCAATTCTTTTCGGACCTCTCGGGCGCCCGCTCTGGCAACTGCGTGCAGCGGCCCAGACACAAAAATAGATAGAGCACGCCGTGTCACGTTCGTGCTTGCTACTAAGGAAAGCAACTCGTACCCAAACGGCTAAAACTACGAATCAAGTGGCGAGAAGTTCAGCTCGAACAACTAGTGGCTGGGCACGGCGTATAGACGCCCCTTCGGCGTTTCCCTCTTTTTCCTTCCCCTGCCCGCGAAAAGGTCGACGAACCTTTCGTCATGGGCGGCGTTGGACGCCGTCAAGACAACGTCCCTTCACCGGCAAAAAGACGACGGAAAGAATTTAGTCGAGGCCGGGAAAACATAAAAAATTAAAGCCGCTCACTCAACGTGAAGGCTGTCTGAAGCGCGCAGCCGCATATGGGCTGCGGCGCCATTATCCGCTCACGGCTTCCACCCATGGACGCCCTCTCTCCCTCCTCTACTGATGAATAGTTTGTCCAACGCATTTAAAAATTTCCGCCTTCGTAGTGCTTCCGCGACCCCTGCCTGAAACAGCATGAGCGGGAGTTTTGTTCTTTTTGTGCTTGTTTTATAACCAGCTGTTGCCGGCTCCTTACTGCGCAGTTTGGAACCCGCTATTTTTTCTTGCACCGCCAGCTTTTTCGACTCGCCATCATACAAATTCTACAGAAGTTCACTGAATGATCTACTAATGCGCAGCATTATTACGCCGCTTGTCTTGAGTGCGTGCTTTTTACTGCCAAATTTTTTGGTTTTCTTAAAAATGTCCGACAAATTATCTAATTTACGCCATTACAACGATTAGAAGTGGAACATTCGCAAAATCTGAATTATGGAAATGCCGGTAGTTATACGGTTCGCCTATTACTGTAATGTTTTTGTACCTTTCTTAGTTTTTGTATTGCTTCAAAATTACTTTCTACCAATTATGTCATTTACGCTAATATTACGATTGTAGGTGGTACTTCCACAAAATCTGCATTAATGGGGAAATTCAGGTCGCTATACAATTTTCCATTCTCCGTATTTTCATGTTTTTGTTATTTTTCTTTTTTTCGAAATTTTGTTCGACCAATTATCTCCATTTAGCTATAATAATGACTGCAGGGGCAACTTCCCTGAAATCTGCATTATTGCGGAAACGCCATGGGTTATACGTTTCGCCATTTTCCGTAATTTTGAATATTTCTCTTATTTTTTAGTTCTTCAAAACTTCGTCGACCAATTATCTCCATTTACGTTGTTCTAACGATTACATTTGGAACTTTTGCGAAGTCTGCATTATTGTGCAACTGCAGGGTGTTACAGGGCTCGCCATTTTCCGTAATTATTTTTTATTTTTTTTATTTTTTAGTTTTTCAAAATTTTGTTCGACTCATTATGTCCATTTACGGTGTCATAACAATTACAGGTGGAACTTTCGCGAAATCTGCATTTTTGTGGTAATGCCATGGATTATTCGTTTTGCCATTTTTCGTAATTCTTGAATTACTTTTCAAAATTTGTCTGACCAATTATCTCCATTTACGTTATTATACCGATTACATTTGGAACTGTCGTAAAATCCGATTGATTTTGTTGATTGTAGGGTTTAACGCGCCGACGCAACGCAGGCGATGAGGCGCGCAGTATTGGAGGGCTATAACGTGCGCCGAATTCTCGTACACACGGGCAGGTTTGCTTTTCGCCTCCATCAGAAAAGCGGCAGCGGTGGCCGGGAATCAAACCCGCGTCCTCGTGCTCATCACCACAACGCCTTAGCCACTGAGACACCGCGGCGGGTAAAATCTCCATTATTGTGGAAATGCGGCGCGTTACACGGTTCGCCATTTTCCTTAAAGGGATACTGACACAAAATTTTGAAGGCGAGATAACTTCGGATATAGATTGGTGTGAACACACATACATCATCTGCAAAATATCAGCGGCGAATACAGCCTAAAACATATTTAAAATCAATTTTAAAGTGTGCGAAACGCCACCGAGCGTCCAGCAGAGGACCACGCGCAATCGACATCCCGTGGACATTTTGTAAATAAACAACATTCAAACACGTCACGAGTTTAAGTTTGCCGCTTCCACACTGCCGTCGTTTTTCGCCGGCTCGCCCGGTTCGCCGCTCCAATCGGAAGGCGGAGCATCTGCTCTCGAGAATGAACGACCCGATCGTTGGCGGCGGAGGCGCCGTGATTTCGTCGGCTCATCGGGAAGCTGGCCGCGACCAAAGTTCTACAGCGATTCCAGGCACTCTGTTTTTACTACTTTTTATTTACATTGGACGCGAAAACGTGCCGGAGACACAAAAAGCCCACTGAGCGAGCCGCACGGTCGCTGTGCAGGCGGCGGTCACGGCCGTGAAGTGGCGCAGGCCGGCGCAGGTAGCTCGAGTGATAGCTTGTTACCGCTGCACGAAATTGTACCCAAGTCCCAACCATGGCAGCTTACAGTCAAACCCGTTTATAGCGAATTGCAATATGCACCGCGATTAGTTCGATATAGCCGAACCCGCCTATAACGAACTTATTGTTACAAGTTCGCAATCCGCGGGAGCCCCCCCCCCCCTCCCCTTCCCTCCTCCTCCCCATCCCCAACTCCACCATCCCCGCATGCAGAAACGAACACAGTAAAGTAGCCATTACCATACGCAAAATAATCTATTTATTGCAAATAAAGCTACTTTCCGCCTGAACTGCCTACTTTGCAAAGAAAAAAGCGGTTATTCTTGTTTTCACTTTCGTTTGGCGGCTTCAACTAGCATAACATTCTCTACACGAAACATTGTTTGCACCAATTCGAGTCCGCGTTCTCCAAAATCTAAGAAGCGTTGGCGGAGCACATCGACTGCTGAAAGCGCTTCATTATAAGCGTCGGACGGATTTCACTCGCGACATCATAGGGAACGTGGGGGAGCTCTTCCTCCTGTTCACCGATGCTGCTGTCTTGGTCCGGACTCGCTGACTGCGCGGGTTCTGTCGTGAGTCCCGCGCGTCGGAAACAGTTACGGAGAGTGTCGGGCGTCACGTCGCTCCGTGCGAGGCGCAATGTCTCAGTCGCGACTCTTGCTACGTGGTCGCGGCCAATCGACATCTCAATCGCCGCTCCGAGGCCATGCATTTCGGGGGCCATTCTAGGCGCGCAGAGTTCGATATATCGGATGTGAACTTCGTTATAAGGAATATGTTTCCCGTGTATTTCCGTAACTGAATTATTTTTCTTCGATATATAGCATAATTCGATCTATTCGAGTTCGTTATAGCCGGGTTTGACTGTATATCACAAACGAGTTAATGATGCGATGGCGGGTTGCATTAAAAATTGTCACCTGCCAACCGCTTACGAGAGCGGCAATCGAATATCCGCCGCAGTGCTAAGCCGAACACATTTGTAGGCGGACCTGTAGGCAGACCGGCCGGCCGGTCCCAGCGCGCGTGTTGCCACCCACTGTCTCGAGCGTCGCGCGTCGTTCTTTAGCCGCGGTAGCATTTGCACTCGCAGCGCCTGCGTCACGTCCGCTGGTGCGTTTTAATTAAGCGGCTCACAGAATCAGTACTTGGGGGCATTCGCAGAAACTGCCGTCGATGCGGATTCGACAGTGCAACGGCACCTCTGCTCTGTGATATCCCTCCGACGGTCACGTGGTCAACTTTGTTCACACAAAATCCATCATTTCGCGGCACCCGCTGAAACCGAAACTGTGACTGTCGCATTGAAAATGCCTCTAATTAAACAACCGTCGCACGCTGAAGCAAATGAGGTTTCTACAGGTGATAAGTAGGTCACTAGCTTCTTATCGCAACAAAAAAAAAAACGAGATGAAAAATTTTGTGTCAGTGCCCCTTTAATTATTCTAAATTTTTCCTATTTTGTTAGTTTTTCAAAACTTCTTTCGGCCAATTATCTGCATTTACGCTATTATAACGAATATTGGTGCAACTTTTGCGCAATCTGCATTATTTTGGAAATGCCATGCGTTATATATACGGTTTGCCGTTTTCGCAATTATTATTAATGTTCTTATTTTTTTAGTTTTTCAAAATTTCGTTTTTCTATTTACGCTATTGTAAGGATTAGATGTGGAACTTTCGCGATTTCTCCATTTTTGTGTAAATGCAGGTCTTCACGCGGTCCTGGCTTTGGGGGTACTCGGCAAAGAATGCCACCGCTTTAGAAACCAACACAGCGAGCGTTCCTAACCAAATGAACGTGGGGTGCCGGTTAATTACGTTTATTTTGCCTCAAATGTACCTGCAGTTCTCTTTGCGCTAAATAACGCGGAGATGCATGGCAAGCGCTAGCGGTTCACGAGTTTTGAGTGGTTAGGCCGCTTGTTTTTCCAGTCCTGTGGGCAACGCCGTGACGACGGCTGCGCCGGGGGGCCGTACTTGGGTCCGCAATCTCGCTGCGTCGCCTGATTCCGGCACTAGCTTGACATCGAGGAGCCTTACAGCGAGCTACGACGTCATGGCGAGCCGCTAACGTGCTCTGCACTAAAACAAATTCAGGAAAGCACATGCTTCTGGAAGGGCCCATCATGCTTCGGCATTTCCTCTAGCGGGAAGCGGTGCATTCCAAAGGCAGTTTCGGACCACCTCCTCATTGAACGAGCAGCATCCCCTTCTGCGGAACTCGCCGACCGCTCCTGGTCTGCCGTTGGCAATTCAACATTGCATTGAAAATGCCATCTTAACTGGGATATCTACGCTATGAAACAAAATGTTTTATTTCGTGTATCTCTGAGAGATACATTGATATTCCTGAGCAATATGAAACTCACCCTAAACGTAGCCCTTCAGCTTCAGCTCGTCAAAAAGTCTTCTTCCAACGTCTTCGCTGATGTAGTTCGTAGCCGTTATCAAATACTGCAGGGAGCTGAGGTCATACTTGAATCGCTGTGGATGATCTAGCAAGCATCGTGCCATGTAAGGAACTGTAGCCAAAGTGGAAACATGCGGGAAGAATTTCACGTGCCAACGATTTCGTTGAGCTAACAATAGAAGGTCATGTTGGCAAAAAAGTGATCGCCATTGTTGCACGATGATATAGGTTGTGAGAAGGGGTGGGAGCAGGGGAGAGGAGGTGCGCGATTGACGAATAGGCGAAGGAAATTGATGAATAGGCAAAAGAAAAGACAGCCGTCGGCGCACACGGAGGGACGCCATTCCATGCCGATTCGCCGGCCATGGTAGAACTGTCGAAGCGGGCATTTCGTTCGGGCCTGTCGCCCCATCGTTGTACGCTTCGATGCGTAGTCGCGCGTGCAGGGCCAAGTAGGAGGGAGTAGTAGCAAACGTATTTGGAACGACGTTTGTAAAATACGAAGGCTTTTGAAGAACGGAAGGGGCAAAAGGCAGGCGCTGACTTTTCCTGAGAACTTCTGATTGCGACCGCCGCGCGAGAAAGCTGAGAATCTGGCAACTGAAAGTCAATAAAAGCGCGTACGTCAGGACGATTGTAAAGTTTAGAGCAAAACGTATCAGGCGTTAATGAACTTCTCAAAATTCACGGAGTGGTGAGGCTTATTAGGCAGTCATCTGAGCTTTTTTTTGTTTGTTTATTTTGTCTCGCTCAGTTTTCTAGACCTATGTAACAAAAAAAAAATTGGCGCAGCTCGCACTAGTGATGCAAGGCATGAGAAACAGCAGAGCTTCTCGGCGCAGTGACAGCGGATCCCACAAGAGATGGAGCAGCTGGGCCTCAGCAGTGCAAAGCTGTTTTGGACGGCACAGTAAAGCGAACACCAATAAAGTACGTACAGTGTTTTATTCAGTAGCACTTATCGTCAACCCTTTCGTCGTCGTCTTCCGACTGCACAGCCGCGTAGGGCAAATCCTAGGCCCAATTAGCTAGCGCGACGGCTCGGCTAATTTCGCTGTTCTTCATTGAAGTTTCTCTCTCTATATATGTTGGAGGCATGGCTTTTATGGCACTCATTTAAAATTCAATGTGTGGAACCGTGCTCTACACGTCTTCCCGGTTGCAGGACCAGTTTCAAAGTCTCTCGCTTAAAAAAATCAAGTCATTCCGCAGGTGAATTCGCTGAAGTATCTTGGCATTACATACACTTCTGCTCTTGATGAGAATACACATACTAATGCATCAGTCACTACAGCGGAGAGAACATTTGCTCGCATGAAGAGGCTATGTGGGAAATCAGCCGCAAAGTACTGGTACACACTTTTGCTGTTGTACGGATCCTACGCTTAGCCAATCATGGAGTTCGGCTGCGTCTTGTTTTGCCATTGACGTATTTACAAACTGCGACCGTTATACCTATTTAATAGCCGCATCATTCGATGTTGCCTTGGTGTCCCTCGGTTGGTCTCGAACCGGGTTTTGTATTTACACGCACGCATTACAAAATTCAAGGTCTGGTTTCTCTTGCTGAAGATTCAAACTTGCCTCCGCATGAACGAAGTTGACCCTGGAGTAGCCAAGCCTATATTTATTCGTGCGCCGAAATTATTTTTTACATCTCCGTGGCCAAAATGCATTTCTCATCAAGTGCAATTCTTTCAAACATGCCTAGATTGTATTCTGTTAGGCTATGTGAAGTTACCGAATATCCACTATTGACCGAGAAGCGGAGTTTTTCTTTCAAAACCCGTTCGCTTCGACTGCAAAACTTCTCCCACGCTTTCTAGTAAGCGCTATTTTAAATGTGTATTGATACAAATATCCTGCGTATTCTGCGACTTATACAATTTCATCTAAAATGGCGAGAAATCTGGAATTGTGATTTCTTCGCAATCTCTAGATTAAAGTTATTCGCTACGAATACTCGACTGCAAACCCATTTTTATGGCACCATTTTTAACAATAGATCTCGTTCTATGTAAAGTACGGGAACAGGTATCAGAAATCATCATCTTATCAGATTAGATGTCGATTATATATGTAATAACTTCCTCTTGGGATTCTGCATTGTACCACACATTATTCTTTTGTTGTTCTAAGACACGTGAACGAGGCATGTTTAACATAGCTCCCTGGCCATACGGACATCAGGGGCAACGCGTTAGCGGACCATTAACTAAACTCGCTGTCGCAGCTCCCGTTCAATTCGGCACGCATAATCTGACTTTTTTTGCTTCTTCAAGATCAAGGCGATGGTATTTGCATTTAGAAGCTACTTGTTCAGATGCAGTACTGTGAATTGAGGAATACCAACGTTTAATGTTCGGGTGGAATGTTCGTTTTTGTGGTAGGCGGCAATGCGAAGTGACCTTCACCGAGCTGCGCTGTAGGATACCGAGGTTGAATTTCTGTCTCCTTAGAGCAAGATTTTCCTCTGCCGAACTATGTGTGTGGTGCCAGGTCCCGGAATCAATCGAACATTTTTTGCGTTCCAGTTGGCGCTTCTCGACAGCTAGACAACTGGTGTTGAAGGACCCAATTGTGCTTTGAGGTTGACGTCGTCGGTTTCACTTATATTATCTATTAGAGCAACAAATTTGAGGTATGCAAAACGGATATATATATATATATATTAGATATATCTATTATACGGATATATATATATATATATATATATATATATATATATATATATATATATATATATATATATATATATATATATTGTTGCTGGTTACACACGTATCACACAGACATCACAGGCCTTACACAGGCATCAGGCACAAGTTTTCCAATATAAACCCTCTTTTCTCTCTCCTACTGGCCCTCATCAATTGTTGCACCGTGACACTGGTGGAGGAGCTGGGTACCGGAGCATCTGATGCCCAGGTCGCCCTCTGAAAGCCCTGAGCGACACCCTCCCAGCGTCTGCACGCCCCGTACATCGCTGCAGCCGCCGCAAGCTAGGCCTACCTCCAGAACACGACCTCCTGCTTGACACCGCACCAAGGCGCCAGGTTTCTGAACCAGAGGTAATGGCTCAAGCATCGCTGCCGCCTCAGCTGATGCTTCAGCAGCCCCGTACTCCCAGCAGCTTTTACGGAACCGATTCCGAGGACGTAGATGACTGGCTTGACCAATTCGAGCGCGTCGCCAGTTTCAACAAGTGGACACCTGAACAAAAGCTTGAGAATGTCTACTACTCGCTAGAAGACGGGGCGCAGATTTGGTTTGAAAATCGCGAACGAAGGTTAGAGACATGGGACGACTTCCGCCGGGAAGTGCGCGACAGCTTCGCCAGCAGCGACCGTCGAGACCGTGCGCAAAGCCTTCTGGAAATACGGATACAAAAGCCAAATGAAAGCGTCGGGATGTTTGTCGAGGACATGGCCCGTCTGTTCCGGCGACCGGATCCCGATATGTCCGAGCCCAAAAAGCTTCGGTATCTCATGCACGGCGTCAAAGAACAGCTCTTCGCAGGCCTTGTGCGCAACCCACCGCGTACTGTGCAAGAATTTATTAAGAAGGCAACTGCCATTGAGCGAGCTGTGCAGGAGCGGTGCCGCCAGTATGCCCGAACGTCGATCAAAACTCCGAGCCCGTCCGCGGCATCACTGTCCACCACTATGGGCGACAACAACCTGCGCGAACTTGTCCGCTCGGTTTTTCGTGAGGAGTTGGCAAAATGCGGAATAGGAACAGCGCCGTCGCAGCCAGCTGTCATCTTGGTTGCGGATGTTGTGCGGCAAGAAATTCGCCAAGCAATTTTTGCTCCTGAGCCCCTTCGTCAACCAATTTCCGCTCCTGAGCCGCCCCGAACCCCCCAGCTTATGCCCCAAATGGATTACGCGACTGCTCTCCGCTGTCACATGGCCACAGCGCCGACCGCGGCGACTATGCCACCCCCGACGTACTCCCGACCGCAACCTCCTGGATCTTGGCCACAAAGGGAATTCCCGGCTCGTCCGCAAATCCGCATGACCGACGTGTGGCGGACCGAGGACCGCCAGCCATTGTGCTATCACTGTGGCGAGCCAGGGCATGTTTATCGACGCTGCCCCTACCGCGAGATCGGGCTACCAGGATTCCCGCCGACCGGCCGCCGTCCTCGTTTTGGCGAACGGCCCGTCGCCATTTCTGAGTACCTCGCCACGCGTCAGTCTTCCGAGGAGAGTCGTCCGTCACGTTCGCCGTCGCCAGCCCACTATGCTTCGCCCACCTGTTGCGATTACAGGGGCTCCCCGACAAGGCGGTCTCCAAGTCCGCGGCGGGGAAACTAAAGGGAGCAACCTTGGGAGGCAAGGTTGCTAGCGGCGGAAGCACTGAAGACCTCCCAGTACCATCGACGGCTGACGATGTTACGGCGGCAAACAAGGACGTCGACGCTATCACGAGTGCCGATCTTTTAGTCGCCATCGACGGACACGAGGTAACGGCACTTGTGGACACTGGAGCAAGTTATTCAATAGTGAGCCAGCAGTTCGTGGACCGACTAAGAAAAGTTAAGACACCATGGGACGGACCCCAAATTCGAACGGCCGGCGGCCACTTGATGACACCCGTGGGCACATGCACCGCCAGAGTTAGAATAGGGGACAGTGATTACGCCGCGACCTTCGTAATCCTTCCTCAGTGTTGTAAGGACGTGATCCTGGGGATGGACTTCCTTCAGGAGCACGATGCTGGGATAAACATCCGCGAACAGTTCGTCAGCTTTTCGAGGAAAGAGACCACCCCGGAAGGTCATGAACAACGCATACCTCTGCGCACCATCGGCGACACTAGCGTGCCCCCACGGTCATGCGTGCTTGTTCGCGTTAAGCGCGACGACCTCTCCAGTGGCGATGGAATCGCGGAAGCTGTCGGCCCGCTTCTACTTCAGCATGGAATCGCTATCGCTCGGGGATTGGTCACCATTACGCGCGGTGTTACAGAGGTTCTGCTCACGAATTTCTCGAACGAGCGTCGCGAAATCGCCGAAGGAACTACCGTGGCAGTATTTGAGGACGTCCCCGACACGACGGATTGCTTTGTGCTTCAGACCGACCCGACTCCCAAGGCGACGGGCAAGCTTTCAATTGACGTTAACCCGCGCTTACCGGAAACAAAGCGAGAAAAGCTCTTGGAACTGTTGCACAGCTTCACCGACTGTTCCTCGTCAACGTCACGCGTCCGACAAACTCCGCTCACAAAACACCGCATCATCACGGACGAATCTGAGCGCCCCGTTTACCAACATCCCTACCGCGTGTCACCAAAGGAGCGCGACGCGATACGGCGGCAGGTGCAAGAGATGCTCGCTGATGACGTCATTCAGCCTTCGAAAAGCCCCTGGGCGTCGCCAGCCATTCTGGTGAAAAAAAAAAGATGGCACCTTGCGATTCTGCGTTGGCTATCGCAAACTCAATCAGGTGACGAAAAAGGACGTATATCCGTTGCCTCGGATAGATGACTCCCTTGACCGCCTGCGGCACGCTCATTACATTTCGTCCATGGATTTGAAGAGCGGTTATTGGCAGATAGAGGTCGACAAGCGGGATCGTGAGAAGACCGCCTTCGTAACTCCCGATGGGCTGTACGAGTTTAAGGTTCTTCCTTTTGGCTTGTGCTCCGCACCCGCAAATTTTCAGCGTATGATGGACACTGTTCTATCTGGCCTGAAGTGGCAAACGTGCCTTGTTTACCTAGATGACGTCGTCGTATTCTCAAATACATTCGAGGAACACCTAGAGCGACTGCCATCCGTCCTCCAGGCCATACGATCTGCTTCGCTCACACTCAAGCCTGAAAAGTGTCATTTCGGCTATGAGGAGCTGCTCTTTCTCGGCCACGTCAATAGCAGCGCTGGAATTCGCGCCGACCCTGACAAGCTTTCAGCTGTTTCTCGTTTCGAAACACCTACTGACAAAAAGTCCGTCCGGCGTTTCCTGGGCCTCTGCTCATACTATCGGCGATTCATTGCCAATTTCGCCCACATTGCAGCCCCTCTCGCGCGCCTTACTCGCAACGACGTCACTTTTGTCTGGTCCGCTGAACAGCAAGAAGCTTTCAAGCAGCTACGGCATTGCCTGCAGACCCCACCTGTTTTAGGCCACTCGACGAGGAGGCCGCCACTATGGTGCACACTGATGCCAACAATGTGGGGCTAGGCGCTGTCCTCGTCCAATGGCAAGATGGTGCCGAACGAGCCATTGCCTACGCAAGCCGAACGCTGTCACGGGCCGAAAGAAATTACTCGGCCACCGAAAAGGAGTGCTTAGCGGTTGTGTGGGCCGTCCTAAAATTTCGACCGTACCTGTATGGCCGTGCGTTCAAAGTTGTAAGCGACCATCACTCGCTGTGCTGGCTTACAAACCTGAGAAACTCGACTGGCCGCTTGGCACGCTGGAGCCTCAGACTCCAAGAGTTTGATATGACCGTCGTCTACAAATCTGGTAAGCGACATTCAGATGCCGACTGCCTCTCGAGAGCGCCGGTCGGTAACGCGCCCGCTGATGACGATGACGTCGACGATGGACCATTGATTGGAGTCCTCAGTGCGGCCACCATTTCGGAACAGCAGCAGGAAGACCAAGAACTGCTACCAGTGATCGACTTCTTGCAAGGCAAGGCCAACAGGCCACCTAAGTCTTTTATTAGAGGTCTGCCAACATTCTGCCTTCGCAGTGGCGTGTTATATAAACGAAACTTCGCCCCGAATGGCCGGCGTCACCTCCTCGTCGTTCCGTCACCCTTACGAAACGACATCTTGCAGGCTTGTCATGATGAGCCGTCCGCTGGCCACCTTGGTTACGCACGCACGCTTGCAAGAATCAAGAAGGCGTATTACTGGCCCAAGCTCTCGGCGAACGTGAGGCAGTACGTCCGAACTTGTCGCGACTGCCAGAGACGCAAGGCGCAGCCCGGCAGACCAGCCGGATTTCTCCAACCAATTCAAATTCCCCAAGTGCCGGTCCAGCAAGTGGGAATGGACCTGCTGGGCCCCTTTCCCACCTCTACAGCAGGAAACAGGTGGATAGCAGTTGCCACTGACTACTTGACCAAGTACGCCGAAACAAAAGCTCTTCCAAAGGCCACCGCGCTTGAAGTGGCACAGTTTTTCCTCACAAGGATAGTTCTCCGACATGGGGCTCCCAAAGTTGTTATTACGGACCGTGGAGCCGCATTTACCGCGAAACTTCTGCACGAAGTGCTCACACTCAGCGGCACGTCTCAACGAAAAGCCAGTGCGCACCACCCTCAGACGAACGGTTTGACGGAACGGCTCAACAAAACCATCGCCGACATGCTCAGCATGTACGCTGATGTTGAACACCGCGCCTAGGATGCAGTCCTCCCCTACATCACCTTTGCGTACAATACGGCAGAGCAGGAAACGACTCGAATGACACCGTTCACCCTCCTCTACGGCAGAGAAGCTACAACAATGCTAGACGCCATGCTGCTTCACGACATCACCGACGAATATGACATCTCTTCCCAGCAATTCATACAACGCGCTGAGGAGGCCCGGCAGCTTGCCCACCTCCGCATCACCGAACACCAGCACCTGGACGCCTCCCGTTACGACCTTCGCCGCCGTCACGCGGCGTTTGCACCGGGTGACCTTGTTTGGGTTTGGATACCCGTTCGACGTCGGGGGTTACGACGAAGCTTCTGCACAATTATTTCGGGCCGTACAACGTGCTTCGTCAACTTAGCGAAGTAACTTACGAGGTGGTACCCGAGAATTCTGGTGTTGCCGGTCGTCGTCGAGCTCGACCAGTCACTGTCCATGTAGTGCGTTTGAAACCGTATGTTTCGCGCTAAGCCGACTTCACGACCATTCTGGCTTCGGACCCTGTTGACAGTGATCTTCAGCATCCGGACGATGCTATTCCGGGAGGGGGATAGTGTTACGTCTGTAACCAGCAACAGAGCGCAGACGCCAATCGTCCAGAGCCGGTGTGCGCCGTTCTGGCGTGTCTCCATCATCCTCATCCTCATCATGGAAATCACAAGCATGATCATCACCGCCTAAGCCTTGAGGAAGAGGAGAACGTGCCCCCTTCGTGAGCGCGTGTTCTTGCTGCGACTGCTACCAGGCATCAGACACAAGTTTTCCAATATAAACCCTCTTTTCTCTCTCCTACTGGCCCTCATCAATTGTTGCACCGTGACAATATATATATATATATATATATATATATATATAGTAAGGAAATGAGGGGCTCGTTGAGGAAATACAGAAAGATAGGTCAGCAGTCTGCAAAGCCAAAGGAGGCATAGGGGTGTGGTTAGGCTCTTTTCTTTTTTACTACGGTTAATGAAGTAAACATTCTTTTTAATATACAGAAGAAAGAAAGAAAGAAAAACACGCGCCCAGAGTGGGGACCGAACCCACGCCTTTCGATTACATGTCGAATGCCTTACCAATTCGGCTATCTGGGCGACTGTGTTCTCCTTCACTTTCTGGGCTATTTATATTTACTAGAAGTGTATCTGACACTTGGGGGTGGTAGCCAGCGCCACTCTGACTGCACGGGGAGAAGGGGACCTTCTTTTCAACCCCGGGGCGTGACTCCAATGTCTACAGCCTGTCATGAGCGGGTAACTGGCGGGAAGCCCTCTTATGCAACCTAGGCATCAAGGCTGCCTGAACCGAGACCCTCGCTAGGCTTTCGCAGACTAATATAGTAAGGAAATGAGGGGCTCGTGAGGAAATACAGAAAGATAGGTCAGCAGTCTGCCAATTTCAAAGGAGGCATAGGGGTGTGGTTAGGCTCTTTTCTTTTTTACTACGGTTAATGAAGTAAACACTTTTTTTAATATACAGAAGAAAGAAAGAAAGAAAAACACGCGCCCAGAGTGGGGACCGAACCCACGCCTTTCGATTCAACATTTCGATTCGACATTTCGATTCGACATTTCGACAAGGCATTCGACATGTCATCGAAAGGTGTGGATTCGGTCCCCACTCTGGGCGCGTGTTTTTCTTTCTTTCTTTCTTCTGTATATTAAAAAAAGTGTTTACTTCATTAACCGTAGTAAAAAAGAAAAGAGCCTAACCACACCCCTATGCCTCCTTTGAAATTGCAGACTGCTGACCTATCTTTCTGTATTTCCTCACGAGCCCCTCATTTCCTTACTATATTAGTCTACGAAAGCCTAGCGAGGGTCTCGGTTCAGGCAGCTTGATGCCTAGGTAGCATAGAGGGCTTCCCGCCAGTTACCCGCTCATGACAGGCTGTAGACGTTGGAGTCACGCCCCGGGGTTGAAAAGAAGGTCCCCTTCTCCCCGTGTAGTCAGAGTGGCGCTTGCTACCACCCCCAAGTGTCAGGTACACTTCTAGTAAATATAAATAGCCCAGAAAGTGAAGGAGAACACAGTTGCCCAGATAGCCGAATTGGTAAGGCATTCGACATGTAATCGAAAGGCGTGGGTTTGGTCCCCACTCTGGGCGCGTGTTTTTTTCTTTCTTTCTTCTGTATATTTAAAAAAATGTTTACTTCATTAACCGTAGTAAAAAGAAAAGAGCCTAACCACACCCCTATGCCTCCTTTGGCGTCGTAGACTGCTGACCTATCTTTCTGTATTTCCTCAACGAGCCCCTCATTTCCTTACTATATTATTCTGCGAAAGCCTAGCGAGGGTCTCGGTTCTGGCAGCCTTGATGCCTAGGTAGCATAAGAGGGCTTCCCGCCAGTTACCCGCTCATGACAGGCTGTAGACGTTGGAGTCACGCCCCGGGGGTTGAAAAGAAGGTCCCCTTCTCCCCGTGTAGTCAGAGTGGCGCTGGCTACCACCCTCAAGTGTCAGATACACTTCTAGTAAATATAAATAGCCCAGAAAGTGAAGGAGAACACAGTCGCCCAGATAGCCGAATTGGTAAGGCATTCGACATGCAATCGAAAGGCGTGGGTTCGGTCCCCACTCTGGGCGCGTGTGTTTCTTTCTTTCTTCTGTATATTTAAAAAAAAATGTTCACTTCACTAACCGTAGTAAAAAAGAAAAGAGCCTAACCACACCCCTATATATATATATATATATCTATAGGGGGCAATAAAACTTGGAAGATGGTAGAGAACACAGGAAAAGAAAACTTCGAACAATTTAGCGGCCACGATTGTTGCCATCATTCGAGCAAAGAGACTTGCCTTCGTCAGGGCAAACCATGACACCTCTACACCACAAGATGGATCCTCTACTCCACAACGACAGATGCTCTGGCCTGTGTCAGGTCAGTCTTAAAAATTGACATGTCGTGGGACAGTACTTTAGTCACGGCTGCGGCGCTGAGCTAAAGTGTCTTCGGAGGACGCTGTAGACACTATGTTCCCAAAAAGGCATATGAAGCGCCTTAACAAAAAAACGGTTCCCGTTGTCGGTATCGAACCTGGCTTCCTCGCGTTATGAAGCCAACGTCTATCCGAAGGCGGCGTTACGACATGGCCGTGGCAGTTTTGAATATAGACTTTGACTTTGGCTCAGCTAGCCTGGGAGATAACTTCACATTTTACCATCTTTCTCTTAGGAAAGGGGCTTTGATTTTATTCATTTGCTTTGTCGTCTCATGACATATTGTTTTACCATTGTTCAATTCATGCTATAAGTATATAATTTTCCGCAAGAACAAAGCTAAGCCATGCCCGCCAATAGCACGCACACTACGACCAGCTTCAAACGATTTCATCACATGAAGATGAGAAGAGCCTTAACTGTAGGTGGCAGAATTACGGAATGGGGTTTACGATTCTAGACAGCGACGATGGTCTAAACATGTCAGTCAGGAAACAAAATGTGAATCAACAAATGCAAATATTGCTCCTTTTCTCATCTTCCCTCTAGATCTCTTCCTCCATATCTCCCTTTCTTTCCTAGATTATGAATGAAATACGGGCTCACCTTGAGCTTTTCGAGCGCTTCCAAGATCTCATCAGAGTTCGGCGTCTCGAAAAAGATTGTTGACGCTCCGTGTACGATGGACTTGCAGATGCAGTCAACGAGAGCATAGACGTGGCCGATTGTTCCCGTGCAAAGCAGGATGTCCTTTCCGTTGAGGCCCATGTGATGGGGATGACTGCAAACGTTTTTTCATCCAGCACAATATTTTTATTTGACACTATGGCCAAATATCAGGAACACAGCAAGGAAATAATCAACAAGAGCAGGCGCAGATAGCCTTCCAAGTTCTTACTTGCGATCAGCTTGTTTGCGGCGGTCGGATCCGCATTAACATTGCAATTCCGACTTTATGACAAACTTATGAATCTTGCCTACAATGCGCACTTCTTTTCTCACTCATTCACTCCTCCTCCTTACCTCTTCTCCCGCTCTCTTTCCACTCTCCTTGCTACTCTTTCGAGCTCACTTTTGCCGAAGCTCACAACAGTAACGACGCCGTGCTGCGCAATAGCTTCTTACTGCTGGTCTAGTAAAAAAGGCTACAAGAAAATAATTCAAACGACAAAGTTCGGCGTAAAGTCAACCCGGAATGACGTAGCAGAAACTGAAAAGTACAAATTGTCTTTAAGGTAATCCCGGTGTCGAGTTATTCTCTTAAATGTTTTGTCGTGCCAGGCACTTTCACTTTTTCGTCGAAGAGGTTGCGTCCCCTTGTGAGTACAAACCACGCACTTCTTGTCTAACGCGGCACCATCTAGCGGTTTGCTAAGAACTCTGCCGCCATTCTCTTCAGCGATTGCTAGGAAAGACCACCGCTCGGCCTTTGTGGCCTACACGTAGAGTTATGCGTCAGTAAAGAAACAGGAAGGATACCAGGCTCTAACTCTCACGGCTTCGGTGCAAGCCCCAGCGGGTCTTTGTTATTTTACTTCATAAATCTTTGCTAAGACTCATTCCACTCGCTTTTGTTATTACTAAGAAATATTTGGTATCCTTTAGGTTATTTAAGTTCGTCGCGCACCCCTCAGACCACGGTCGGTTAAAGCTCGGCATTGTGCCGGATTTGCCGGGCCTGTACCTAATTTTGAACGACCTTGGTTTATGGTCCATGCCAAAACCATGGCAAAACCAAAACCATGCCAAAAAGTGCTCTTGTTCTTAATTATTTGCCATATATGTACCGCCGAAGTGGGTTCAAATAGACGGCGCCTTAGTTGCGACAAGATACACACGTACTCGTTCAGGTGTCGCTGGCTAATTATCTATAATGCGACGTCGTGTCGCCTAAGGCAACCGCACAACCGAAACAGCAGGGCTGCCTAGCTTTTTGGCTTGTGGGTCATCACGATGTTGTATTATTTGTGATCGTTGATTATAAATTTACGGTGGTGGTCGTGGTGGTAATGATGTTTATTAACGAATGGACCTAGCCTTGCGTTGTATACCGACAATTTCTCCCTCATTCAACACCTTTGTCCCGGTATAAGCAAGGAATCACCAGGAGTCACTGAGGCTTCTGTTCTTTAAAAACCGAAGGATCAGGCGGAAAATGTGGCTCCCTGTCATTCAACGGCCTTTACGGAAAATGAAATCGTCCAAAGAGGCACACGCAGCGGGTCTCCATCGAAGTTCTTTAAACAAAGCAAACCGCTACATCGCATGCCCTCGGCAATCCATAAGAAAATGTTTCAGATGACCTGTTACAAAACACGTTGCGCGCAGAAGTTAGAGGATAAAGTTCAGCTTATGAAGCCACGCCGGTGTCAGGGCTGAGTTTGTTCGAACGCGGAACAGTAAAGATGCCTCTGTCGTCTTCATTTCTTTGGTTACGCAAGGTTGATGTTGGGGTCGCCAAAGAGATCGCGAGTGTTCTTTAAGGATGGTTTTTAAAATGTGCCGTTCGTCTGCACCCACTTTCAGAAAATGAGTGCACGATGTCGCTTCACGGGCCAACTCGTCCGTGAATCCGTTTCCAGGCACTCCTTCCATTGTAAGTAAACCCATTGGAAGCGAACGCTAAGTTCGTTTTCATTTAGCTGCTGAAGAAGACACACGGAGCATTGGCAAGTTTTATCTGCAGGAAATCCAAGCAGCAAAAGTTGTATGGCGGACTTACGATCCGTAAGAATTACCGCACGCCGCACCCTAAGCGATTTGATGCTTTGCAAGGCCACCTGAATCGCTAATGCGCTCCGCCGTTGTTGATGACGCAAACAGGTCAATGCGAGCCGCACAGGAAAAGTTCACGCCGGGAACTACAAAGTCCGCTGCGCCGGTATGTAATTCTCTATCCACAGATCCGCTCGTAAACACATGAACCCAATCTCCGTACAACCGGTCCAAGTGCTTAAGTGGTACCATGCTCGCCTTAGCCACTGGTGCAAATCTCTTCGAGCGAATACCCTGGGTGGCGAGCTGACACTTCAAGCTCTCGAAAGACCATGGCGGTTCGAAGTGATGTTGATTCTTCCGCCATTGCGAGTAGGGAACGCTCAGTGTTGAGTGCCGTGCGTATGCGAGATCCCACCTTTAGGCGGTAACGCCTGAGCAATGCCGTTCCATCATCGGACTCTTCCCGCCGGGCGAGCTGCAGGAGCAGCCACTGAACCGCCACCAAGCAGAGCGGTGGAAAATGTGACGTGTCAACTACCTTTTTCTTTTCCGCCGCCTGTGGAACTCCTACTCATATCTTCTACCCGAAGCAAAGATGACGGGTGACTTCCCCAGTTGGTTTAAGCAATTTGTCGAAGCACATTTAAGCGGGGTACCAAAGACGTGACAAACGACTCCACGGCCTGCTTCAAGAATAAGCGATAGTCGATAATAACGCCGAGAAGCTTCACACCATTCCCTTGCCGGATTGGCAAGCCACCTAAGGTTAACGTGAGGCGGGTAGCTTTCCTTTGACTCCCAGAAAACAAAATAAAGCGACATTTTCTTGCAGAGACCGTTAGTCCCAACGACGAGACACAGGCTTGTACGGAACGAATCACTCTGAGTTATCAGAGCCAACCGCTTATGCTGACATCGTGAGATCGAGATACATATGTCGTCTGCACATATTGATAAGTGCGCTGACTCGAAATTCTTTTTATAAGGCCCGAGGGAGGCCCGCCATAGTCACATTGAAAAGTGCAGGGGACACGACACTTCCTTTCTGCACATCTCGCGACACACTTCTAGTGCTACTTAAACCGTACCTTAATAGCGTTTGCATGAAGCAGCCCGTGATAAAAGCGCGCACGAAGCGGAGATTTTCTGTCACTTGTATTTCTTGCAGATTTGTTATGACGCCGCTTTGTAAGACGTTGTTGTCGGCTCCGGACACCTTAAAAAGCCAAGCCAGTATTGACAGTCTATAAGACAGCTGGTGTTCTACATGACTGACAAGGTCTAGGAGGCTATCTTGTGCGTAAAAACGTTGACTGAAGCCAGCCATTCATGGCAGAAGCTTTTCTTTGTAGCCAAAAGATCAGGCTAGCATTCACATCCTTTTCCATGGGCCTTGCCGCACAAGATGTGAATTAAATGGGCTGGTATGAGGCAATGCCTGCCTGATCCTTGCCGGGCTTTATAATCGGTGCTACCCATGCAAGCTTTCACAAAGCGGGAATATTTCCAGTATTCCAAACAAAGTTAAAATGCAGGGGCAAGTCTTTTATGCGCTCTGATGGCAAATGGACCCGCATTGGATTGCTTATCCTATCAGGACCCGCTGCGCATCGCCGGCGCACTCTTCAGTGCGGTCAGAAGGTCCCGGAAAATGAAGGGAACCTACATGGCAGACCAAAGCAGAGAACGTAAACGACATGGCGGGCTCCTTCAATCCCAACAAAAGCTGCCAGCAAAATCCTCAGCCAAGGCACGTACCGCCCTGTTATTTTGTAGGCCATAATGCCCGTCTGCGGGCACCGATGATTGTGACCTGACATGCTGCTTTTTCCTTTGATGTAAGAACTAACGCAGAGGTGAAATATGCACTTTCTGAGCAATAGACAAGAATGTAATATGAATCTTCTTGCTAGCTATCAGTTCCTAAAGCAACCCTCCACCACATCTTGCATATCAGATGAATACTAGCTCAACATTGTCCAAAAAAAGCGAATACTGACCAGGTATAAAATATATTTGAGGTTTCGGAACCGCATACGCGTTCCTTGTTCCCTAGATCCTTGTTCCGGGATCCTTGTTCCTTTGACGGTCTTCCGGGGGGCACTCCCTTCGACGTCCCGAGCTCTGCGAGTTGCTGACGTTTTGTCTCAGCAACACCTATTTTCTTACGGGGTGAGCCTCTATCAGCAGACTGGCTTTGGTCTGTGCTAGTTGGTACATCTTCGGTGGGAATCAGCTTAAATAAAACGAACACAAAAGGAAGAGGGAGAGACACGACACACTGCTGTCGTGTCGTGTCTCTCCCTCTTCCTTTTGTGTTCGTTTTATTTAAGCTGATTTCCATCGAAGACTCTATCAGCAGACACACATGGCACGACAATCGGGGGGTCAATACCAGGTACTACGGTCAATGTAGTTATGGAAGCTTTATAGGGGAAAGTATTGGCCACCTTCACACGGGCGCCGAGGTTTTTCTGCCGCTACGTCGACGACTGTATTTGTATTTTAAAAAAGCAAGATGTGCCTTATCTTCTGGACAGCGTCAATGTGCAGAATGTGCATATGCAGTTCACCGTTGAATTTGAGCAAGACAACATACTTCCTTTCTTGGATGTTCGGGTTCACGGGGATGCGGGCGCTATCACCTTCTTGTAACACAGGAAACCCACACACACGCGTCGTTACCTCAATTTGGCATCTTGCCACCCAATCGGCCACAAGACATCAGTTGTGTCGTCTTTGATAACGCGCGTCGCAGGCGTGTGCTCAGACGGCAGTGCTCTGAAACGCGAATTGGGAACGATCCGCCGTGAACTAATCGCCAGCGGCTATCCTAAACGACTATTGGCAAAACTGAGAAGAAGGTACTGCAGCCAGGAACGCCCAACAACAGGAAATGTTGTCCACGGCAAGCCATCCCCTACGTCCGAGGAATGAGCGAAGCACTGGCGCGCGCATTTTCAAAATACGAAATGAGCATTGCCCATGTACCGACCAGCAAGCTCCGGCACCGGCGGATAAATGTAACAGACAAACTGCAGAGTGATTCATTCCCCGGAGTGGTATACAAGATACCATGCGCTGAGTTATGTTATGTGCATATTTGCGAAACAGGCAGGTTTTCGTGACGACTGCAGGAGCTCCAATTTGATGTGCGGAATATTAATCCCGCGAAGAATGACATAGCGAAACACGCGCACAAATATTCCCACGGGATTGGCTTTGACAACACCGCTATTTTAGCTCGGGTAAAAAAACGTGTCATCCCGCCGGCAGCTGGAATGGCTTTTCATTCAGTCAACATCAACCACGATGCACCAGATGGATGGGTGATTGCCGACCGTCTACGTATTCTTTTTCGTCACGTGCTGGCTCATAATTGACGATGACTTCTTGTCCTAATGAACAAGGAACCCGTATGTTGTACCGAAACGTCTAATATGTTTTTATACGTGGCCAATGTTGTCTTTTCTTTCGTACATTCTCATGCCTCAGCAGACGACATTTCATCGAACCATCGATTAGCTAAACGTTCTGGCATTGCGGTATTTAGCAGGAAAAATGTGGGCGCTCTCAACTAATTTCAAGATCCAACATGCCGGCCCAACCCCCCACAGATTTACGACAAAATTTTGCTTCCTCGTGAAAGTACGTGTAAGAGTAGCGACTACGAACAAAAACTTGGAGGAGAAAAGGGGTAGGTTGTTGCGCCACACAGCGGTGATGATCAGGTAGATTTATCGAAGTTTTTTATTTTGTGCCTGTGTCACAGAAAAATAGGAAGTGCACCTGGGTACTTATTACAAAGCGATAAGCGACGAGATCATATTTCATTAAGAAAATTGTTGTTCGTTGGTATATGTATCCAGGCTCAAATATTATGGCGGAAGGCGCTGGTGGTATCAGATAAATAAATAAATAAATCATAAAAGCTTATTAAAAATTCCTGTAATACATTTCCGCACTATCAAACTGAAGAGGTCAATAGACGTGTGTTGTAAAACAACAAATCATCGTAAACCAAGCTTACAGATGCATAGTCCTGACCATAGCAAACAATCTCATTCAAGTACGCAACAAATATCATACGTTTTCTTGCCCACGAAAGTTAAAAACGTACCTGTTCGCTTCTACACTCGCCACAAGAGACTCATGGCAGTGTACCACCATCTTTGGCTTTCCCGTTGTGCCGCTGGTTGCAGTCATGTAGCAGATCTGCCCTTCAATGTACTTGACGCATGGCGATAGGGAATTCCGTGCTTCTGTGCCCATACAAAGGAACTGCTTCCAGGTGAAGGCGCTGCCGATGATGACCTCCGCCTCTTCAGCCGGTGCCCCCAAAACAATGATGTGCTGCCAGGTAAGGAGATGGTAAGAGAATGTAAAAGAAATTTAAGAGTCCTGTTTAAACATCAGTTAACAGAAAATTCAACCAGAGTCATAATTTTTTACTTTTAATATGTTTGTTGCTACCATGACTAAAAAGAACAGTTTCTGAATTACTATTTGTAAACGCGCTTCGAACGTAAACATCGTTTATTGTTGTAATATACTTTGGCGGTACAAGAAAATAATATAACTGTGGCAGTAATATCAAAGCTTCAATGTGCACTAGAAAAAATTCTGCAGAAATTTAGAGAATTATCTACCAATGCGTAGCATTCTCACGTCGCTTGTCTTGAGGGTCAGTTTTTCCAACCACATTTTTTTTGTTTTTCTGCTACGCAACTGCCATGCGTTATACGTTATGCCATTTCCCGTAGTTTTTTAACATTTTTTTCGTTTATTACTTTTGCAAAATTTTGTCCGACCATTTATCTCCACTCACGCTACTACAACAATTACCGGTCAAACTTTCACGAAATCTGAATTACTGTGGAAATGCAATGCCTTATATGTTTTGCCATTTTCCGTAATTTTTTAATATTTTTCGTATTTATTTTTTTTAATTCGTCGACCACTTACCTCCATTTACGTTATTACAACGATTACATTTGAAACTTTTGCGAAATGCGCATTATTGTGGAAATCCGGGGCGTTACACGTTTCGCCATTTTCTGTGGTCATTTTATATTTTTCTCATTGTCTACTTTTTCGAAATTTCGTTCGACCAATTATGTTTATTTGCGCTATTGTAGCGATTACAAGTGGAACTTTCGCCATTTTCTGTGCTCATTTTATATTTTTCTCATTGTCTACTTTTTCCAAATTTCGTTCGGCCAATTATGTTTATTTGCACTATTGTAGCGATTACAAGTGGAACTTTCGCGAAATCTGCATTATAGTGTAAATGCCATGCGTTATATGTTTAGGCATTTCCCGCAATTTTTAAATATTTTTTCTTAATTTCTACCCTTTACAAATTTCGTCTGACCAGTTATCTCAATTAACGTCATTACAACGATTACATTCGGAACTTCCGCGAAATCTGTATTATTGTTGAAATGCAAGGCGTTACACGGTTAACTATTTTGTGTTTGTTTTTCATAATTTTTTTGTTTTTCAAAATTTCATTAGAATAATTGTCTCCTTTTACTCTTTTTAACAATTACAGGTGGAACTTTCGCGATATCTGCATAATTTTGTAAATGCCATGCGTCATACGTGCTGACATACAGGGTATTTTTTAAATATTTTGCTTATTATTTTAGTTCTTCAAAACTTCTTCAGAGCAATTATTTCTATTGAAGATATTACAACAATGACATTTGAAACTTTCGCTAAATCGGCATTATTGTGAAAATGTAGGTCTTTACACGGATCGCCATTTTCCGTGATTATTTTATACATTTTTTATTTTTTCGTTTATGAAAATTTAGTTGGACCATATACTCCGCTTTCGCTATTATACCGATTACAGGCGGAATTTTCACGAAATCTGCTTTGTGGAAATGCCATGCGTTGCACGTTTTGGTGTTCCCCGCATATTTTATTAGTTTTCCTTATTTTTTGTTTTTCAAAATTTTGCCCCACTAATCATCTCCGGTTTCGTTCTTACAACGAATACTCTTGGAACTTTGGTGAAGTGTGCAGTATTCTGGAAATGCAGGATATTACACGGTTCGCCATTTTCCGGAATCATTTTGTTTTTAATTTTTTAGTTTTTCAAAATTTTGTTCAAGCAATGATTCCATTTCAGCTAATATAACGATTACAGATGGAGCATCCCCGATATCTGCATTTTTGTGGAAATGCAGAGCATTACACGTTTCTGGGTACTCGGCAAAAAATGCTACGCATTAAAAACAGGATGTTTAGTAGATAACCAACATACATTGAATCGGCACCGGTGGCTTTTTACTTTATTTTAGGTATAATGATGGTTCGGTAATAATTTTGTTTTGACGAGAGCACAAAGCGTGAAAGAGTCGTATGTGAGAATACGCCCTTGGCACTGAGCGTAACATCCTCGTGACCCAGATTTCATAGTCATAGCAGTCATATCCAGTCACATCATTACATTAGGATACGCTCTGGTTTACTGTATTACAAAATGGCCTCTAATATCAAGCGATCTTTAGAACCGACAACTGGGCTCGCAGAAGTTGACATTTGTGGAGCAGCGCAAACTGAAACAGGTGCTCAAAATCAGAACAGAGGGCTTGTGGTACTTTTTCAGTAACCTCTTTATGATTTAGGTTCGCTTTAGTTTTTAATGAAAACGCTGTCGCTAAGACGCATGTTTATTTAACTCGGTAGGTCAAAAGTTGGACGTAAAGGAGGGACCGCAGAAAAAAGTGATTTCGGGCGAAGAAAATTGTGCTCAGAGTAACTGTTTAGAATGCGGTACCTGTCAGTCGGTCTAAGGGTGAGTATTCATCGCTTGGTCTCCCTAATATTCAAACATTCCAAGCGACTCAAACGTTGGTTGGCTTAAGCTTAGTGAAGGTAGACCGTATGGTGTGCGTTGTGTATTTCATCGTATAAACGCTAAAAAAAAAGAAAAAAAACACGTGATAATTTTTTAGACAGGCTTTGAGCCCTACGCGATTACTTTGAACGTCGTGCTAAATACAATAAGAGAAATTTAGGCAAGCAGCGCAGTATGCTCCCCCTAAATGCATGCCCAGGTTGGCGGGACAAATGCGATATGTGCCGGCCTGGTGTTGGAAGCGCCATCGCGCGGCACCCACTTTGCGATTGTTATGTGTTACCACAAAATATGGAGAGAGAGAGAGAACAACTTTATTGTGTGCCCGGTGGGAAAAGGAAGAGGTTGGAGATCCTCCTCGGTCCTCTTCCACCTTTTAGGCGGCAGCCAGGAGTCCTTGGACCCCGGCGGCATCTTCAGCCATCCGGACAAGCTCGACTTGAACTTCGAGATCGGAACCGAGCAGCGCGGTCACCCACAGCTCCACGGTTCTAATGTCTAAGAAAGGGCGTCCTTTCTGCTGTACCTGTTTACTTCTGATGGGACACGACCAAACCGTGTGCTGGAGGTCCACTCTGCATTTACAAATTCTGCATTCAGCTGTGTACAGCCCCGGGTAACAGCGGCTGTAGGCTACAGGGTTAGGGAACGTGTTGGTCTGGAGCAAACGCCAAGCCACCGATTGCCACTTCGTTAAAGTTCTGTGTGGTGCAGGGTATCTCGCTCTTTCAAGGCTGTAATGATCTAGTATGTCCCGATAAGATACCAGCCTGTCCCGCCCCGACCGGCGAAATGAGTGCGCGTCGACGGTGGAATCGTCAGAGTCGGCTCGGTTGGTTAGACCTCGAGCTGCGGCGTGCGCGTTCTCGTTCCCCGGGAGACCGCAGTGGGTCGGCGCCCAGACTATTTGGACCCCTCTGACCCGATCGCCGCAGAAACCGGCCAGCAGGATTTTAAGCGCTTCCGACAACACGCGCCCTCTCGAGAAATTAAGGATGGCCGACTTGGAGTCACTCACTATAAATTTGTATTTGCTGGATGCCGTCATTGCCAGGGCAAT
Organism: Haemaphysalis longicornis; assembly: GCA_013339765.2. Taxonomy (NCBI): domain Eukaryota; kingdom Metazoa; phylum Arthropoda; class Arachnida; order Ixodida; family Ixodidae; genus Haemaphysalis; species Haemaphysalis longicornis. The sequence continues at coordinate 185,916,833 of CM023449.1, read as the reverse complement.
AGCCGCCTCCTCCCCGACTTGAGGCGACGTCGTGACGATCGTGGCCTTAAGCGACTGAATCGCCCTGTCGATTTACATGACTACGGCCATGGCGTCACGATCGTCATAGTCCGCAGCGTCCACGTAAACCACGTCCTCATTCCTCTCAAATCTTTTTTGCAGTGCGAGTGCTCTTGCGGGTCTGAGTTCTGCGTTGTGTACGGGATGCATGTTCTTGGGCAGTGGCGGGACGTATATGCTCGCCATGATTTCAGTTGGGATGTCCAATTTACCTCAAGCTCGAGATTCATAGTTGATGCGAAGGGAGCTTAACATGTGTCGCTCGGTCGGGCTCTTCGAGAGCCTTTCCAGTTGTGCGATCCTCTGAGCTTCGATCAGCTCCTCCAGGGTATTGTGCAGGCCCAGTGCTCGAATCGTTCATTCGAGGTAGTTGACGGGTATGCCTACTGCCTGTTTGAAGGCCTTCCTGATCATGGCATCTATTTTGTTGTTTTCGTCCATCCTGGGCTTCAGGTACGGGGCGACGTAGACCACGCGGCTTACGACGAATGCCTGAACTAATCGGATGAGGTTACTTTCCTTCATCCTGTGATGCCGGCTGGTAATTTGCGAGACGAGTCTGCTTGTTTGAGAGAGGCTAGATTCGAGTGCCCTTATGGTTTCGATATTATGTGCTTTACCCTGAATTCGGAGGCCAAGCACCCTGATGCTGTTTACCGTTGGGATGAGCTGCCCCCCGTTGGCATAGAGCTGGATTGGTGACATTGTGGTTGCCGATTTGCGTCCCCTCAGGGCCGGTTGGTAGAACAGGAGCCCTGACTTTTGTGGGGAACAATCCAAGCCTCTCGCCTTAACGTACGCTTCGACTGCATGTATGGCCCTCTGCAGTCGCTGGTCCGTCGCTATGGTCCATCGCTGTTTCCCGCCGCCCAAAGGGTTACATCGTCCGCATAGATATTGTGCTGTAATCCCTCTATCTTTTCTAGCATATCTGGGAGGCCGATCATTGTGACGTTGAAGAGGAATGGTGAGAGGACCGAACTTTGCGGTGTGCCCCTGCTTCCCAACTCCATACTCGCCAGATTCGATGCCCCCGATCATTAGGGTGGCTGGCCGGTCCGTTAGAAAGTTTTTCACGTAGTCGTAGATTCGGGGGCCCACGGCTATTTTTGCCAAGTTTTTCAGCACCGCGTCATGCCTAACGTTGTTGAAAGCCTTGGTCAAATCCAACCCCAGTACTGCCCTGGTGTCTAGAGGAGAGCAGCCATCCCCGTCGATAAACTCATATTTAAGCCTCAACATAACGTCTTGAGTTGATAGCTTGGGTCGAAATCCTGTCATGGTATGAGGGAAAAGCCCTTTCTCATCCATGTGCCCGTTGAGTGTGTTCAGAACTACATGATCCATTAACTTCCCCAGGCAAGAGGTAAGCGAGGTTGGTTTTAGGCTCTCTAGCTGAAGTTTTGTCCCTGGTTTCGGGACCATAACGATCTTAGCGGTTTTCCATTGTCTGGGGATCGCGCTTAGTCCCCAACATAGATTTATATAATTGGTGAGAGCCTCAATAGAGTCCTCGTCTAAGATTCTCAACATTTTATTTCTAACACTGTCCGGTCCCGGGGAGGACCTGGTACGGAGATCATGTATAGCCCCCGCACCTCCGCCGTCGTGAACGGGCGGTCCAGAGTTGAGTTTGCAGCTCGTGAGTACGGTTTAAGATTTTCTTTAGGATTAGTGCCGATATATCGGTCCCGGGTTTCTTTGAATAGGGCATTGTCCGCTCCTTTGTAAGTGTGTAAAATTTTGCTGAGGTTTTGCCTTTGCTCAGCCTTACTGCTGGTTGCGTCAATGAGATATCGAAGGATATTCCATATTTTCGCCAGGCCTACCTGTCGTTCCAGTCCATCGCAGGTCTTGCGCCAGTTTTGGCGCGACAGCAGAGTGGTGCAATCTTCGATTTTCTCATTGAGAACCGCGAGCCGCCTATGGAGTGGACGGTTGAGCTTTTGTTTGCCGAGCCGTTTCTCCAAGCCGCACTTCGCTTTCCACATGTGTAGGAGTTTCGAGTCTTCCTGTTCCATTCCAGCTTCATCTGGGATAGTTTTTCTGGCTTTCTCCATGGAGTGCTAGCGATGCGAACGCACTGGTATGTGCCGGACGAGGCGTGAGGCCTATCGTCAGGCCCTGAGCCCTCACTTCACGGGAACATATACAACACTTAGTTTGATATAGCTTACCATAACGAAAGGCTGAGTTTTGCGGCTGCGTAATACCTTTCGTAATTTAGGGTATACAAGGCCGATTAGTCAAAGCATTATGCGTAATAAAGAAAAGAACCAAAAAATTCAGGTAAGCTTGCACTCATTTGCGTGGCGAAGCTGTTGTACGTGATCACTGAAGCACACAAATTTGAGTTTCAGTATCGTTGCGGAATCGTGGTTCATCTCGGCGGCATAGCATTTCCATGACCTAATGTTGAACAAGGCGAGAGTGAGCTCGTAGTTTTAGTCGTCATTGTCGTGCACCATTCTGCAAGGGGCTACTTATCGTGTCTAGCGGATGCTTTGCACGCCGGGCGTCTCAAAGCGGGGCCGCTTCTTCCGCCGTGCGAACTATCCGCGGCCGGGCCATATGGACTCAATGATCACTTACAACAGCTTCGACATTGAAGCCGTGGCTGTTCTACGGTACAACGCGCATGCGCACAACACGAGAACGAACGAACGAGGGGCGTATGTTATGACGTGCTTTTTTCATTCCAAGAAAGTGTTGCCAAGATAGGCCGAACGCTAGAGGTTTTTTGTGCCCGATGTTGGCCAATCTACCTAAGTGGGTATGCTTAGCTTGACGAAAGTGCGGTAGAGGCACGCCTGCATTAGCGCTCGATGCACGCGTGCATCAGCTCTCGAGGCGCTAGTGCAGGAGCACTCGGCATCATCTTGGCATTTTTAACACTGTGGACAAGTTACAACACGATTTTCTCAACAGCTTGACTGCTAAAAACGCTACATTGGATAGGCTCATTTCGCGCGCACATGTATGGCATTTAAAAATAATTGCATCAGTACGATAGCAATAAAATGTGCCTAGGATATCGCCCGAATATTTAAGCCATATATCTAACGCAATAGTCAAAGTTGAATTTAGATTTTGAAATCAAACGTCGACTGATAACTGAACATGCCACTAATTAAACTGTAACCCCGAAAACGTTGTATTGCAACCACTCTTGGCTGCATACACAACCAGTGGGGTTAGACTTACCTTCACTGTATTGAGACTGAACGGCAGCTTTAAAGCTTCCTCGGCATCCCTGTACTCACAGAAGATTGCATCAAAATGATAGTCTTTCATAGAATCCGCAAGAACATCTGCACAAAATTGTGAAAATATTTACTTACTTTCATCTATTTAAAAAATGCCCATACCCATCAGGATTTTGGAGGGGAGGGCATGTAACACCAAATTGGAGAATAACTATACAAGTAACCACATAGCAAATTAGTTTATATAGTGGACGTAGTGCAAAAAGCACATTGAGTTTAAATCTTGGTAACTGCATAGGGCTCGAACCAGTGAGTAACCACAATTCGCACGGAGAAAAAAGACTAAAGCGATTATATTATTACTTTGTACGCTACCATACAGAATGTGAAAGAATAACAAAAAAAGCAGAATATGGGTAGATATTTGTTTCTGTGGCAGTGTTACAGAAAATGCATTAAACATGTAAATAACACCATTATTTACTTTGTGTTGGATTTGATATTGATGATCCCGAATATAACGCGGTTGAACACATGATTCCTCAATTACATACGCAGTGGCAAACGTTGAACATATATAGCTATTGAAAGAAATTTTGTGAAAATAGCTCAGTCCCCCAGAAAGCTACTACAGTTATTTTGGGAGATAGCAGAAAAAAATACATACTTCGACCATAATGCGGTTTCCAAAGCAAAGAACAACACAAATATAGTTCCAAAATGGTAAAAGAAAATGCATAAAAATCAGTAGGTTCATTCAATTTACAGTCTCGGACTCACCCGGGCTCCCCGAGAAACAGTCCCGCAGTCAATTTTGCCATGTGTCCCTAGGTTTTCGGTAAATTGTCGGACTAACCCAGGACTTTACGGGGTGAGTCCGAGACTGTAAATCTAAGAGCCCCAGTGTTTACTCCGTTGTTAGGGCAATCACTAGAAAATATAATCGGTTTCATACTGCCTTACATTGTTCAGGAAATTAACCATGCGCACAGTAAATTTATAGCAGCAAAATCGCTACGGGAAAAATACATTTCGAGCAAACTGCGTTGTGAATCTTGTTGAACGGCAATAGCATAGTGTACTCTTGTGAAAAATAAAATTATCAGTACCCTTCTTGGTATATGGCGCACTCTGTGGTAGGGTGTAGTGCAGTTAGCAAAAGGCGCCTGCGGCAGAATCACGTGAACAGCATCTTGATTCGGACATTCTTCGGCCGGAGCCGCAGCGTAGTGATGACATTCTACTGCTGTGTTATTCAGTCAGATATGTATTCGCTAGCGTTACAGCTATTGTCGGGAAATGACATCAGATTTTTGTTTCAACAGGCGCAAATGCTGGTGTTTAAGATTTGTCCAAATCGCGCAAAGCAAGGCTATTCTGTTGTCAGAGTACAAAAAGTGCGTATTGCCTGCCGAATAGAACGCAATACCCGGTGCGGTACCAGGGCCTGCAAATGCACGCTCAGCAATCGACGCAACCATAAATGTGTTACAAGTGTATCTCCGCTCGCTGTTAGAGGAATTACGTCAGGCAAAGGCTTTTTGTATGGCTAGAAGAGTGCCACACTATAAGAATCCATAGATAACGGAGTGTTTTTCCTCGGCCTAAAGAGAGCATGGCACTGCCTGACAATTTTTTTTAAAGCAAACATTTCTGCCCCTACCAGCCAACGATTCCTTCTTGGCATGCGGGACAACAAACTCCCAAAACGGATGCGGAGGGGGAGGGCGCTTTTCCATCCCGAAGCATAGTTTAGATGGTGCGGCGATAAAGCGCTATAGCCTAGCGTTCACGGCGCGCAGCTTTCTGCTCGCAGCGGCGGGCGCGTTGGAGGGACGGGTTTGTCATCTGGTTTAGCGACGGTTGTTTTGGGCCTGTTCTGGTGCAGCTTTGCGTCCATTGCGCGCTTCCTTCGCATGGCTTGATTAACTTCTTCGGCAGCACCTCCTGGGTAACCCGGACCCGATGAAATAAAGGGGTCGTACGACAAAGATACGTTAATGATTGGTCTGCAGGTCGGTAAAACAAAACGTACAGACCACCTACAGACATCTGGCTGCTAGAGAAAGGCTACCTTTTCGTACTCCTTGCCACGAATGGGACTCTTTCTTCTAAATTCGCGATCAACAATTCGGATGGGTCCCAACAAGTATTACAAAAGGTGAAAGTAGCAACTGGATCTTATGATTAGCGATTATAAATGTTTCCCTCAGCTTGGTTGCCTTTCTCACACTTACTAAAGTAACTAGCTTAAATCGGTATAAATGGGAATCACTAAGTTCACATGCCGAATTGTTTCGGTGTCTGCGCTTTCGGATTCGGTAGCACCTAGCTAGCACATCAGGATGACTAGGTTTCGCTGTCTCTTCCTTCGAAAGACGCTCCCCTCCGTTTATGGCCGATGCACGGTCGGCCTACTAGCAGCGGCGTCGTCCGCCGCTCTAGCCCGGCCGTCGCCGACGCTCCTGCGTTCTGGAACGCCGCCCCCGTGAATTGCAGGTAACGGCTGGCAGAATCTCTGGTTTCGCCCTTTGTAGAGCCACGTGTGTGAATTCATGTGACGTCGCATGGGCAATTGTTGTGAGTGTCGTTTAAAGCTTTGCTTTCCAACCACCTTCACAGCGTGGATTGAGCCAATTTTTTTTTCCGTAGACTAGATGTTCGCTTTAACTTTGCCTGCCCGAGTTTACTCACCTGCGGCGTATCCTCGGAAGTCATAGGCGAATGCAACATTAGCACACGCTGCGCCCACAATAAGTGGGAGAAACTCTGTGCGGTTACCGATCAAGAGCAAAATCTTCTGGCCGCACCGAGCCCCAAGCTCTCCAAACCTGCGTGAACTGTTACGGCCACTTCGGCAACATCCTGGTAGCTGAGCTCCTGATGGTTCGTCCCATTGATCTGTAAACAAGTCAAAAAAGCGCACGTTTAGCTCACAACACCAAGAGCACAGAAAAGTTTGATTTGAAGTGTTTCCGGAGGTCAGAAAAATCCTTCGACGATTTATTCACCGCCACTGCACTGTTTCTCAAATATTTGCTGCTATTTCCTACTAATACGCCAAAAACGACTTTCAAATATGACAGGATGCTCTGAATGTGCCTTTATTAGGTGAAGGAAGGTTTGCGGCATGTTCATAGTCCACCACTTTACACAGTAGTCTTCTCAAGTGATCGCCACAGAATTGTCCATGATGTATTCAGTCCTGAGGGCTAGTCACGAGTTTTTTCAAATTACTACAGTCCAGTCTTGACAACGTGCTAAACGGCGAGACTAACCAGGTTATGGTCCGACATAGACAGAAGTGGTAGACATAACAGAATAAAGTTAACGGGAATTATTTCAGTGGCTATTCCGTAGTTTGCGTAAATAAGTTATTCATCGCTGACCTGCAAGGGGAACTCAGAATTCAAACGTGAACAGTGGCTCACGGAGATGAGGACCATAGTAACAAAATGGGCCTCGTGGACTGCCGTTTCGAGGTGACATGTGGCGCCACCAGGCAGCAGCAGCGATGTTAGCCCTCTGAGGCTAATAAAAATGGGCACAATTTTTGATAACACCTCACTAGGAAACATTTAAAATACAGCTTAAAATATGCAAATGCGTATTTTATTGCATTCATGTAACTGCCATAATAGCTATAAGTGTTTGTTTATTGTAACTACGGAAGTAAAGCTGAAGGTGATTTTGGATTGTTAATTCAGTAAAAAAAGCCAATGACAGTACAACGATCCGCTTCTTGGGAATCCGTCCCGCACAAACCACAGAGTACCACAAGAAGGCATAAAAAGCACAGAGTCAAAGGTGTATTTGTGTATCTGCACCCTATTTGCTTGTGACCGCCTCGTTGATGATGAAGATGATTGCCGGTTTCTGGGCGCACAGCCAGCGAGGGCAAAGAGCACCACACAAAAAAGTGTTAATTTGTGTGTTATAACTTTAAAAAATTATTAAAAATGGAATGGCTTAGTGGATGAAATGAGTGGTGTGTAAGACCAGGTTAATCGGGTGATACAAAATGACCTGTAAAAACTTTACCTCTTGTAGAAACTTAAAAACCCGCTTGAAAGAAACCATTGGTTTGTCGCCTAAAATGTGTGATGAGTGTTGTGAAATCTGTTGCCTGTAGAGTTCAGGAAAATGCTTGCGTCGTGTTGTGTCGAGTGGCTCACATGTAATTAGTATGTGAACTACGGACGGACCTTCCCCACACCTGCTACGAAGGCGTCTTGACGACCCAGCGAGCAGTACTATAAGTGCGTCACATACGTGAAGTGCTGTACGAAACGGCGTTCCTGGAACTAGTTCCTTTTTGGAGGAAAGGAAGAACCCCACCGTTCCATTAAGGGTCGGTGAAACTGTAACGGTAACTCGTTAGGTTTTTGAGGAACGGCAGGAACGGCGTTCCTTTTACAAACGTTACATCGCTAGGAACTGGCTGTTTTTGATGCCAAGGCTCGAGTACAAAAATCCACAAGTCGCTACTGTGTTTCTCTTCTTATAAGGGGCCAAATTTTAACGCCCTTCAGAGGAACGGGCTTTCTCGAAGTCAAAGGAAGAAGAAATAACCACGCAGCGGGCCACAGCTTCTGCTTGCTTTCATGCCGGTTGAGCTTACGAGGCGTTCAACGGGTGAATAGCGCAGCCGCGAGAATGCTTTTCACCATTCATCATTTGTCTCTGGAGGCCGGGGTGCGCGTCTGGCTCATAGAATTGTGCCTTCCCGGTGAAAGTTTTTTATGTCCGAGTGGCGCTGCAGGTACCTTGTGAAACCACCGTATATTGACAGGGGTATGTACACATTAGTGCGCGCAAGCTGCGGGTACGTTGTTGTCGAGGGAGTTGCTCTCGCTGTTAGGTCATTCGAAGGGTTACCGGGAATTGCAGGGTCACCGGGGCACCAGGTCTCCGGGAATTGTTCGGGATTGCAGGTTTGGACCCCTCAAAGGAAAGCGCGAGCTCTTTGTCGCCAGTTGCTTAATCCCAAGGTTTAAGCTATCATGGATCCTATACAGTTCTATGCGGGACAAGGCGACCAACGAATTAAAGACAGCTTGCTGCGGTGACCAAGCCATCCAGCGCAGATTTGGCCACATTCAGTCCGCGCCCGAGGATTGCTTTTCCTTTAGGGCAGCAAACCCTTCCAGTCGAAGGCACAGGAAGAGCTGTCGCGGTACCTGCTGGTACCAGTTGACTACCTGCTGTCACAGATGAAGAACTTCGAGAGATTGATCCATTTTTTCTTCAAGTAGAACTCGTCAGTACCCTCAAGCGCTCCCGTGGAACGGCTCTTCAACATTGCCAACGAAGTGTTGACGAAAAAACGGGTTCGTCTGTCCGGCTCCCTCATCGAGATGCAACTCTTGCTGAGTTCAAACAAGGCACTCTACTTAGTTGCGACTATGCATTCGGACATTTTTTTCCCATAATTATTTTCACATTTTTTCATGCATTCTGCATTTTTCTCTTCTGCCATATCCTGTAACTTTGTCATGTACTTCTCGTTTTTCTGCTTGAAGAACCAAGAATCATTTGTTTCTGTACCACGTTACGTGTTTTCTTGTTTTCTCGTTACATTTCTTTTTATCTGTACTTGTTTATTTCACTTTATAGTGTCGCACTTTGTGTCCGACTATATTATTTATATATTATTTATAGTGCAAATGTTTTTTACGCACGTGATTACGCTCCGTGTTATTTCCTGCGCTTTCCCTTATGCGTATTTCTATTCACAGCATCTGATTCGTGCGTCGCGTCCACATACTTGGCTATCTTTGGTTGTTTCCACTACCTACTACCCTGGCTGTGTTCTACCTACTTTATAATTATTGTGCGTACATTTCGTGTGTGACTACGCTGCTGGCTTTTTTTCTTGTTATAATCTTCCGACCTAAACTTGGATTGTGAACCTCGCAGTCATTACTTGTTCTGCTGTGTTTTCTTACTCGCAAATTGGTGTTGTATATCTAATCCGCAAAGCTTCACTTTTGTAACCCCCTTACTGAATTCCCTGCAAAGGCGCCTGTAAGGTATCTTAAATAAACTGTAATTCTAAATCAGCATTCAATAAAGGCCTCTGTATTGCTCCTTTCGACGCGGTTTCCAATAGAAGACATTTAATTACGTTTCTGCAGATCACTTTCTATTCGCATATCTGAAGCGCAGTAACGTTACTGCGCATTTCTAAGACCACAGTGGGAAGTGTCATATGTGTTGCGCCTATAATAGACGAGCACCAAAATCAGCGTTAGACATGTCTGGTGTTTGTCTGGTGCTCCCTTAAAAAAATATTGTCTAGGAGCATTTCTTTGGATTGTTTTTATCTCCAGATAAACTGCTGCCAGCGGTGTTCATATTCCTATAATTTAATAGTTCTGTGGGAGTTTTAAATTTCGCATTTTATTTCGCCTCAGGAGTCCGACCCCATATTTTAATTTAAAAAATGAAAAATAACGTTAATGTAACGACACGTTCCAATGTTCGAAGTGGAACTAGAACGCGTTCCTTTCGTAATAAAGGAACTTGTAACGAGAACTTGTTTCAAAATTGGAGAGGAACGAGGAACGAGCTTTCGTTCCTGTTTCAGAGGAACGTGTACAACACTGAGCAGGTGTGGCCTAGCTGTAGCCTACTTAGGGCTACTTCTATGTGTCTGTTTTCTTTGTATGTCATGCATGTGCCTAAACGTGGTTTTACAGAGTGTAGTTTATCTGTTTGTGTATCACATGTTTCGTGCCAACATTTACGGAGAGCCCTTCGTACCAATGATTCTACGTCGAGGTACGGGGCATATGGTACATCCACGGCGCTGCGGAGAGCGGCTTCAGCAGCATTCTGGCCAGCGATTTCGTTTCCCAGAATTACCGCTGTGTCCAGGAAACCAGCCAACAATTACTTTTAGTTTGGAGTTAGAGGCAGACATTCAAAACCTAATTAAGAATTGACAACAGTTTTTTGTTTCTTTAAAGGATTACACGGCTCTAACTACACTTAAAGATTCGGTAAAGAGTATGAAGTTTGTGTACAGTGTGGTGTCTGTACTGCAATTAAAATGCCATACGCTTCGGCTGTGCATGTACTACTGTTTATGTTAATGTTCTCGCGCCGAAAAAAATGGGGACCATGTGCAGCAGAAGAATATTTGGATGCATCAGTGGAAACGGCGGTGTACAGTATTTGTGTACGGTATTTGCCTTTCAGTTGTAAAAGATATTGCGTTATCATCTCTGTGGGTGCGTTTCGCTTGTCAGTATACCTAAAAGGCATGCCACAAAAAAATTCTGACCTGTCCCAAGGCGGGACGAAGAGCAGGAATAGATAATTTCATGCTCTCCTGAAATGAAATTCCTAGTTCCTCCCCATGGGCTCTCACTGTCAATAATAATTCAGCAGGTGAAGATGGACGTCGTTAAGAATAAAAAGATGAAATGTCGTTAAGGGTAAAATTACAAGGGTTATTTGCTATTGAGGTCACCTTTAATGGCATAGGAGCAGTGATATGAAAGTGCGCTGGTGTTCGACGCTCAACTTATCGCATTCTGCGTGTAGCATTTCAGTGGGGCTTGTCCGTAAAGCTCCGTATGCAGTACGTAGCCCCAAGTGCAGCACTGGGTCGAAAATTTTCAATTCGGTTTTACAGGGGGACCAATACACAACGCTCCCCTAGTCTAACTGTGAGCTAACAAGACCGGTAAAAACACGGAGGAGTATTTTTACGTATGTTCTGTAGGAACAATGCGATCAGGCCGTTAGGATATTCAGTGTTTTTAGGCATTTCTGTTTCAGATGTTTTATGTTTGTAATCAATGTGGGTTTTTCATCAAGTACCACACCTGAAAATTTGTGTTCCTTCTTGAGAGGAATGGAAACACTTTTAGGTTAACATCAGGATCAGGATGAATCCCACGCCTCCTTAAAAATACAACGCCAGCATACGTTTCTGGATGAAGCTGAAAAATCATTCCTGTCGGCCTAGTCAGAAAGTTTGTTGACACCAAGCTGGACTTATGGCATATGGCTGGCATACGGACAGAATATAGGATGTAAAGGACATTTAAACATCGTGTACATACATTGAGTAAGAGACTGTTGGCGGTAGTGCCTTCCCAGCTGGCTTTATTTTTACTATAAACAGTGTGCAAGTTAAAGCTCTCCCTTGAAGCACCCCGTTTTCCTGGGCATGAGCCCGTCAAAGTGCAGTGCCCACTCTCACACGAAAGGATCTTTCTGATATGTAGTTTGCAAGCGTGTTCAACAGGTTGCCTGAGAAACCAAAAGACTTAAGCTCACTAACAATATAGTAGAGCCATGCGGTGTAGTGAGCTTTCTGAATGTCAAAAATTACCTTCATACAATATTGTTTATGAATGAATGCATCTTTGATATAAGATTCTAAAGCAACCAGCTGATCGTTTGTAGATCGGCCCACCCTGAAGCCTGCCTGGCAGCTTCGGAGAGGACCGTTGTACTTTAAAGAGCGCACTAGACTCCTGTTAATCATGTTCTCGAGGACCATGCACAGGCAAATTGTCAGGGCAATGGACGATAACATGCTGGAGAGACGTGTCCTAGCCCCTCTTTATAAAAGCCACTACACTGGCTTTCCTACAAGTCCTTGGCAGGTGCCCTGAAAGCCTTATTATACTGTATAGGTGTAGGAGTGTTTCTAGACTGTCGGTGTGGAATTGCTGTATCATAGTGTATATAATTGTCTGCGGCGGCTCTGACCGGCTTTCACGGCTAAGAACCGGCCTCATCTCATAAAGCGAAACCACTGAGTTGTAAGACGTGGCTGACCTGTTGTTACCGCTCAGGGGCTCCTTTCAGCCGATATTTCATGTTGCATGAAAGTTTTTGTGCAATGTGTAGAGCTGGACAAGTGTTAGAAGTGTGGTGCAAGTGGGTAAGCCTGGTCTTCTAGTGTGTGCTGTCTTGTGCAAACCAGGGGTAGGCTGTGTGTTTGTTATGCTTTGAGTTTTCGTATTTGTGTCCAAACCTTGCGTGTGTCTGGGTATGAATTATTTGATGTTAGAAAGAACGCCAACACTCTGGTTTTGCCCAATGGCGCACGCGCTTCTTTAGTGCCTTTGAGCGTTTGAACGATGTAAGGTTATGTTACATGGGATACCGACGGAGGATACCCCACGTCTTGCTCTGGCCTCTCTCGCGGCCCTAAATTCCTCGTTCCACCAGGGTCCGCACGGATTGTGGTGAGCACTGGAGGCCTCCAGAAGGGACTTTTTGGCGGCGTCGAGGACGTGTGCCGTAAGGATTTGGGTAGCCTCTTTAATGTGTAGGTGTAATGGACGTGTGGTGATGTTTAGTTGTCTGTGTAACTGTATTCCAGTTTGCTCTTGCCTCATTGAACCTTTTATGGTAAGGTCAACTTGTTATGGCTAAGCCTATATATGTTCATGTGGTAGAGAAGCGGTCACTACCATATTGGTTTCCGCCCCCTCCCACTCGAGAGAAGGGTAAAGAACTGCAGACCCAAAAAACGATTCAAGATATGAAGGAGTGTTGTGTCTTATGTTATGGTATGTAGGCGGTTTTATGTTTAATTGGAATGCTCCTGAGGACGCTACAAACTTCATTAAGCCGACCTCGGGTATTCGCTCGGGAAGCGCCAAAAGAGTTGTGTGCAATAAGGTCGCCTATAAGAATGAAGGGTTGAGGTAGCTGATCTACCAGTCCCTCGAAATCAGAGCGCGAGAGCTGGGAGTCACGAGGGATGTAGAGGGAGCATACGCTTGTTAACCTAATACATAATATAGTACGAATCACTACGGCATCAAGAACGGTGTTTAACATGATGGTACTACAAGCTCGTGATTACCATGCGACAATCGCCACGCCGCTCGAGGAGCGTTAGCGGCCATTACTGACTTTTCTAAATGCCATGTAAATATTTAGACAGTTTGTTTGCTATTATGATGTTTTTCTCTCAGACACATCACACTTGGCTGATTGGGGTGTAAAATCTTAACATCGTCGAGATTTTCAAGAAGACCTCTGCAGTTCCATTGAAAGATATTTTCTCTTCCCATGATTTATAGTTTGGAGCAACTGGACGACGTATTTGTTTATGTATTGTTGTTGGGGGCTTGGTCTCTTCGTGGGAGATTTTTTACCTTCTCGATTGACCTGGACGCCGCAGCCCGTTCCTTTAGCTGCGATGCAGGCAGGAATGGTCCGACGTCCATCTCATCGTCACATGTCCGCGGTGGGGGGGGGGGGGGGGGGGGGGGGGGGTAGGTGCTCGGGGGCCGGACCCTCTGGACGTGGCATTTATTTGGGGTGCCCTTCGGTAGGTCACGGATGGGAGCTACTATGCCGCCCCCCCCCCCCCTTTGTCCATCACCTCAGTTTTCTCAGGTGTACGGGGGGCGTACTGAGTGATGACATAAGGAGCGGTATCGCTCCCAATTGTGTTTGTGGCCACCGTAATCACTTCAGACTTGGCATGCAGTACGGAGCCAGATTGGGCTGCCGAGAGTACCTTCAGGACCTTCATTGAGAGGCAGGGTCAGGATGAAGTCGGTCTCGCGGTACTGCGTCGCTGCCGATACCATGCGCCACTCCGCCCCCCGGCGAGCTACGTCGGCGTACCTTGGAGAAGCGAAACAGGCGAACCTCTTTTGTGCTTCTGAGTAGGATAAAACAATCCCGCCATCTCCACGAAGTGAATGATGATGAGAGGGGCGAAGCTAAAATGCTTATCGGTAAAACCGTGAAACGTTCGCCCACACACCATATAATGACTCGATCCGTCAAGCTTTCCACCACTCCGTTGACAAGCCCGTCGACGACGCCGATGTTTGTGGTGATTATGTAGGGCTTGTTTGGGACGATGAGAATCTCCATGGGTAAGTTGGCGAATTCGGTGTATGACATTTTATCCACCTTGGCCGTCGCCTTCTGCAGAGCGACTTGCGTCGCGTACCCCCGGTACGTGTCTTCAGCTCGCACGCGACGAACGACAACCTCTTCTTCTTCCTCTCCTCCTTGTTGGGTAGCAACAAACGCATTGAACGTTTTGACCTCTTCGGCCAATCTTTGGGTGGGCAATCCCTAGGGGGATCCTGCCACAATCATCATCAATGTGCCGTGTACGGCCGGGACAGGGCCCGAGCAAGAGGAGCTTCGCCCCTAATATTGTGTCACCTTCAAGAGGATTATGCGAACAGGTTAAGCGCCAGGCACAACTGGAGTAAGTAAAACAGACAGGAAAGGGGCGCCCCTTTCCTGTCTGTTTTACTTCCTCCAGTTGTGCCTGGCGCTTAACCTGTTCCCATGATGAAGTACCAACTAGCTCGCATCGACACATTAATTCAGGGTTATGCGCTTTGTGTCACCTTCAAGCGGAATATGCGGTTTTCTTCATTGAACTTGATGCAGGATCATGAGAGGGCCGCGTGGGGCCCTTGAGAGTTGGGTCGTTCGAAAATGTTAGCGGTACAGTTGTTTCTTGGTGGTCACGTTTGGACCACTTGGCACATGTGACTTTTCTCCAACACGTGTTGGTGCCGTGCCCATACCGTTGGCACGTAAAGCGGCGGCGTGGATTTGGCATATATGGTGTAAAGCGTGAACCGCATGGAGCGTTTTCTGCTCGCGAAAACGCGCCGCGCTCGCCACAGGCGCGCTGACGCTGCCGCGGAACCACCCGTACGCTGCGCGCGCCGCGGCTGGCGGCGGCAACATGGCGGCGGCTTCGACAGCGATGTGGTGTCGGGAGCTCGAGCGACCGCTTCTAAGCGCTCTCTAAAATGCCGCTCAATGCACGCACGAAGTTGCTTGTGCGGTAAAGGAGCTTATAATGTGGGTGACAACGGTACTATAAAACAACATCCGCGCCGCTGGTGAAAGCGCCCTTTCAATATCTGCTGGGGTGGTAAGCCTAAACATCCCCGCCGGAGCCAGCCGGCTGTCTCGAGCGCTTCGAAACCGCCGCCATGAGGCGCGCGCCTCCCCATTGGCGCAAGTTGCCGGGCTCCTCCCACTGCCGCGCGCGACGTGCGTCAAAATCTGGCCAAGGCAGATGCTGCCGCGGGCGCGGAATCGTCGACGCGGGCGTCGAAAAAACGCACGCGCAGCGCCGACGCGCACGAATCGCGTGAAAAAACGCTCTATGCGGTTCGGCCTTTACTGCACAATGGAGGAAACCTGCAGCCACGGATTACCTGCAGCTGTGAGAATAAAATGCTTTGTTGCGATTTCATTGTTATCTCTGCGGATTGTAATCCGTCTGACAGCTTTGACTGCTTGGTCCCGTAGGACCTCCAGCAAATCAGAGTCGGTCTCTTTTTTGAGGTCTGACTCCGACATGACGCTTTGAGAAGTGTTCAGACTGCTATGGGGATTTACTTTGATTTGAAAAGTCGACAATGAAGGTCGGTTCAAGAATGGTCTTTGATTGTGCCAGGTTATTGACGTCAGCATGCATTTCTCCAAAGGATAGTTTTTTGCATTCCAGTTTTGGCAAACTACAATCTAGATAACCTTAGCAATGAGGAACACTAATTTCGGTGTTGCAGGGTTGTAACACTTTTAAGTAGACTCGATAGTAAAAAAACGAGGGAAGTTATCTGGTTTGGGAAGTGCTAGCCCAGGTAGCGGTGGATAGTTGACTTTGGTGGGGACCCTTATAGGGGGCCGATCTGTGGATTTTGAAAATTTAGATACCATATGGCATCAAAAAGAAGCAGAGAACGGGGATAATTTTTTCGCTTGGTTAACCCGGATGCCGAGAAAGGTCCCGGATCTTCCTGCCTGGTAAACAGAGAGGGTGGCATCCGCCGGAGCTTGACCAAAGCTTCGATGGCCACCATTCGTGTTTCCTCACCCTCCACCTATAAAAACCTCGCCACGGTTGGATATAGCTTATGATTGGAGGCCCGGGGTCCGCATTGTCGCCATTACCGTCACCTTGAATAATCAAGATGTCCCGTGCGGGTGCGACCACCACGAAAAATCCAACTATACCAGAAGGCAACAGGACGGGCGTTTATTTTTAAACCAAGCTTGTATTGACTGACTGATCTCGCAGTCGGCGTTGCGGTTGGCGCGGGGCGCCAGAGGTTCCTCCTCACCTAAATCTCGCGGCCTCATGTGCCCGAGGCCGACACTGCACTTATTCCGCATTTCTTGACAGAAAAAATTGCCCCCTTGGCGTAGTGGTGAAAGGCTGGAAAAACACCAGAGGTAGCGGCCTGTCTCCCTTCATCAAAGACCCGGCTGTTGCACCTCACATGGATTTCTGAACTTGCCGCTGAAGCTTCTCCATACCTGGCAGGCCCAGATGGTTTTGTCTGGAGCTTCTCACATCTCTACAAAAGTGGACCGCGTTAGCCCGCGCTAGAACAGGCGGCAACCGGCTTCGCAAACCCGGCGCCTATGCTCCCTGCTTCCAGCGCCAACGCACGTGAACAAAAGAGGAGAACAGCACGCGAGAGTTTACGCCACGAACATTGGCCAGTGTTTTTGAAGGTAGAGGTGGCTGACGCCGGGCGTTCCTCACGAGGGAGCGCTCACGTCAGCGGGGTATTTCTTCTTCGAATTTCTTTCTGGTACCTCTGGGTTGCGGAACTAAGAGCCTAAGCAGCTCTGCTGTTAAAAATGAAAAAGAAATGGGCAAACATTATATTAAAGCAAACAAAAACCGATTGGCGCCGTTCCTCAGGAACTCACAAACTGAGACTAAGCTAATTGACAGAAACAATAAAATATGCGTAAAATAACCCAACTAACGGGAAACATATTTGGAAATTTGAAACACGGGCCTTCAGGCCGCCGCCCCGAGCCTCAGGACGAATGCGCACATGGCGCGACGTAAACAGAAACATAGGCAAACACACTCCCACGCACTCGTATGCGCCACTTTACCCGCAGAAAAAAAAATCGCCAGAAATTCAGAGACTTGTTTACTAATGCGTAAAGTTCTTTTGCAGTTTTTCTGGAGAGTGAGTTCTATACAGGAAAATGTGACAATGACTAGCGAAAGGGGTTGTATTATTTTGTCATTTTTACGTTTTTCTTGTTTATTTTCACCATTGATGTAATTATATCCCATAATAGCGATGAAGGGCCTTTACTACGCAACATATATTTGTTTTACGGATTCAAGGCATACTGCAGGGTTGGCCCATTTACGCTATTTTTATACGAATTTCCATCGTTCTTTTGCAGACATTTTCGTTTATTGCTTGGGTTTGGGAGAGGGGGGAATGTACAAGATACATATTTCTGATCTTGTCAGATCATTTTTGTGAAAACTTTATGTTTTATATTTTCTTATCTTTCGGTTTTCAAAATTTTGTGCGATGAATCATCTCCATATGCGCTATTATAAAGAATACATATGGTACTTTTGCGAATATGCATTTTTGTGGAACGGCACGGCGCTACGCAGCCATGGTTGTGGCGGCTCAGTCGGGATTGGTCGAGCGGTAGTTTGTGGTTGGTGAAAGGTGGGGTATTTGTTGTAACAGTGATTTCGCCAGATATTTTTTTATTGGTTTCACGGGGTTAGAGAGAATCAACCCCGTGCACCCCTCTACACGGTAGGCGAGTAGTTGGAAATTTTTTGCTTCCCCAAACAGCCGTCTGGTGACAGTATAATAGGGCGTTTTTACATATGAGGCGTTTTTCTAATGAGTAACATCCACCCAAACAGAATTTGAGCAAAGAGCGAAACTTTGTTACGGGCCCTAAATGCAACGCTGTCAAAGGTATTATGGAATATATTTTATACTAGCGGTAGTACCCGGCGGTGCCCGGGTGGGCCATTATATTAAGGACAGCAATTAGTATTTGTTAGTCGCATATATAGGCTACTTCATTGGGAAGTGGTACACACTCGGAAGCGCCTGCCTGCTGTCAGTACATTGGCTCCTACTTCAGGCGCGTCGTGGTAATGTGAAACGACTGGTGCTCGTGTTTTCCTCCAACTCTCGCTAAACAAATTGCACCAAGATGGCGTGTTTGAGCGAATGAGTCAGTGAGTGAAAAAGGTTTTATTGAGCCGGCGAAGTGGGAGTGGTTCCCTATTTCAGAAAGCCATGTGATGAGTGGGCAGCCTTCACTCTGGAGGAAGTATTGTCAGGACATCCAGATCGCTGATTGTCACCAGGTTCTCCCACAGCTCAAGGTTTGGAAAAGTGGATGAAAGAAGGAGGAGCTTCGTTTGCTTTCGCTCTTAATATATGAAGAAGAGTGCCAGGTTGCAGCCACAACTTGAAGTCGGCAGGAGATTGCGCTGGGAACACATGATGGAGGCCGGCTGGGTGAGGGGTATTCTTCCTCGTAGGAAGTGTTATCTCAGAAGATATGAACGATGCTCATCGGGACAGTTTTATCAGAAGTAACATGGGCTTCCTGTGGGAGGCGCGAGGTTGCAGAAAGTCCCAGCAGATGCCGAGGGCTAACCTTTGCGCTTTTTACTGGTACATCTTCTCTTTTAGATTTATGATATATGACACCTGCTCCTACTGGAGACGCGTAGTTGCCGAAGGTGTCAACAGATGGCGACCGCTAAGCGAACGCGGGAAAACTCAACTCAATTTTACGTCCAAAAGGATGCAGATTTAAAAATCTCGCTGGCGTTCTAATCCGCATCTTAGAACAAAATCCTGAAAGTGGTTTTCGGGCAATTAAATGGGCAGCATTTTCAAGAAAAAACGAATGGGAGATATCAGCTGGCTGGGTGATTATTTGTGAAAGTGTAAAAACACAGTGTTTTCCCGAAATCCCGCTTGCCTCTATTGGGAGGGTGTCATTGAAAAATGTTGTATAACAGTGTTGAGATAAGTGAGTAAGTTGCCTATCTCAACAAAAACCAGTTCGATATCTCCGATGGCGGGCGGTAAAAAAATTAATATGTGAAAAACAATTTTACCGCTTTTCACTCTTTCCATGGTGAAATTTTTAAAATTTTAAGAAATATTGACCTCCACCACCGTAATCAGAACGTGCCCTTGCAATCTGTAGCCGTTTGGCTAGACGTGTACATAACCTGTCGGGCCTTTTTGGCTCATCAGCCGTGTAATTTGTAAAAAAACAATTTGACCCTTTTATCTGCGTCGCAGAGCGAAATCCTTAAAAACCGTTCTGTGAATTTGTATGAGTAACATATTCTAGCAAAAATCAGTTGGATTACTGAATCGGTAAAAGATTTATTTGAGAATCTTTAGGAACACTGTTTTAG
Organism: Haemaphysalis longicornis; assembly: GCA_013339765.2. Lineage (NCBI taxonomy): Eukaryota > Metazoa > Arthropoda > Arachnida > Ixodida > Ixodidae > Haemaphysalis > Haemaphysalis longicornis. The sequence continues at coordinate 185,897,360 of CM023449.1, read as the reverse complement.
ATCCGGAATGCCGAATCTCCTCGCTGCTGTAGGTTAGGGCGAAATCCAAAAACTACTTTTTAGGTATTCTTAAGGGCTACTTAATTCAGCAAAAAGCGGTTCGATATGTGAATCGGTGACCGAGAAAATCACGAATTCGCAAAACTACAATTTCGCCCTTTTCTTCGGTTCGGAGGGCAATTTCTGGAAAACCCGCCTTAGTGAGCACCTACTCAATGACGCAAATAAACTCGTGAAATTTCAAGTCTCTAGGTCAAACAGTTTTGGCTGTGCGTTGATGAGTCAGTCAGTCAGTCAGTCGGGCACTTCTTGTTATAGGTATAGATGTCAGCTGGGGGAAGTTTACGGACACAAGCAACTAAAACGTAAGCAGCTAAAAAATTAGTTGGTCATTTTTATATCATTTTCACTCATATCTTAAATGATTACTTCACACCGCCTGGCATTCTGAGCTGTCAGGTGTGAACTCACTAGGAGGCCCTTTTGTTGATTATACGACGTCAAAGCAAAAGCACACTCCCATCGGGAAAATGGATTTGGCTCATTTTGATCCGTGTCCAATGGGATCTCACACATTCTCGATCCTAAATACGGCCTGCGTAAACGTTTTCGGGGCGTTGCATGACATACTTTGTTGCAACCGGTTTTCTAGTAAAAAGTTGCTGCGTTTTTCTTGTCACTACAGTTTCATCTGATTTAGCTTCGGTTTTTGCATTTCACTCACTTCGAAAAAAAACATATCCAAAACATCATATCAACACATCATCAAAAAACATAATATGGGGCAAACCACGTGTATGCATGCTTTCATTGTACGTTGTCATGCAGACAAAAAATAACAAAATGAAAAAGTTCTAAAGTCTAAGAAGTTCTAAAGAAGTCTGCAAATATTCGCATGTTTAAAACGCATTTATCAATAAGTGAACGTAGCACAAGAAACATCACGCGACATTATCTAGGGCTTTCTCATTCAACGAACACTCACCGTACATCCAGCAGTTTCAAGAGCCGATTGCAGTTCAGTTATAGACAGCTTCAAACATCATAGCTAAATACGCGAAACTACTTCCAAATACCTGCATACGCGAAGCACTACATCCAGGCTTTTGTTGCCGTAGCCTGAGTGTCACACTGTATGAACGAACGTTTCACTGACGCTCCACAAAGAAACCACCGACATCAATTTCAGACAACTTCCTGACACAGACAAGGCACAGCGGAGTTTACACGGGAGAGCTTTGCATCTGCAAACACCGAGAAAGCCACCTCCCCGGCATAACCTTCACTCAGCGGCTGGAAAACTGCTGCTTCATGCTTCGCCTCTAGCGCTAAGTAAATGAAGCAAAGCATTCCCCACGAAGTAGGGTTAACCTCTCGCGGAGGCTCCTCTCTGTTTGTGGAGCCAAGAACCAAGCTTCGTTCTTTGTCGCCACTCACTCACTCACTCACTCACTCACTCACTCACTCACTCACTCACTCACTCACTCACTCACTCACTCACTCACTCACTCACTCACTCACTCACTCACTCACTCACTCACTCACTCACTCACTCACTCACTCACTCACTCACTCACTCTCCCTCTCTCTCTCTCTCTCTCTCACGAACACACACACACATGCACACACACAAACACACCCACACACACACGCACATCCACACCCACACGCACTCGCACACAAAAACACACGCACATACACGCACACACAAACAGACACGCGCACATGCACACACACACACTCACCCACACACGTTTTTCTTTCTTCTCGCAAGTGGTCCCGCCGGTTTTTGTCTTTTATTTGTATCTTTTGTAGAACGCTTACGTTGCGTTTGATTCTTTTGGGAGCCGTTGCCTTACCTCTCTTTACCTTTACTCATAAAAATAATTACAAACAATGAAAGTTGTAAGCAAAAGTTGCGTTTGTGTTTTTTCAGTGGTACTTTGTGAAAAAAAGACCGTGGCCGAGATGTCGGGAGCCCCACGTATGGTATTATGCTCAGAAATACCTGATTTTTGTCGCCCGCCCCTGCTCCTTCCCATAACAGTCCGCATACTCGTTTCCATACACCATAGATCTTTTTTCTGTGAACAGCATACGAGCAAGTGACTAGTAGAAAACAGTCGAGGTATGCCTTGGCCCAACCACGCACTTTTATGTCTGGCGAACACGACTGAAACCACATCCAGCTGCAGGGAAACTAACTGTTTTCGAAACAGCGACTACGCGTACCATTTAGCCGCAACTAAATCGTACGTGTAGCCGCCGTGTCGAAAACACGCTTCTTTGTTTGTGCTGCACATTTGCATTGTGGTTATCACCAGCTACTTTGTTTTCGTGATTACTGCATCAATTAAACCAAAGTCAGTATGTGCAGCGCCTCCGATACCACGCATTACGTAAATTCAGGCAGGTTAGAATCATATATTGTAACTTTCTGTTCATCGCATATCGCTGAAACACGTCATAGCGGCTGTTGTAGCATAGCAACTGTGCTTATCCGGGGGATGTAGGCATGTCAACACGCAAGGTTCGGCCTGAGGCCTACGGTGGGTCTACGATGTCAACGGTTGTATCCCACACATGGTAGTGTGACCTATTGAATAAATTCTGGCAGGGATGAATAATATTCTAACAAAGCTGGTGTGTGTTGTGTATCTCCTCAACACGCCATAGCACCTTTGGTGCACAGCAACCGTGCGCCCTCGGGCGCAGTTGGCACGTCAACAGGCATACTGCGCGTGATTAGTACGGCGGGCCTACCACGTTAACGGTTCGACTGCGCACTAAGTAATCTAAACCGAATTTGTAAAAGCTGGATCACATGTACTCTTTTGCGCGTAACTGTGTTTCCCTAGTGTATCTCCGCAACAAGTTGAAGCCCCAGTTGTAAAGCGAAAGCTGCACACCATGGGCCGCAGTAGATATGTCTGTGGCACATGTTAGGTTCCCCGCAATGTGATCACCGAATGTAGCTTTTAGAGGTAGGCACCTCTCGGCAAATAGCACCTGGTTCAGCCATTCATCATTCTAGCCTTTTCAAGTAAAGCTTCCCATGCCTAAGTAATGGCGTTCGATGTCGCGCCAAACCGCAACGCAGGAAAGTGAACTTCACGCAGTTGGTTCGATAAAATGATGACGCTTGTAAGCGAGGCCTCATCAAGTGCCTCAAGAAAACATGGCTCCCTCCCCCCCCCCCCCCCCCCCGCCCCGTGGTCGGAATCAAACTTGGGTCGATGCCGACGTATATGTCTGCGCCATTCTGATACGGCAAAAGCAGTGTGGGTTTTGGACTTTGGCTTTGACTCAGGTTGCATAAGAGGAAGCTTCGCGTGTAACCATCTTTCTCTTCAGAAAGTGACTTTGATTTTTTAAAACTATCAGTGCTGCAATATCTGAAATCTTCTTACTCTTCATTCATGCATGTGCATTTGCGTGTGCGCGTGCCCGGTTTTTGTGTCTATGTCTGTGCCTGTGTCTGTGCGTGTGCGTGTGCGTGTGCGCACATTACCTTGAAGGTACTTTTGACCGACATTTTTATATTTTAACATTCCTAGTTCGTGGAACATATTAAGTGTTTCACAGTTCTAAATCACTACACACGACTGAAAATGTTGTCCTTACAGTCTTCAATATTTAGCAGCATCTTTCAACAGTTGGACTACGTAAACATAAAAATTATAATATATGAAATAATCAATACGGCGGTACAGGATTTTCCGGGGAACTTCGTCCGTCCAGCATAGAATTAACGCAGTTATCAAGTAATATTGTCATATGAAGATACTTTGAAATATGCCAAACTGTTATTTCTGCTGCCCCCGAAGAGGTAACTGAAGGTCCACTGTAATTTGTTGTATATAATAGTGATGCAACATATCTTTTGACTGGGCAACTATATCCTGTGGGAATGAACTTGCGATGCCCGTTTTTGAAGGAAGAGTAACGGCATTGCGGAAATTTTCGAAAGATTTCAGCTAATGGCCTGATACAATATTTCCCCATATTTACACAAAGAAGAGAAAGGTACAATATTTGGAGTAAAAATTCCATCATAACTGTTGCTATACCACTTCTGTATACCAATATAATTTTTAGCATTCGCGCGGCACAAAGTCCGTAGGCGTACTCTTGTCGAAAACACTCAGCACAGGTCAAAAACACACGAAGGAAGACAAAGCTAAACAGTCTGAAGTAACGTTATCGGTGCTCTCTTTTTACACGAATAAAACAATCTATCGAAACGACTATTTTCTGGCTGCAATAAAATATTGCCATTCTCCGTAGGAAATAAAAAATAGAATAAACTTCAAGTATTGATACAACAAAAAACGTTCTGGTAATTATTGCACATAGGGGCATTATTTTCGCAAGTGTCCGCGAATCAATTGCCACAATATAGGCAACCAAATTATCGTGCACATCTAAGAACGCAATTTTAAGATATAATAAACCATTCCCCTACCTTCTAGTGTACGCCCAACGTGCGTATTGACAACGTACAAGAGCACTTGGTGTTGGTGCCACTTTTCCGAAAAAAGCGTCCTTAAAAGTTTGTGTGGAATATTTTGTGCTATTTTATCTGCACTACGTCATTCCCAAAAGCAGAGAAGGTAGCTTACACTAACGCGGAAGACTTGAAGGTAGCGAAGCTGTACTTAACCTTCACGACCATCAAGAAGGTTTAAGCCCACTATTGCCGCCGATTTGCTTCGTCCTCGCTGCCGCAAAGGAATTGATTCTTTTATTGTAGCTATAAGTGTGAGCCTCTTCTATTTTTTTTTGGAAGTGGTAAGTATTGGACATCACCTTGGAGGGGCGTGCGGCATGACGTGTATTTCTCGTTCCGAGCAGGTGTTGCCCCTATTACTGCGAACGCTGGAGTGTTTCTCGTTCTCAGCAAGTGTTGCTACGGTTACGGTGGACGCTGGAGTTTCTCTGGCCAATCTTGGCCAATCTCCCTAAGTGGGTATGCCTGGCTTGACAAACGTGCGCCGGGGACACTGGGCGGTCCTTGCGAGACACGCATACAAGAGCCCTCGGCATTTTCTTGGTTTTTTAACTGCCGTGTGGACGCCGCAATCTTGGGCAATCCACCAAACTGGTATGCTTGGCTTGGCAAACGTGCACGGGGGTGCCTGGGTGGTAGCGGAGCCGCGAGGCCCGCGCTCACGCGCGCGCGCCCGAAAATTTATTTTGATTTTTAACGATGAAGAGAACGCTAAGCCAGCTAAAGACAGCGGTGCTTTTGACTTGAGTAAGCAGATACCTGAAATGAGGAAGATGCTAGCAACAGCTTTAAGTAGACTAGAAAGTTTGGAAAAGAAAGTCGATAGGCAATGTACAACAACGGAGGCTATTGAAAAGTCAATGGAACTCTTAGCCTCTAAGCATGACGAACGTCTGGTGAAGAACGCCGAGCATGAAAAGCAAATTGACTCATTAAACAAGGAGTTAGCCGAACTTTCTAGTAAGCTTGCGGAAAAAGACGCGGAAATACCGCAGCTAAAGGCTACAGTCGATAATGTTGAGCAGTATTCCAGGCGAAAGAACGTTGAAATACACGGTGTAGCCCAGCTGCCAGAAGAGGATTTATATCAGGTTCTTGTAGATCTTAGCCGTATGCTGGAAATAAAAGCACCCGAAAAGCAATCTGTCGAAGCGATACACAGGCTCAAGGCGAAGTGTGATGAGATTCCAGCTATCATTGTTCGCTTTAGAGACCGAGAGGAACGCGACCTATGGTTATTTGAAGGGAAGCTGAAGCGCTTTCCCGAAAAATTGAGTTAGATTAACATTTATATAGTTTCTTGCGCGCTGATTCCGAATATCACATTGAATTTTATTGTACATGAGTAAAACCGGCATTTATTTTGCAAAACGCGCGGTCCCGTTTGAAAGACACGCGCTTTTCGTCTTTTGATGCACCTGATTGGTTGCGCCCGTCATGACGTCAAAGGAGGACACCCATCGGCCGCGCGGGTTGTCGGAAGCATTGGAAACGATCGCGCGGTTTCCTCTTCGGCAATTTAGCTTGAAGTTTAATGTTCGCACATGACTGGAAGTGTATTTTATAACTTCCCGTGCTGTTGGTTCAATTATCTTGGAGCTTAAATTTGCTTTACACGAGAGAGAACCCCAAAGCAGTGACTGTGGCGTCGGCTAGAGGGTTCCGTCAAAATGTTTCTGAATTAGGCAACCAGCATGGGGGTTTCTATACCTTATATTAATATTAGGTACCGCCTGAACTGTTTGTTACTATATACAAAACCATTTATTCCGAAGATTAAACGGTGTTTTATAAACATTGTACCAGCGAAAACCATGTACGTGCACTGCGCGAACAAAATAGCGTTCATGCGCTGTAAACGTTTATGCGAGGCATAGGTTGCCGGTACACGCATAAACCAACAAGCGGACTCTGCTTATGCATTTCCTTTGTTCGCTGTCGCCCCGCCCAGCCCCGTTACTCATCCCCATACACATACCCACACGCGCGCGCGCGCCATTTTGGCAGCGGCGCTACGGCGCCTCCGTTCGCTAGCTGCACTTCGATGAGTGACGTCTTACTGCTTGACATGCATTTATTTTGAAAACACTGTAGCATACTGGTGCCTGCTCAGCATTATTGGCTGTAGTAGGGCTTGATTTTCGCTTGTGCGTTGCGCATTCTGCTACGATATTACGGTCACCTCGTTATAATTAACAGACCAGTCGGACAAGGCAGTTACGTTGTAGTTACGTTACTTTAGGTAACAACCACCAATCGTTTGTGATAATGAATCGTTGGCCTGTTTCAGCATTTCTAGAGTTAAGCATTTACCGCGCTAGTCGGATAGAGGCCGTATATTTACTCTTCGCTCCTTTTTTTTTTTGTATCATCGTTATATATACCACCGACTATCACTGGAGCACAGTTGAGGTTCAGCGACAACAAGTGCTTTCCAGGTTATAATATGCAGGCACACGGAATCTTGGGTGTAGAATTTTTCCCCCGCAGTCAACACAAATTATGGCACGGTGGTGTTTCGGAGTGGTGTTTTGTTTAAATTCCAGACAAACATCACCTTATCGTGGCATGTATACTTGCAAAATAAGTAATGCGGTGGTCTTGGTTCTCTTACTTCGCAGGAATAGATTTTACCTCTTAGCCAGGAGGGAACTTCTATCAGGATTGGCCCCTTCTTTTAGTTTCACCAGAAATTGTTTTTTGAACACTGTTCTCAGCCTATAGGGAAAGAAAACCGACGCGTTTAACGAAACAGGTATTTCCTAACAAATGTGACTTTGTTTCTGGAACGGAATGAAACATTCCCGGCCAAAGTAGAGCAGTATTCCTCATTCTTCCTAAAGCTAGAATCTAATGTGAACATTCACGTCCGTCGCATCAAAAAAAAAAAAAACGCATTAGAGCGGTTTGCAAAGTATTTAACGCAGTGTAGTATATTCTCTGTCATCAAGCACAGCCACCTCGGCTGTCGCTTCCGTATGTTATCAAGCATTCCGGCGGGGCATTATTCTGCTTAGGAACACGGCATGATAACGTATGCCTCGTTTGGCGTTCTTGCATACTTTTTGAACACGAAAATTGCGCAAATAAGTGCTATCAACCACAACAACAAGTATCATTCACAGGGAAACACGGCGAAAAGAGCATAGCAGAGGCGGCTGATCCGACGGGAAGTCCAGGTATGACGTTTTTCAGCCGGTTTTCGGCAGCGCTCTTCGGTCTTCCGGCATCGCGCGGCGAGATGGGGGCGGGGCATCGCGCCACTTTTGTTTGCGCATTGCGCCGCTTCTATTGCATGTATTGCGAAAATATTTCGTACACAGGAACTATTCAATGTGTACTTGCTGCTAGTCAACTTTTCTTCTAATTCTAAAACCGCTTCACCTTCCCTTTAAGAAAAAGGCACTGAGCAACGAAAAAATCTTTTTAAATGAAAACTTGACAACAGCGCAAAAACAGCTGTTCTGGCAATGTCGTCAAGTTGGCAAGAAAAGAAACTACAAGTTCGTGTGGATGACCAACGGTCAATATTTCGCGCGGAAAATTGAGGAAGCAACGGGAATCAGAATAAACACTGAAAACGATCTTGCAAAACTTTTTTAATGACCTCTTTTGATTCATTTTGCGAATGGGAGGACTGTCTCCAATCAGTGATGGTTGAGGACTCCCTTCAACTAGACGTCGCCATTTTGCACATTAACATCCGAAGCATTACTAAAAACTGGGGTCAGTTATGCGCGCATCTGAATGAAAGAAAGATTGCTGTCGATGTAATTGTTTTAACTGAAGTGAACATTGATTCGCAACGACCGTTTTCTTTTTCACTTAATCGGTATTCGAGAGCGGCGCTGTGTCGAGAAAATCTAAAAGGTGGAGGAATCTTCGTATTCGCAAAGGAAAACTGGCTGCTGGGTTCCACTGAGCTAAACTTTGAATACGCAGAGGCATTGCTGATTTCGATCAGTAAGAGAAACGTGACGTGCACGATATGCGCAATTTACAGGCCACCTAACAAGAACGCTAAATTGTTTTTAGTTGAAATGAAATAAATGCTAAACCTTCAGATGAATGAAAATAACCTTATAATAGTAGGGGACATTAGCATTGATGTTATGCAATAATCAAAAATTGCAGTAATGAACTACCTCAACTTATTATCGGAATTTGGGCTTTCAGTGGTCATCGGTGACTACACAAGGGAAGAATACTTAAGGGACCAAATCACCAGATCATGCATAGATCATATTATACAACGTAGAACGGAGCAAAGACATCAGTCTGGAGTGATTAGGCTAAAGTTGGCTTACCATTACTTTATAGAATTAGCGATCTATTCCAAAGCAGCGAGTGAAAATGTTCAGCATTTAACAATGAAAAACATTTTAGACGATAAGAAAGTTGATGCCTACATAAGTGAGACTAATTGGAACACCTTGCTGTCTCTGGATCACGTAAGCTTGTACATTAAGGTAACTGAACTTTCAGTGACCTCTACGAGCGTTCCAGTTGGTGTGTAAAATTAAAACAAAGACAATTGAACAACCGATGGATCACAGCTGAAATAATGGAACTTTGTTATTTGAAAGATAAAGCATGGCAAAGATTCCGGAAAGAACCCCAGGATACGCTAAAGAGGCAAGAGTTTCGAACTTTGCGGAATTTGGTAACAGCCAAAATACGCCGGGCTAAAAGTAAATTTTACTTGTCTCAATTTTCCCAACGTTAGAATAACAGTAAGAAAACGTGGAAGATGGCGAACGAATTAACGGGAAGAATTAAACGAGCGAGCGTACATAACACAATCAGAAACAACTTTCCGAAAGAAAACACGCGTGTGTTTTGCAATAAATTTAACGACACGTTTATACAAGCCGCTGAGGCATTAATGGAAAAGGGGGCGACGATGGAACGCGCACGGAAGAGTACAAGCCACTACGCGCGTGCGCTAGCACAGCTTATCTGCTGCTGATTACCGAAGCAGAGCTTTGGAACATCATCCGCGGAATGAAACCGTTTAAACCGCCCGGATTTGACAACATTAGTCTAAGAGGCTTGTTGTGTCACTACATCAGATTAAAACATGTGCTTTTAAAGATTCTTAATAGAATATTTGAAACGGGAAACATACCCAAAGAAATGAAATTTTCCAACACCGAAAAGAAAGTTACAAATGAAGGTTACAAACACGGAAAAAAAGGCGAGCTCGGCGACTACAGACCAATTACAATATTATGAGTGTTGTCTCATGTAGTGGAGAAGCAGAGAGCGTCTGTAATGCAATTCTTTTGCGAAAAGTACAACTTAAATAACCCTGCAGTTTGGTTTCACAAAAAACAGAAACAGTATTTTACTCTTAGAAGAATTTTCGGACCTCGTTAACGCCTGTATTGAAAAAAACGAAGCCGTTTTAGTGTTATTTTTAGACCTACCGAAATCATTCGATACAGTAACCATAAATTGATGTTACAAAAACTTAGCACTTTGGGGTTTCGTGGACAATTTCTTAAGTTCTTTACGAGTTATTTCTCACAACGATTTCAATGCGTAAAACTCCATGGGGAATACAGCGGACTTAAAGAAATACAATGTGGAGTGCATCAGGGCAGCACGCTAGGGCCCATACGTTTCAATATATACGTTACCGATCTTAGCTTACTTCCACTGAAGTCGAACGTGTTCCAGTATGCAGATAACACTGCTCTGGCTCTGAAAATCACCGACTCCTCTTGCGGAACAAACACTTTTCAAAATGACATTCACAAAGTCATGGATTGGTTCAAACAAAATTCAATTTTTGTAAATCTACAGAAAACAAAATTGGTATGCTTCAGGAACCCACATAAAGTTGTTTGTATTGATAGGTCTGTATATTTGCATACGGCACAGTGCATCTCTTCTGAATGTAGGCCCCTTGAATTAGAGACCGACGTAAAATATTTAGGCCTTTTCTTTGACCAACACTTCACGTGGAATAAACATGTGCTGTTTGTATGCAAGAAATTAAGGGGTGTAGCAGCTATGATTCACAACTTGAGAGGGAAGGCCCCATTGAAATTAAGACAAACCATATATAAATCACTGGCGGAAGGAATTTTGAATTATGGAATTACCCTGTATGGTCACTGCTCAGATCATGAACAACAATGTATAAACCGAGTAATTAACAGAATAGCAAATAGTATTGCCTATGAAAAAAATGTTTCAAGATGCAGAAATAGAGGACAAGCATTCTTATTTAGGTATACTACAGGTGCGCCAGCTTTTTCGGTATGAGGTACTAACTCGATATTACTTCTGCAACCAGTTCAAAGTTCCTCTTAGGAAAAGTAGAACGCTAAGAAAAGCAGAAAGGTTCGTGAAGCCGAGAGTGCTCACAAACTATAAGAAAAAATGCGGAAACATTACATGCCAGCATTTTTCAATGCTCTCTGAAACGATTTGTATAATATAAAAACACGGAGGAAAATGTTTAAGAAAATTCACGAATATTGTGTCTCAGGTAACTCATATGGGTGAAGAGTGGAATACATTTGTGCTGTCCACAAGTACGTTTTTGCTGTTTATATGGTATTGCAATGCATGATTCTGGTATATGATTTTCGACTAAGGACTAGTTGTCACGTTCAAACTTGAGAGTGTGCTTATTCTCTTTTGTGTATGTTTACACCAACTGCCTGGAAAGCCAACAAGCATTCGGGGCTTAGGCAGGCCAGAGAAAAAACTATGTAAAACAAAGGTGAATAAAGCTGAATGAGTGAATGAACGATTGAATGAATGAATGAATGATCTGCGGACATGAAAAGGTATGATTTACTAAACAGCGTCGCTGTTAACAAACTAGGTAAGGTAACAAGGTCACCGACTTACCCTACTGTTTATACTCGCTTTGGAAAACTGTGGTCCGCAGACACAACAAATTGTTTGGTGCGCGTTATCTTTCGCTAAGCTTAACTTTTATTTTTTTAAATCGGTTTTGTGCGACAACGGGATTTTTTATTGTTGAGAGCGGACAGCATAAACGCAAATTTGTGCCGAGGTTTTCAGGGTTTCTCTAGTTAACTATCTTGAATCCCCTGCTATCTTGTTGGTGGCTTCAATCTGAGTTATTAGAAACCTTGTCCTTACCTCCTCTGTGCTGCATCTGAGTGCACAGCACTTAAGCGTCCGCTACTGTGGTTTTACGGCGTCGGCTGCCTCGTAACCAGGCGAACGAACGGGACACGGAAGACAGAAATAAAACGGAGGAGGAAAGTATGGCGAGAGAGTGGGGTGGAGGCCGGTATGCTAAGGAGGAGCGAGACGCTCTCCGATGGCGACACGCTGTGAGATAACTTAGAGAACGAAGAGGCAGCGAAGATGAGCCCCAAAAAAGCCGAGGGCGAAAGTATGGCGAAAGTGTGAGGGTGAGGGTAAAGTGCAGAAATCACGCCACAGAACCCCAGCACGCGCTGCGTGCTGCATGTGCATGGGTCCTTCTTCATCCTCCACGTTGCGTGGTTCATCCGAACCACGTGACGATGCGCTGCGAGATATCGGCACAGTAACGCTCGCCGCCGTGCGTTCGTTGATCACGCGATCACTTCTTGGGACGCAGCAGCTATGCGCCGTGACCGAGAAGACCGCAGTTCGCGGTGAGCACAAATTTCGCACCAGGGAGTATCGTAATGTCGAGACAATGTTTTTTTGTGAGCATACCGCAGCTTGCCAATGCTCTTTCAGAAGTGGGTAGGATACCTTGCATACTTGCCAGAACATGAAATCTCACAACTTTAATTGAAATAGAATTCTTACTAATCTCAATACCACAAATAAATTAATCTAAAAGATGGCTTCGGGCTAAGGCGGACATTCTTTTCTACCTCTCCATTGTATTTGGAAACGAAGTATGCTCGAATATATTTGTGAGGGCAAAATTCAGGGTAAGGTTCATGTGGCGGCAATTTCCCCTTTAGTAGGATTTTGAAACAGCTAGGCTATGCTTATGAGAAGAGCGACACCAGAAGTCGATTTCACGTAAAAATCTTCCAGTGGTTTTATGATGTGTCGTTCACATACAGTTTTATCGTCAACAAAAAAGGTTCGGGTTGGCCAAAAATGCGGCATCACATCAACGATGTATAAAGCATTTATCAACGATGTATAGAGCATATATTTTGAACGGCTGCAGTCTGGGTTATTCCGTTTAGCTATACGGTTACGAGATGGCCAGGCATATTGGAGCATGGAACTGGTCATCGTATTGAAATAACGAATAAGTGAAGTGTTGCAGCGTATGAAAGCTGTCACAGTTAAAAGAATAGTCTTTGGAGTAGCGGATTCGGTCTGAAAAGTGCCCCAGTTTTCTTATTGAGACAGCTTTTCATTTCTTACGGTGCTAACGTAATCAGAAGCCTACATTTGTCTCAAGCACACCTGCCTATGGTGAAAAATTTGGGACAATCAAAGAAGCTACTTGCCCTGCCGTTTTCAGAGCACGACGTTTCTGGGAGCCCGTCTAACTGGAACCGTCAGGAACTCCCTGTGACATTCTTTATGACTGAAGTGCAGAAACATACGAGGATAAAGCTATGCCACCCACTACGGATGTTCCACCACGTTTGCGCTCCCTGTAATCAACAATCGATGCGCCATACTTGGCATAGTAACGAGAAAACGATTTCGAAGACGGAAAGAAAGGGCCCGTGTTATTACAGAAAAATAACCCTAATAATCAGTTGGTGCTCATCCGTTGGTGCTCACAAAACCGAACGGCAGGCGTTTTTTCATTTTACGACAGACAGTAAAATCTTGATCGCACCTACGTATTTAGATCACCTACCGCGACCGGAGAAGCATATTACAGTTTTTCTATAGTAAAACCTGAGGGTATGATGATTTTATAAAGAAATGGTACCTCCCTTAAAAATCTTTTCTGCCCCAGTGGCAATGACATAATAAACTACAGGCACGTACCCAGATTCCTCCAACTTAGTGAAACGCATAAATGGGTTGACGTTAGTCCACACCTTACCCATTTTGAATCAGGGTGCCTCCGCAGATGATCCAGGATAAAACCACCGAAATTCTTTCGGATGCTGAGTGTGTATGCGCTGTCGTCTATTGGGCTTCTTAGAACAGCCATCTGAAAATACACAGATGAATGCCAGAGGTCTGAAAGGTCCTGATGGAACAGTGTACTTTGGGTGTTTTTTAAGTGATGCCTTTACGAAAACATTAAGCACGGAGGCTTACCTACAGCCTCTCAAATCCTATGGTCCTCGAGAAACCGTGAATGTACGCAGAAGCTGTGAACATAATAACCACTAGATAATATTTTATTTTTTATGTTTTGCTACTTCTTTAAAGAATGTTTAGAGTTTCCTTGAGGCAGGCTTTTGCTGTGCGGCGTCCGTAGTCATAAGCGTTTCTGAAGAGTATGGGAAGATATTCTTGTTATTTAATCCGGAACGCATGTAAAGTACGAGCATCATTTTATATTCCCTTTTTCTTTTTACGTAGTGGAGCATCGTGCTTTTAAGAAAACTCAGAGCAGTCAAAGAAATGGAATGTACTTTTGTAGACATCATGCTAAAAAATGGGTTTAAGCAAGCGCAAATTCACCCTTCGTCTTTTTTAATATCGAGTTACACATCAACAGAAAGAATTGCTTTCGTGCTAATTACTACATACTCGCAGATGTGCTGAATATAATTGGTTATACGGGATAGTCAGCACCGGACACGAACAACCACACAGCCATAGTATGACATACGTCACTAGAAACCGGAATTTAAGCAAACACCTATTTTTTTTCTTGCACTTCTATCACGCCTCTTTTATATATGAGCATGAACTAGAGGTTGAGAAGGGATCTTACGGTGTTTTAATAGCGGCTATAAATGTAAATTTTGTCATTCGGCCCTAAATTCTTATAAATGCGTATTTTCAAAATCTGCGCCAACATGAACACTGTTTAGCCTCACATTTCGCTATTGAGTGCAGCTTGTGTTTGTTATTTGCGTTACAGGGCTACATTGTCTCCGCAGAACTCTATCGGACTCAACATAGTCCTACAGTTAAAAAAAACTTCTGGAAAACAACCGCAACCACCTGTGATATGGCCCACAAGGACCTGCAAACGCCGCCGCGATGACATGGCGCTAGCGGTTAGTGAGGGCTAGAGTTCCTGTATATAGCTCCCCTAGGGGAGCAGAGTTGCGCGTCCATCCGCCATCTTGACTTCCAGGTCGTGCGGAAAAGCCACCCTTCTCGCGTGAAAAAGCTGCCGCCTGGCCGCCGCGCCAGTGGCAGCGGCGAGGAGGAGTGGCGAGGAGCGGCAGGGCAAAAACTGGCGCACGATACTGGACCGCTTATCAGATGAGCGGCCGCCACTGCCGCCGCTTCCACAACCGCCGATGCCCAGTTGAGTAGAACTGACTGTGCGCAGCACTGAAAGCGGGCTTTCTGCCGAACTGGAACCCGCGGCTTGTGGCAATCAGACGCGCAACTCTTGCGCTACGCGATATACAGGAACTCTAGTGAGGGCAAGACTGCGGAAAACACAGAGGTGAAAGGAGAGTAAAGAGTAAAATACATAGAAAAGTTGGATGCACACGCGGGTTTTCTTTGGTTTGCAATTTACTTTTTACGTAAATGTATGTCTTGTCTGTATCATTGTATGTGAGAATATTGCCAGGGTTGTGCTTAACAGTCCTTATATAGGAACACGTTAACTTTTTATAAATCGTCATCTCGCTTGCGTTTATTTTTTCTGTCTTTTTGTTCTGTCGTAACTAAATTGCGTAAGAGAGAAATAAAATACCGTTTTTAAATCAGTATTCCTAGATTTCAAGTTTTTTTCTATACATGGATAAGTGCATGCTACATTCGAGGAAGTGACATTGGTCATTGAACATGAGTGTGAGCAGTCAGATTGATGAATGAAGCTAGTTTATCGTCATTGGTTCACCATATTTATGGGACAACTGAACAGCTATGCTCAAATGTTAATACCTTTGTGCTGTCATAAACAATAACATTTTTCGCTTTCGTTTTGTAGTTATAGGTCGCGCACGTCTTCGTTTGAACTAATTTTCATTTATGTAAAAATTTATGGAGCCTATACTTACGTCGTTGGAGACCTAAATCGTCGCCTTGCCTTGTCATTTTTGGCGCCTTAATCGCGCCATAGCTTGAAATGGGGCTAGTTGGTTTCTTACTCGGAACATTGCTGGCGCTAGGCGGGACAAGGACGACGAATTACACAGTTGTGTGCAATTCGTCGCCCTTGTCCCGCCTAGCGCCAGCAATGTTCCGACTTAATCGCGCTTTTTAAAGGAACTTTACAACACTTCCAATAAACGCTTTCACTCTTTCTTTCGCATCTGGAAGCACTGCGAAAGCTATAGTTAGCGCATGGAAGGAGCGCTACAGCGTGATCTGGTCGCAGCAGATACGCCTTCAGTTTCCAGTGCTTTGCTTTTGCGGCTTTATTTTTTAAGTGGCTATCGAATGCGTTCATTGCTGGAATAGAAGGAAAGCGGGCCAATAGCCGGTACACCGCTGTAAGGACGCTGTATAAGCAGTCGAAGAAAGCTAAGACTGGGAAATAGATAAGCTTCAGTTTCAGTTTCAGTTTATTATTCATTCCAGAAAAGTAGCACAGTAATAGTATTATACAGACGAGGGTCCCAAAGCTAAAAACTGTAACGGGACCCTCGAACGGGACTTTACATCTTTTGAGCAACTTTTCTAATTTATCTCATGTACGTAGAGCAGTAATTTTTCACTGAGGTACTTTGCGAGCACATAATCTAAGTACTGGATGTGTTTGTTGACTGCGTTCAGCAAGCATTTAAGATTTCTAGAAAAGTTGAAAAATGTTTGCAGATTCCCTTTAATGCCTAATAACCCGGCCTCTACGGATGACAGCCGCGTCGCCAGTACAAATAACTAAGGCCGGGTTCAGAGTGTTGTGGTAACTCTCGTAAAATCTTTAAATAAAGTCGTCATTTGATGTCTCAGCCAACCGGACTGCGTGAAACGCTGCTTTTTTTACGTCCATAGCGCACGATATGGCTGTTACGTCGGTAGTCAGAACATAGCAGAACCTACGGCTACATTCACATTCGCAACTCACGTTTGCGTTTCCTATTCTCCCAAGTATGGATTCCGTACCGTATTTTGTGTCTCCAGTTCAGAAATAAGATTTAATAGTAACTTCCCGCAGAGAATCTCTCCGCTCCTAAGTACATGCACAAATAATTGTCATGCTTTCTAAATAATCGTAGAAGAATAAAAGCAGCAGTTGACCGGACGCTTTCTATGCTCTATGCCATGGTATTAACTATGTGACGGTGCTATCAAATAGGATTTACATGGAATTTCCAAGTACATAAATATTCGGAATGTTCACGTGGTTCCTCTACCCAAACTCGTCAAATTTCAACTTTTTTCGTAAAAGCACATGAAATGGCTATTATGTATTTTTAAATCAGTGAGCGTTAAGAGAATAAAATTTTCTTTATAACCGGCTGTTCATATTGACTAATAAATTCAGGAAAATAGCGTAGAAAGAAACGACAAGTGTGTGTACAAGCGTGCCATTTTCTCGGCAGGGGCTTTGATAGAGCAGAGACAGGTCGTTGGCACATAATATGGCTGCCATAAGGAAGCTGCCTAGTATGCAGTGCATACAGAGTGCTTTGATTTTTGAAAAGCCAAGTCAACCCTAAATAACGTACCGCTCCAAATGCCAAGTGCAATGAGAAGCACTCACGAAGAGATCAGTCGGTGTTTTACGAAGGAACCATCTGAACATGTAGTATTGAACTTACAACGGTTAAGCAGACAACCTATGTTCTGCTCATGTGTGACGCACATCCGGCTGAATAAGTGTTTCCCTAACCGGTTGGAGTTAAACCTGGGCTATTTAATTTACACGGGAAACGCGTTTGCTTTTCTGGCTCTATGCGTTTTACATCATTTTTTATGGGTTCATAATTTATCTAAAAAGCTTGTGACAGAAACGTTTGTAGGGAGTGCTGTATAACTGCCGCATGCCAGAGACTCCTTCGCAAATTTAATACAAAAAATCTGCCCTGAATAAAACAGCAAGAGCACGTTCAGTTTCCTCGTGATTTACAATGACATAATCAGTATGGCTACACCGTCCCCGCCACCGCTGCCGCCCCCCCTCGGATGAATACACTCACCGCTGTAGCAAAAATATAGTCTGAAGTTTTGAAGAGACTCGCTAATTAAAGAAGTAAATATACTTAAACCTCTTGTTCTAGCAATCATCATCACCAACATCAGCCTGGTGGTGTTCACTGCAAGGCGAAGGCCTTTCGCAAAGATCGCCAGCCACGTCTACCAGTGCTGGCTGGGTCCATTCTTTCCCCCCAAATTTTCGTAGTTCATCTTTTCATCGAGTGCTTGGCTAGCCCCTATTACGTTTACGGACTATTGGCAGCCACTCCGGGAAACCGTCCACCTGTTGTCGCTCATGCGCTTGACAGGACCCGCCCACGCCCAATTTCTTGACTTACTTTGAGGTACGCCGCCTTCCAGTTGAGTTTGTTCTATAATCCACGCAGCTGAATTTTTGTCCCTCAGCGTGGCCCCTACAATTCTTTCCATTACTCGTTGGACCGATCTAAGTTTCCTTTCAAGCCATTCAGTTAGAGCCGAAGTATCTGCCTCGTACGTCATTACTGGAAGAACGCATTGGTTGAATACCAGCTTTATGAGTGATGAAGAAAGATTTATGAGTCAGGATATCACAATTTGTATTAAAACCAGCCCGCCCGGTGATTATTCTGTGGCAAATTTTCTTTTCGTGGTATGGATCAGCACCTATAACTTGACCAAGGCAGTTTGTAATGTCTTACTGTTTCCAACATTTCGCTACCTACCATAAAGTCACATTCCTTGGCATGCTGGCTGAACAATACCTTTCATTTTTTTTTGTTTTTTTAATCCTGCAATCACACTTTCCAAGCAAAATTGGCAAATCATGCACTGCAATTTCCGCCTGCTTTGCCCGAACAAGAAAATGCCTACTTGCAACCCTAGTTGGCTGAGAAATTCCCCAATAATTCTGCCCCTGTTCTTCTCCACCTAAGCTTTCTGAGCCCATTCTCCAGACAGGCTGTGAATACTTCCTGAGATGTAATCTCCCCTTGTCGCACATCCGTTTGTGAAAAAACGTACAAATTCTTTGGTGGAGCCGCATATTTCCCGAGTATCCGTCGTGTATAATTGAAGAGCGCAATGCATGGCTTCTTGACTCCGTTCATGTAAGGTCTTAATTGCTGCTCAAGTGGGCAATCACTCAAACGCGTTTCCTTGATCTGTAAATGTCATGTGCAGTCACGGCCAGTGATAGCGGGAACGCGGCAGTGTGTGGCGGCGCTTTTCGGAGTGTCACCTCTGGCGCTGCGGACATCTTACGGCATGCTCAAGCAGTGCCAGGTACCTCAACCACTTGGCCTTATTTGAGTATTCTCACATGTGGCGCCCCCGCAGCACCGCTGGTGGCTCTTCGAAGAGCACGGCCACGCAATGCCGTATTCGTGCTATCAGTTCCGTGACTGTACAACGGTGTATTACATTCTGAATATGCACAGTCTGCGGGTGACAAACCTCTCGATTATCCCACCTTTGAAACTTTCCTTCACCTTATCCTTGAGGGTAACAATTTTGAATTTGATGGTGTAAATTACGTGGAAGTCAGCGGAACGTCAGTGCGAACCAAAATCGGGCCCAACTACGCGGATATATTTATGGGATGTCTGGAGTCAAACTTCCTCGCCACCCAAAATTTGAAGCCACTGTACTACAAGAGGTATGTAGACGATATATTCATGATATGGCAGCATGGTTAAATGGAACTTCTTACGTTTATTGAGGCTTTTAACCTTGCGCATCCTACTATCTCCCTCTATAATTCCTACTCTACACACCGCATAAATTTCCTGGATGTAACAGTCAAAGTTTCTCAGGGCACGCTTAAGACTAATCTCTATAGGAAACCTACGGACACGCCCCAGAATTTGCACGTACATAGCAGCCATGTCAGACACTGCAAGACCGCAATACCGTATAGCCAATCTTGCCATTTTAGGCGAATCTGCACAAGCGGCACGGATTTCGATTCTAAGTGCAGAGAACTCAAAACCGCGCACTTGAATAAAAAATCCCAGAGCATGTGACCGACGATGCGATTACCCGAGCTAAGTAGGTGAACCACAACGAAATTCTTCATAAAAAAGCTCCGAAACCCGAGCCCCAAGCAAACCTCGGTTTGACCCACTGGGCCTCTTTCCCGAAAGCTGCATCCATACTAAGGAAACATCACAATATCCTCGTTCAAGGGGAACGAGGATAACGTTGCTTATAGCCGCAGCAAAAATTTGGGCGACGTTCTCCCCAAATCCAGCCTCAGCCGACCACAGACTACAGGCTGCACGCCCCGTAACAAACCACAGTGTATGGTACGCCCACAAATGACCACCACACAGCGCGCCGCCAGCACAGCTTCAAACTATTATGTTAATGTAAAAGGGAACATTAACTGTCACTCTGCCAACGTCGCATACCTCTGCAGCAAACAATACATCGGACAGACTGATACATCCTTCCGTTTGAGGTTTAACAATCACCGCTCCCTTGCAAAAACCGGCCATTCTTTTCCCCTCTCAAGGCATGTTAGTACTGCTGGCCATTCTTTTGAACAGATTTAAGGCCACAATTCTCGAATCTAGTTTCAAAACGCATCACGATGGCGAGTTTCGTGTGTCCTGCCTTATGTATAAGTTTAAGTCAGCGTCGTTTGGCATGAATGAAAGTTATGGGAAACTGACGTGTCTTTCCTCTGATTAAAATTTCGGCTTTCGCCTTCCCCCCCCCTCTCTCCTTGCTATTCATATGCTGGAATTCTGCATTCCTCAGGATAGTTTTATGCCTCTACATTTCTTTCCCTCGATAATATCCGCCCATCAGTTGGCGAACCCCCAGTAGACGGTTATAGTTTTGTGCTAGCGACGCGTTATTTAACACACCCACACACACACACACACACATATATATATATATATATATATATATATATATATATATATATATATATATATATATATATATATATATATATATATATATATATGTATCAGTACAGGGCTTGGCAGCTGAGTAGTATATTAAATTAGAATCACCACGAAAAACATAACATTAATGCGACATTTCGGCTTAGGTGCAGCCTTTTTCAAATGAGTACAAGGGTTGAATACAGGGTATATAAAGGTTCGTAGGGAGCGCTGCGAGCACGTGGACACATGATTTCAAAAAGGTACAAAAAGAAATTACAGCAAGAAACAAGTGGAAAGTGAAGAAACGTAGCGCAGAATTGGGCGCGCAGGTAATCCATCTCAATGTACAACGCGGCGAAAAGCAAAAGCGAGGCACTCGGGAAGTGTGTTTCCTTCAGCCACCGCCCACCCACGCATACCAATATTAAAAAAACTAAACAAATAAGGAAGGGGTGCTGGGCATCTCACTCCAAAGGAGCGGGAACAACCTGCCACAAATGGCGGAAGCGTGGAATCAACAATTAGTCCTACAGACACCGGGGAACGCAAAATGCCAGCTATGTCTCAGGCAGAAGGTGGCGTTAAAGTTCGAAAGCCCAGGAGTGCGGATTAGCGATGGGCCGCGTCCTCAAAGCTAAATGCCGCCGCTTCCCGAAGAGACGAGATAATAGCCACAAATGGCTTGTCCACAGCCCGCGTTCCGGGCGCGAAGTGGACAATAACGACCCCTCGATGGGCGCCGACGCCGCGGGAGGGGTGCGGGAGCCACCCAAGAAGGGAAGAGCAAAGGTTGTACGAGTGCCTTGAGAAATGACATACAAGGCACGAAATAAACAAAGAAACAGCACAGAAAAAAAGCAGTTGAACTAGCCCCCGGCTCATGACATGAAATAGATCGAATTTGTACCTTCCATTTCATATTCGTGCAGGTACCAAGGGCTTGCACATTATGAGAAAAAAGAAAACAAAAATGTAACGCACGTACGAGAACAAATTTTTTGTGATCTAGGAAACAAATGACACTTCGTAGCCAGTCATCAATGGCAGTATAAATTCGCACACAGCATTCTTTAAACAAACTGACAAATGAAAGAACAAAGAATACGCGCGTACAAATCACAGGACATGGGGAACCATATCAGTGAAAAAAAATAGCTTACAAAGTGACATTTCGGGCATAAAAGCAATGAAGCATACCGAAAAAAATTACACCATCTTCCCGTAGTAGTATGCGAAGCAGCCATGGGGTCGACTGAAGTTCCCATTAGTTTTCAGTTCGTCGTTTCCGTTGATGTTCACTTTGGCGTGCCTGCGTTGTATCAGTAGCTTCTTCACGTAGTTTGAATGCGTGAAGGATATAAGGCGAGTTCGTAGCACATGCTCCCGTCTCGGTTTTTCGCGCAGTGGGAAGAGCGCCACGTACCTCCCATTGCGGCCAGAGAGTCGTGGGATCGATACCCGGCGCCGCCTAACTATTTCTTTTTATAGTGGACTGCGCGGACGTCAGCCCAAACGCTGACGGAGCTGAAGAGACGCGCATGCGCAGTAGAGTGCGGACGGCGGACAACGACAACGACAACGAGGGAGGGAGGGACACAGCCCCGAGCATGAGATGCTTCGCATCTGAAATAACTTATTGACAACACTAAACCGAATAGTGCTTGGAAAGTGTAATGATGTGATACAGTAAGATTTCGTGCGTAAGAAGCATTAAAGCGTAAGGAAAAGTAACCTGTTGACAACGGTGAACCATCTAGTGCTTGAGAAGTGGTAAAATGCGATACGTGCCGCTACAAGGTCTAGGTTTGAAGGCACGACAGCCTTCTCGGAGACTCATTGATACCCCTTGTGAGAGTGTTGTATTTGTGGATCAGATATTATTCGCAGGCTTCCCTGTCGTAATGGGTTTTAAATCGTGATTGGAGCACCGTCGCCGTAAATTGGTAGAACGGGTGTTTCAAAGAGTTGAGGTGTTTTCAAAGTGGGAGATAAGGTTTTGTTTTTGCATCAGATCTGTGATTATTGATGCGAGTTCTAAAACAATTTTCAGTCTTTCCAATATATTGCGCACCACAAGCACCATATTCTACGAGGTAAACTATATTTGCAGTGTCACAATTAAAGTTGCCCCTCATCTGCATGGAAAAGTCTGATTACCTGCTCTGAGCGCTTGTTGTTGGTGTCATCATCAGACACATTTTCACCGGGGTTTTCCACAAGGTGTGGAACCTGTGAAACTAGTTTCTTTTGATCGAGATGATGTTGCAATGTCTCTGATGTTTCTTGCTCTCGGAAAAACACCACGTGTGGTGGGTCTGGGATGACGTGCTTCATTCTGACACTCTGGAGCAAGATGTTGGGGTGTCTCCTTACAATTTCATTGACGTTTGGGCCAGATGCCGAATATGTCAAAATCAGATTGGTTTGTGACCTCGAAGTGGAGGTTTTATTGCCACTAATGAGTCTAGAACGCTCCTGTTCTGATGCCTTCCTGATTGAATCTTGAATGAGTGGTAGTGGGTATTTTTGTCTTGCGAGGTCAATGCGGAGCTGATCACAATTTGAAGCGAAGTCATTTTGGTTAGAGCAAATTCTGTGGAAGCGTAGGGCTTGGCTACATGGAATGGCCGTTTTGCAGTGTCTCACATGGCTGCTGTGAAAGTTCAAGTATTGGTGTCGGTCGGTGGGTTTTCTGTACACCGAAGTAGCCAGTCTCTGTCCATTAGGTGTTATCTGCACGTCAAGAAAATTTATTGTAGAAGTTGAATACTCATGTGAGAATGAGATATCACTGTGAGCATTGTTAAAGTCGGATGTGAATTTATTCAGGGTTTCCTCACCATGAGAACAAACCAAGAAAATGTCGTCGATGTACCGCTTGTAAAACAGTAGTTTTAAAGGGAAGTTCTCTAGGAACTGTGTCTCAAGGGTTCCCATGAATATGTTGGCGTAATTTGTGCCTATAGTTGTCCCCATAGATGTGCCACTTACTTGGACGTATTGCTGGTTATTGAATTCAAAATTGTTTAATTCAAGTATTAAAGTTAATAGTTAGGCCAAAGTGTTGTTGTCAACAGGTTTGTCCCCTTCTGAGTTTTCGTAGGCCCTTCTGATGATTCGATTCCACCAGCGTGAGGTATGTCTGTATACAAAGAGGCTGCGTCTAATGTTACAAGGAAGGAGTTGTCCGGTATCGTGAGGTCTTTTATTTCACTTAGAAAATGAGTAGTATCCTTTATGTACGAATTGAATGTGAGCAGGAGTTCTCTTATAATGTTGTCAACATAGCTAGAAATGTTCTCGGTCACGGTTCCTATGCCAGAGACTATGGGCCTGCCCGGATTGTTCAATTTGTGAATTTTTGGAAGGAGGTAAAAACTACCTGTAGTGCAGTCCAATGGAATAAGAGCTCCCGCAGTCTTTTTGTCTATCAGTTTCTCATCCCTAAGTTCAAATATGGTACTGCGGTGTCGTTCTTTGTATTCTAATGTCGCATCGGCCGCAAGGGGCCGGTAGAAAGACGTGTCACCTAATTGCCTCTGCACTTTAATGTTATAATCCGTTTGGTTCATAACAACAATGGCTCCTCCTTTATCAGCGGGCTTTATGATTATGTCAGAGCGGGTGCTAAGGATTTCCAGTGCCCTCTGTTAATTTTCAGTTAGATTCGGTCGTTCGGAGTTGCGCTTTCTATATTCCGCTATGACGTCTTTTGAACCGCTTTGATGTAGTAAGCCATATACTTGTCACGTTGTGGTGGTGGCTTCCAATGGCTAACCGATGGAAGACTTGGTCCTGTGTTATCATCTTTGGGGTGATCTTGATAGTACTCTTTTAATCGGAGTGAGCGTGAGAAATTTTCAAGATCCTTGTAGAGTTGCAGCTTATGTAATTTTCCACTGGAGGGACAAAATGATAGACCTTGGACAATGCGCTCAATTCATCCTCTGAAAGAGAAACGGTGGACCCGCCGCGGTGGCTCAGTGGCTAAGGCGTTGCGCTGCTGAGCTCGAGGTCGCGGGTTCGATTCCCGGCCGCGGCGGCCGCTTTTCTGATGGAGGCGAAAAGCAAAAACGCCTGTGTGTACGAGATTTCGGCGCACGATAAAGATCACCAGGTGGTCAAAATTAATCCGGAGTCCTCCACTACGGCGCGCCTCATCGCCTGCGTTGCGTCAGCGCGTTAAAGCCCACAATCAATCAATCAATCAAGAGTAACGGTGGACAGGTTGACTACATTATCAGGAGTGTCAGGCTCGAGTACATCATTATTGGAAGATAATGTGCTAGGCTCGGATAGGGATAAATCAACACCGTTGCGGAGCATCTTTTTTTTGCCCTAAGAGCGGAAAAATGGCTTGTTTTGTTCTGTTTGAACATTTCTAGTGCAGTTTTTTCTTCCGTAGTCAAATGATTTTTTTAAATCGACAGGTTTCTTCCTTTTTTAGAGCTTCGAGGCAACACGGATCATGGTCTATTGCAATTCTCAAAAGATCCATCAACGCCTTATGCAGTATGCTGCGCCAGTCTGCCTCATGAGTAGGCAAGAGGTCAGAAATAGCTGGTTTGAGGTTAATTTTCAAGCCTTTAGGGTCAATGCCTGATTTCCTGTATACAATTAAACTGCTAACGTGGTGTTCATATCGAATTCTTTTCTCTACAACTTTTCTTAGCTTTAAAAATTCTATGGACAATGGACGGGCACCGGGTTCACCGGGGGGCTCTTCAAGAAGTCAATCTCGCCTTAAACACCGCACGACATCGGAAAATCGGGGCCTGGTTGAGCCTCGGAGACTAGAGCAGGGGCTGTTGGTGGAGGCGGAGGTGGAGGTGGAGTGGGGCCTGTCCCTGCACATGTTGGGATGGAGCTCTGGCAGCGTGTTGTAGCCATGACGACTGCCTCCGTGCAAAGTTCCTCAGCAAGGTCCGGTGAAGGTGGCTGGCCGTGATGGCGACGCCGTCAACGTTGGGGTGGATGCCATGTGCAGCAAATACCCGGGTCCAGGGCAGCCACTCCAGGACGTGGTCGAGGTAGAAGAAGCCCCTGCTGCGGAGACAAGGGCGGCGAAGCAGGTCATTAAACCTGCAAGCTTCTGAGTTGAAGCGGGGCACGGCCCGCCAGTTGCTGCGTTGTCGGCGTCGATCAGGCAAGCGAGGGAGGATGAGAGTCGCATAGACGGTACGAATTTGAAGATGGTCATGCCTTATGGAAGCGAGAAGCTTCTCGTACCGTTCAAAGGTGACTCTGGCCGTTGTCTTGGCAATATCGTTTGTGCGAACATGGAGCACAATTGTGGTCGCGGTGCGTGGCACGAAGTCCATCAGTGAGCGGGTATCTTGGATATCTTGGATACCTGCGCGCCCAATCCTGCTCTACGTTTCTTCACTTTCCATTTGTTTTTGGCCGTACTTTCTTTTATATGCGACACATTTCTTGCTCTGAGGCATATCCCTCCTGCGTCGGCGTCGGCGGCGTCCGCACGCCACCTGCGCATGCGCGACTCTCCTCCGCTCTTCTCTCCGACAGCTGTGCGCAACACTCTCACTCCGTCTCATTATCATAAACAACAGCTGCGTGCGCGCGCTTCGCTCGCTTCGCTCAGCTTCGGTCGCGCAAGTGCGCGCATGCGCGACTCTCCTCCGCTGTCTCCTCTCCTTCAGCCGCTGTGAATATAAAGCGGGTAGCGCGCTGCGGCGGTTCAGTCAGCGCTCGCTCTCGTTCGTCTTCGCGTCACTTTGCTTCATGACTGCGTGCTTGACTTGATTCTTCCGATGAAGACGTGATGGAAGCGACGGTCCCTTCAGCGAAACACGAATTGAACCCCCTGATGCGTCGCATCACACCAGGGTTCCCTCAAGGGAAGATGGGCGTAATTTTTGTACCTTTTTGAAATCATGTGTCCACGTGCTCGCAGCGCTCTCTACAAACCTTTATATACCCTGTATTCGACCCTTGTACTTCACATGAAAAAGGTTGGACCCCAGCCGAAACGTCGTAATTAATGTTGTTATGGTTTTCGTGGTGAATCTAATTTATTATATATATATATATATTTATATATATATATATATATATATATATATATATATATATATATATATATATATATATATATATATATATATATATATATATATAGTAAAAAGGGGCGCAATAAAAAACATAACAAGTTTACTTCGAAAACATAACTTTACATCGACGTTTCGGACGGGGACCGTCCTTTATCAAGCGTAATATTTTACAGAATGGAAGCGGTTTATATACAGTTCAAGCACTTGAGGTTCCGGGGCGGTGACATACGTTTAAGATTGGAAGCGAGGAGGAAGAGAGAAAAGCGCATTGAAACATGAGAGAAAGAGCCAGCAATAAAGAAGCACAAACTTGATCAATCGATAGTCAGACGCTTGGGGAACTCTTGAAAATAATTCTGGAAATGAATAACTTTGAGTTCAACAATAACCATTATGTGCAAATCAATGGTACCTCTATGGGCACAAAGATTGGTCCCAATTATGCCAACATCTTCATGGGAAATTTGGAAAACAAGTTCCTAGGCGACTACCCGTTAAAGCCGCTCTTCTATAAGAGATTCATTGACGACATATTTCTGATCTGGCCTCACGGAGAGGATGCTCTCCTTACGTTTATTGAAGCATTCAACAATGTCCACAGCGACATCAGGTTCTCTCACTCGTACTCTGCCTGTAGCATAAACTTTTTGGACGTAACCGTGCAAATATCTGGCGGTAAACTGACAACATCACTTTTCAGAAAACCCACTGACCGACACCAGTATCTAAACTTTCACAGCAGCCATGTTCGCCATTGCAAAACCGGAATTCCTTACAGCCAGTCCATCCGATTCAAAAGAATATGTTCCAACCCTCAAGACTTTGCCGCCAACTGTGACCAACTACGCAAAGATTTAACCCGCCAACAATACCCTCTTCCTGTAATAAATGATGCCATTGAAAATCGAAAACACTGGACAGACTTGAACTAATAAACAGCAGCAGCAACGTCCAAACTGACAAACCTCGAACCACTTGGTTCTAACATACTCGGCCCTCCGCTCCGAACGTAAAAACAATTTTGCGAAAACATCACAACATCCTTCTGGAAAAGTGATCGAATGCGACGTGTCCTCCCTGAACCGCCCCGCGTCGTATATAGGCGAGCAAAAAACCTGAAAGATATCATAACTTCTTTCAAAAACTGAAACTTCCCAATTTCAAGGCTCTGGACCATGCAACAAACCCCGCTGTAAGCTTTGCCCCATGATGCCAAAACTCTTGTTGCTGAAAGCACTGCCACTAGCTTCTCCTTTCAAATACGCGGAACCTTCGATTGTGATAGTGCTAATGTTGTGTACCTTCTTCAGTGCACGGTATGCAGCGCACAGTACATCGGTCAGACGGAAACACCACTGCGAGTACGAATTAATAACCACAGATCACACACCAAAACGCCTGCCTCACCTCCCTGTCTCAAAAACACGTTACTTGCCTTGGTCACTCTTTTGACAAATTCACGGTGACCGTGCTAAAATCGAAGTTTAGAACACACCACGAAAGAGAGATGTTTGAATCATTTCTAATCCACAAATTCAACACAGTTGCAGGTGGAATAAATGAACAAGAGGGGAGTTTTTTCGTTTTTGTCCTCGTAACGCACACCTCTGCTGCTTTTTTTTTTTTGATCGGTATGTTGTGGTGATGTGAAAAATCTGCTCATTGTAATTATGTATAAACATTGTGTTATTTAGGAGTTGACCGTGTACGCGTGTGTATCTATAAGCACAGCATGGTGTAAGAATGTATCTACACGTCATTCTTCTTGTTTCTATACAAGATTGTTTCTATACCTAAGTTCTAGAGAATTGTTTTCTATACGTCATTCTTCTTGACACCATTGATAATGTTTTGTCTCACCCAGTGTACCCGCGTATCAAAGAAACTGTTCTTGTCACTGTTTATTTTACTTGCTTTATCGGCCACTCGGTTGATTTCGTTGTTTGGGTCAATCGGTCAAAGCCATTGGCGTCTTTCCTTCTTTCCATGGCCACTTGGTCGTTTGTGCGTGTTTGTTACTTGTGTGCGCATGTGCGCGGCTATCGCCTTTGACCTTCGCCCTGTTTCTGTTTTGATTTGTGGCGCCGGTATCCCTCTTTTTTTTCTCCCCCGTTGGCTTACTACTTTCACTGTCTCTCCACTCAGACATAATTACTATCACCCGACAGCTTAGCCCTCTTATCGCCATCGCGACGGGGGGCGCCTCCCTTTCTTCCCAGGTTTCTCGAACACGTGGGCACTTTACGACTTTGGCGCCGACACTGACTGGGAGGAGGAGGTGGAGGGAACTGAATGGGGATCATCTTCGGGAGCCGACGAAACCCCGCGCCCCTCACTCGGGAGTCTTCAGGGCACGCGTACGTAGGACACCCCTCGCATATTGTTCACGGGCGCTGACCGCGGGCGCTTACAACTCGTCACCCCTGTCAACCACGCAATTATGTGCCCCCTATCGCTCACGTTGACTTACTATTCTCGCTGTCTCTGCAGGCAACGTGATTCATGTCTCCTCAATCACTCTCATTCGGACTTTCGATTGCTCATCTTCACGCCGGCGCGACTGGGGCGGCCCGTTTCTTCCCGGTTTTCTCCGACACGGCGACACATTACGGCTTCCGCGAACTGAGCAGGAAGGGTGGGGGGAAGTAGATGGCGGTGCGTCTTTGAGGGCCGACGAAAAACACGCGCTTCTGGCACGGGAGTCTTGGAAGCGGCGCGCGTTCAACAACCCTTGCATATTGTTCACCTGCGATGGCCGCGGCCAGGTACAACTCGCCACCCCTGGGGGTCATCCCTGTCGACCACGCAATTACGTGTCTCCCATCGCTCCCAAGCTTCTGTTTGTCGTGTCCTCTCGGTTCTTTTTAGTTTGCCCGTCCCCACCTCTGCCTTTCCATCCCCCTCTCTCACATATTTATGCTTTTCAAGTTTGTGCTTCTTTATTGCTGGCTCTTTCTCTCATGTTTCAATGCGCTTTTCTCTCTTCCTCCTCGCTTCCAATCTTAAACGTATGTCACCGCCCGGAACCTCAAGTGCTTGAACTGTATATAAACCGCTTCCATTCTGTAAAATATTACGCTTGATAAAGGACGGTCCCCGTCCGAAACGTCGATGTAAAGTTATGTTTTCGAAGTAAACTTGTTATGTTTTTTATTGCGCCCCTTTTTACTATTTAACCTTCACTAGCCTAATCGTTTACCTTATATATATATATATATATATATATATATATATATATATATATATATATATATATATCTATAATAATATATATATATATATATATATATATCTATATATATAATATATATATATATAGAAAATAAGGGTTGGCAGTCAAGAATACCTCGGAAAGCAAAGGGGAGGCTGTGGTGGGTCATAGAAACAGATGAAGAATTTTTTGTGTCAGAAAGAAAGTGGTGAAAAATGCCCGCTGGGTGGGATCCGAACCCTACGGACCTGGATCCGAACCGTTCGGATTCACAGAGGTAGTTTTGCCTTAAAACTCTGGAGATAAAGGGCCGCTAGAAAAAGAACAAATTTTTTTGGACAAAAACGCTTTCAGGGAGCATTGTGAGCCATGCGAGGATGACCCACAATTTTTACTGAGCTAATCCCGTGATGGTTGATTTTACGGCTGGGACGTTTGGCATGGAATGACCCTCCTTACAAGAATAGTTACCCCCGTATTCTGAGTCCCTCCTCCACTCCAGCCTCCGCTCAAGAAGACCCTTGAAAGCGAGTTTCGGTTTCATCAACTAACCTCCACTCGAGTGTCTACTCCAATGGAGGAGCCGCTCGGCGATTTGGAGGAGCCACTCCAAGGTGTCGTCTGCGATACCTTGAAACAGCCCTCCAGTACTATTTCCAAGATGGCCGCCTACGCTCCTCTCTGTTCGAGTACAGTGAACTAGAATACCAAGTAATCTGGTTCACTATAGTTCGAGCCGGCTGTGCTCGCTCGCCTCTTTCGCGGAGTTCGCGGAGCATGTATCCCACATTGACGAGGCATTAAATGAAGGTTTAGGGGATTTCCGCGCCGGTAATTTGCCATGTCAGCGCATAAGGTACCGGCTGAATACCCTTGAGTATTTCAGCGAGGGTGACTTCGTGTCGCGGTGCCGCTTTACCCAATCGATCAGTGCTGGAGCTGCCGAGGTGACTACCCTTCACGCCAAACGCCAGCAACCGCGGCCACCCACTGCTCCCTGCGTTTCGGCTGCTGGTTATGTTGCGATGTTTTGGCGCCGGGCCATTTCAGGTTGTGATGGGTGCCTTCGTCAACGTGTCGCCGCCGACAAGGCGTGTCGTCAGGCGTTGGTTGGAGCTGGTAATTCGAAGCGTCGTGATGTTTTCTGCGACGGCGGATGAGCCCCGAGATATCTGTGCGCGCTTGTCTTTATCCTCGCAATGACAAGGTTGTTGTTGTCATGTACCGCAAGTCATCACCTTGTAATGAAGCTGTCACACTCACCTATGATACGGCTACGTAATCTGCTTACACTGCTTATGAAGCAGGCGATTGCCGTAGCGAAGCGAACGAGCGTTTCGTCTGCTTCAAAGCGCAGTTTTCTTTTTTCTTTTTTCTTCGAGCTGCCCGCGCTGCGAGGCTCCGCCCCCTCCAAGTGCCCGTCGCTTCGTGCTCGTCTCCGACCTCGCACTTGCGCGCTGTCGGACGGGACATTTCTATGGGGTTTACCGTGGTGCCACACAAATTACGCATGGAATACTTTGTAATTTGAACATTATAAAGGATTTTAGCTGAGGATAGTGGCGTGAGCAGCAGAACAAAAAAGTAAGCGCTCACTGTGTCGGCAATTCGGGCCGATGATATGCGCTCGTCACGCATGAAAACAAACCGCAGTACACCTCCAGCCCTTCCGCTGACATCGTTATCTTGGCTCTCATCCGTAGTGGGGGCGCAGAAACTCACAGTGATCGATAGAATCAGAAAGAACGAGAAACACGACGAGATACGGGGAGCATCATACACAAAAATAAAACAGATTTATCGTCTGCTACCACGGAGGAATGTCTGCTACCTAAGTATGTGTGCAGTGTGGCCAGACAAAAAAATAGCTATCTCTCGTTGTGCCCACCTAGCTCATGTAATGTTTTGTGCTCCGCTCAATCAAAGAACGTAATATTTCTTAAAATACCTATATAGTTATTTAGCAGAAAATAAAAACGTTATAGAGCTATATTTCTGAGGCGTACTTTCATGTCTTGAACAGAAATTTGCAATAACCTCGCCTCCAGATGTCTTTCGCTCCTCCTTTGAAACTGCGATCTCGAGGGTCTTTCGAAATGGAGGGTTTCCTCGGAGGATCGACCTCAACACTTTTATGAAATACGTTGAGACCTCCAGTGGAGGTGTTGCCCTTTCCTCCACTCGACCGAGTGGAGGAAACACATGAAGTGGAGGAGTGATTAAGAATACGTGGTTAGTCTTTCGCTCCTGAGTTTGCCACCTGTGCATTTCCCACCTTTGAAAGTGATTTTTTTCGATGGGAGAAACTAAAGAAAGTGCCGTTTCATCTACGTTGTATATGTCATCGTCCTTGAACCGATGCATGATCTCCGGAAGCCGTCCTGCCCGCCAGTCGCAACACGCAGTCGCATGAGATGCCACATGTTCTCCTGAAATGGTGCTGAAAACGAGTTCATCGCTCCGTTTAAACCTTGTCAACCAGCCCTTACTACACGAGAACTCGGTTATGACAAGTTAAAGAACCAACTCTTCTGATTTCGTACGGGTTAGTGTTCCGTTGATGGGAATGTTCTGGCTCGGAGCTTTCACAAGCCATAACACGAGGCACTTTTCCAAACCAGTCTTGTCACCGTGTCGCAGACACCCTCTTTGGGGCTTGAAGCGCCAAGTTTCGATGGCATCCCGTAGCTAATCCTTGTCGTGCAGGATTCTCGTTAAGCGTTTTTAGGGATACCCTGCTTCGTCGCGAGCACCATCTTCGTATAAGAACCCCTTTCGAAGTCAAGAATGATGTCCATCTTCTTCTTTAAAGTAAGCGCATGATGTGCATACTTGTGTGCCACCATAAAACGGAGGCTACAGGCCTCACCGTCGCGTGTGCTTGCGAGCCAACGAATGGAGAAGACGGAAACGCTGTAATGATGCACGAACACCACGATGGCATGAACGAGGCGCCAGGAGCTAAGCCCTGTGACCTAGCCGACTTGAACACAGACCGAAGAAGTAGAACAAGAACTGCGATGTAGCATTCGTATTGTTAACAGGCTGACTAATAATGAGACGAGGATTACGAGGCGAACGAATCTAAAAAACAATACAGCCCGAACCGGAAAACCTTGATGCTCATGCCACTGGATATGACATGAAGTTCCAATTTCGGTTCCGTTTACACGGTGACGCGGAAATTTCACTTCCAAATACCGCAAGTTTGTTACGAACTCCGAACACAACAGCAACCAAATCACAGGCGAGCGTACCGTTCAAGCGGCACTTCTGTTTAAGCAATTTCCCTTTATGCAGATTCTACGGTATAACCAAGCTGTAATCCACAACGTTCTATTAATTCTTGGAAAAGGACGGTCCCCTTCGGAAATGCCGAAGTAAAGTTATGTTTTATTGCTGCCAATTTCGACTTTTTAACCATCAGTTGCCATAGAGTATGGGTTTATATATCGCAAATCAGAATGGGCAACTGAGGGGCTCGTTGAAATAAGGGTAGGCAGTCGAGAAAGCCAAGGAAAGGAAAGGAGAGAATGTTTCAGGTCATTTACTATCATTGAAACAGATACAGATTTTTGAAATTTATGAAGAAAGTGGAAACAAACCTGGCTGCACGGTGGGATTCGACCCCACGCCCTCGAGAGTACACGCCTGGTGCGATTACGACTACGCTACCGGCGGGGCTGTGCTCCCCTCCTACACTTTCTCAGTATTTATGTTGTTTTCTGCACTCGGGGCGGTAGCCCGCGCCACTGCGACTACTGGATGTGGAGGGAACCTTCTTTTTAACCCCCGGCCGTGACTCCAGCGTCTACGACATGTCGAGAGCAGTTCACCAGCATTGAACCCTCTTAAGCTACCTTTGGCACCAAGAGTGCCAGAACCTTGATTGATTGTGGGGTTTAACGCGCCGACACAACGCAGGCGATGAGGCGCGCCGTAGTGGAGGGCTCCGGATTAATTTTGACCACCTGGGGATCTTTAACGTGCGCCGAAATCTCGTACACACGGGCGTTTTGCTTTTCGCCTCCATCTGAAAAGCGGCCGCCACGGCCGCGAATCGAACCCGCGACCTCGGGCTCAGCAGCGCAACGCCTTAGCAACTGAGCCACCGCGGCGGGTAGAGTGCCAGAACCTAGAGCGGCACTATGCATGTAGCGAATCTGAATGGGAAACGAGGGGCTCATTAAATTAAGGCAGAAATAGGAGTAGGCAGTCAAGAAAGCCAAGGAAAGCCAAGTGGAGAATGTGATAGTTGATTAATTTTCATTGAAACAAGTCCAGATGTTTGAAAGAAGTAAAGAAAGTGGAGGAAAACATGCCCGCCAAGTGGGATCCGAACCTACGACCTCCAGAATACGCTTCTGGTATGATGACCCACAAGGCCAGTGGTGGGGCTATTTCCCCTTCCACTTTCTCGTGTATTTACGTTCAGGTATTGTTTCCTGCGCTCGCGGCTGCTAGCCAGCGCCACTTCTACAAACTGGGATGAAGGGAACCTTCTGTTTAACTTCCGGGCCGAAACTCGACCGTCGACGA
Source organism: Haemaphysalis longicornis (assembly GCA_013339765.2). NCBI lineage: Eukaryota > Metazoa > Arthropoda > Arachnida > Ixodida > Ixodidae > Haemaphysalis > Haemaphysalis longicornis. The sequence continues at coordinate 185,862,959 of CM023449.1, read as the reverse complement.
CATCTCGAGAGCTGCTGACCAGCGTTGAAATCTCTTAAGCTACATTGGTACCAAGACTGCCAGAACCGAGACCCCTGCTATGCACGTAGCGAATCAGAACGGGAAATGAAGGGATCGTTGAAATAACACCGAAACGAGGGTGGGGAGTGACGAAAGCCAAAGAAAGCAAAGCGGCGAATGTGGTAGCTGATGGGGTAAGGGAGAATATGGTAGGCAGGCAGCGGAGCACAGCCCTACCGGTAGCGCAGAAGTCATCGCTCCAGACGCGTATTCTGGTGGTCGTGGGTGCGGATCCCACCCGCCGAGCATGTTTTTATCCACTTTTTTTCTTTCAGAAATTTGTACATTTTTAAAGGATAATAAATGACCTACCACATCCTTGCCTTTGCTTTTTTGGCTTTCGTGACTGCCTAGGGTTATTTAAGTCTTATTTCAACTAGCCCCTCATTTCCCCTTTGTGATTCGCTACATGCATAGCGAGGGTCTCGGTACTGGCAGTCTTGGCGCCAAAGGTAGCTTAAGGGGGCTCAATGCTGGTCAACCACTCTCGATATGTCATAGACGATGAAGTCGCGCCCTGGGATTTGAAAAGAAGGTCCCCTTCACCGCGACTAGTCGGAGTGCCTCTTTTACCACACCCAAGCACAGCAAACAATTACTTTAACATAAATACCCGAGAAAGGGGATGGGAGCAAGAGCCCCGCCGATAGCGTAATGGTCTAGGTCATGGGTTCGGATTCTCTAGGTCGTGGGTTCGGATTCCAACCAGCGGGCATGTTTTTCTCGCTTTCTTATTTAATTAAAAATGTGCATCTGTTTCAAGGATAATAAATGACCTACCATAGTCTGGCCTTTGATTTCGTTGGCTTTCTTGATTGCCTACCCTTATTTCTGTATATATATATATATATATATATATATATATATATATATATACGATAGGGAAGTCAAACTGAAAAACATAACAACATTTATTCTAACGTTTCGACCGGGGGCCGGTCGAAACGTTAGAATAAATATAATGTTTTAAGTGCGAATGCACTTTATAAGCGACCCTGAATTCCGTTGACCGCCGTCCGTCCACATAGCAACAGCTGCGGGTGCGCGCGCTCCTCGTCTTCCTTGGCAACGGGGGGAGATGGGCGACATGGCACATACCCACGTGAGGGATTGGCCAGGAATCTCCTCGTCTTCCTTGGCAACGGGGGGAGATGGGCGCGCGCTGCCTGGCCGCTGACATGGCACATACCCACGTGGGGGATTGGCCAGGAATCGGGCGTGAGAAGGGCTAATGCACCCGCTTAAAGGAGTACTGACACGAAATTTCAAAGCTGAGATCCGCTCTAGCAATCAAGTACAACGACAACACAAATAGGTGTCTGTGAATAAATGCATCTTTCTTTCTTTGTAGTTGTGTGTGTGTGTGTGGTGATCTCTCTTTCGCGAACATTACCGAACCGCGCAAATTCAACTCCTGCATTCGCACTTTCACATTCTTCCCCTCGGGGAAATGCGGGGAAATTTTTTCAGTTTGACTTCTCGATTCTCGATCGCACAGCTAACCTCATAGCCAGTAACCTTTCTCTCTCTCTCTCTCTCTCTCTCTCTCTCTATATATATATATATATATATTATATATATATATATATATATATATATATATAATATATATATATATATCATGGCGTCAAACCCTGAACTGAACGGAAAAAAGAAATAACGATTTCTTGTTCACGTCAAAACGGTTCGACCCTCTCATCGTTGATAACGGGTTGTCAGTGTCATTCGGGACTTCCCTCGTTCATGCACCACCGACTTCGAAATCTCCAGCGCACTTTTCCCTTTCTGATAAATCAAGAAGTTATAAATGCTCTCTTCGTGGTCTCAATATACCGAAGTTACTGCGCACCAATATTGCGATGGTATGTTGCTGCTAGTGAAGAAAGCAGGGTGCAAGGCTGGGCTAAAGATGTGTCACACCCTCTGCCCCCAGCACGTGGTTTGAAGTACCGATTTGGCCCTTTCTCGCTGGGACTGTGGAGGGGCAATCGCGCCGTGCGATTGCTGCACTGCGCCCCGGCCAAGGTTCAAATCATAAATGTGCCTACTTGTGGCACCTCGAAAGTATTGAAATTTTGACCGCTTGCTACGTAATCGTCAGAACGACGACAATAGCTCGACGGATAGAACACAGGAAGAAAGAGACGCACACTAATGCTGACTATAGAAAACATGTTTTAACACGACCGTGTTTTATTCCCGGAGACACCAAGACTTTACCGACGTCATATCCGTCACGGAAATGACGTCAGTACAACGGAGCAAGCGGACTGTAAAAGGTGCAACCCTGCAAACAGGGTTCTCTTGCAGGGTAGCAACCTTTAGTAGCAAAGAGTACGCTATACTTAGGGCTCTTCGTTTTCGGGTTTTAAATTTTAACACGAAAGTGTTTTATGCTGGTATACACCAAGATTTCGGTGACGTCATATCCCTCACGGAAATGACGACTGTACACCTTTACCGAAGTGACCCGCCAGCAGGACGTGGCTCGCCAAACACACCCACAAAACAGCCGCCGACCTGCAAATCATGCTCACCTTCAGATTTCACTAGACATTTCACTTTCGAGTTTTACCGATTTATATGACAGAGAAATCAACCATAGTTTTTTATTGGTCGGGGCATGGGCTTCACAAAAGCGAAGCGAACCTCATGCAACAAGGAAGAGGGAAAAGTTAGGCGAAGGGGGGCCGCAGAACTAAGTTTCTTAAACGGACAACACATGGATAACAGAAGACACGGGCCAATGCAGAATTAAGGTTGTGAATTAGAAATTTGAGAGATTTTACTCTTTCGATTTGGGAAGTGTGCCCCCGTTCGGAACGAGACGTTCATGTTTTCCGATTTCCACTAGAGTATTTCCCATGTTTTCACGAGTTATAGGACAGGCTGGTCCGGTCAAAATCATTCATTTTCACAAGAATTGTATATATAGCACTTTATACACAGGCAAAAACATTACTGAAGTTATTTTACCGAAGAAAATTCTGCAGAAATTCAGAGAATTATCTACTAACACGTAGCCTTCCTCTGCCACTTGTCTGCAGTGTAAGTTTTGTTCCAGCTAAATCTTTTGCTTTAATATCTTGTACGACCAATTATATCCATTTACGCTGTTATAACTATTTTAAGTCCAACTTTCAAGAAATCTGCATTATTGCGGAAATGCAGGGCGTTACATGGTTCGCCATTTTCTGTAATTTTTAATATATTATGTATTTTTTAGATTTTCAAAACTTCGTCCCATCAATTATCTCCACTAATTGGTTACAACGATTACATTAGGACTCTCCCGGTGTCTGCATTATTGTGCAATATTGCCGGAGATTATACGTCTCTCTATTTTTCGTATTATTTTTAAATTGCTCTTATTTTTTATATTTTCAAAAATTTGTGCCACCAGCTATCTCCATTTACGCGATTATAGTGGTTACAGATGGAAGTTTCGCCATTCAATGCATTATTGTGGAAATGCAGGGCATTACACGTTTCGCCGTTTTTCGTATTTCTTGTTTTCTTATTTTTTAGTTTTTCAATATTTCGAGCGAGCACCTATCTCCATTTATACCATTATATTGATTAGAGGTATAACTTCCGCGAATATTCCATTTTTGTAAAAAGTTTTGATTTGGTTGTGGGGTTTAACGCGCCGACGCAGCGCAGGCGATGAGGCGCGCCGTAGTGGAGGGCTCCGGATTAATTTTGACCACCTGGGGATCTTTATCGTGCGCCGAAATCTCGTACACACGGGCGTTTTTGCTTTTCGCCTCCATCAGAAAAGCGGCCGCCGCGGCCGGGAATCGAACCCCCGACCTCGTGCTCAGCAGCGCAACGCCTTAGCCACTGAGCCACCGCAGCGGGTTTTGTAAAAAGTCATGGTGTTACACGGTCCTGGCTCTCGGACTATTCGGGAAAAAATGCCATGCAATTAAAAAAAATTTCCCCACCAGAAAAAAAAAAGTCCTAAATCTGGCTCGGCTGCCAGGTGCATTGGACGAGTCGCGCAAAATTCGGAACTATTATCCCGGTAAAACAAATTATTGCAGCTATCGCAGCAGGATTCTTTTTTTTTTTGAGGGGGGAGGGCGGGAGGGGGACTTTGTATACAGTCTTTTACTGACTGAGTTCGCTTAGTTAGTTTATATTTTTAAGTTAAATTGTTTTTATAATTATGAACTTGTACAGTTTTTCTAAAAGTGGCAAAATATCGAGCCTTCTTTCTCTGCATGCAGACGAGCTATAACGTTCAATTTTTAGGTATTAATCCTCCATCCTGTTTCCTTCTTATGTTTATGTTTATTTCTTTCTTAGTTTATGTAGAAAAAGGCGTCCATTGCGAAAAACGGGCTGCATTGCAGCTCATTTGCGTATATTGGTTGTACTTTGAAAGTCACTATTTAAAAAGGGCCCATCTCCCGCGAGGGGGCTCGATAAATGCGTCGCATAGGGGGTGGGTGTATTGCGTTAACGTTTAGTGTTTGGGGAGTTGGTGGTAGTGAATGCGTTGTATCAGCAGCTTCTTGACGTAGTTTGAATGAGTCAAGGATTATAAGGCGCGTTCGTAGCCTTCCATTCTGTGTCGGCTTTGTGGCACAGTGGGTAGAGCACCATGTACCTTGCGTTCCGCCCGCAGGGGTCGTGGGATCGAAACCAGGCGCCGGTAAGTATTATTTTTTTATATAGTGTTGGGGGAGGGGTGCGGACCTGTTGTTGAGTACGAGGAGAGTAGCGTGATGCGGGAGAGGAGGAGTGGGGGAGAGGGGGCACCTGGAACGGCCGTTGCGGACGCCGAGGCACGCCTGCAACGCCGGGTGACATCGTGAGTTTAAAAAATGCTCTGCATTTAAAAGGCCAGCTTCCATGTTTTCGAACTTGCCTAAATCGAAGCCACAGCTGAGCTCTGTAAGAGGCTTGAAAAAAATTTCACCATCTTCCCGTAGGGGAACGCTGAGTAGTATGCGAAGCAGCCATGTGGTCGACTGAAGTTCCCATTAGTTTTCAGTTCGATCGCGGTGTTGCGGGGAGGAGAATGAGGGGAGGCGGAGCGCACGCGCGCGTCATTTATACCGCGGAGCTACAGTGGGGCCCAGGCGGAGTATGCAGCGGCTTCCGTCGCGTCTCTAACCCTAAGCTGCTTCGCATTATCGCGGGCGGAGCCGCAGGTGTTGCCATTCATTGCGCGATCCCGGAGAGGAGACAAGCTTCGGAGAGGAGAGGAGGAATGCAGGATAGGAGAGGAGCGTCGGAGAGGGAGGAGGAATGCCTCGCATGCTACTCAGGGTTCCCCTACGTGAAGATGACGGGGGTGGTTGACCGCGAAGCTATCTCGTGATGGATTATGTGGTTGGCCAATCCCTAGAGGCATCCTGCCAAAATCATCATCAGCGGTGCCTGGCCAGGAATGCGCAGTGGGGTGTGGTACTCGGGGATCCCCTACAGGAAGATGACGATGGTCGTTGAACGCGAAGCTATCTCGTGATGGATTCTTTGGTTGGCCAATCAATAGGGGCATCCTACCACAATCATCATCAGTGGTGCTTGGCAAGACATGCGCAGTGGGTTTGTGGACGCCGCACTACGGCGCCCACACAACGGCGGAGGAAACAAGCTCGACCATCAGCTGCTTCGCATCTAAAACATGGTGCACTATTTTATTGGATTTGTAGCTCTTAAAGCACTAAATATGACCATGTGGCAGTTTTACAGGGTATACTAGAGCTGTCTGTTGCAAGCATCTGTATACAACGTGAGGCGAGGAACGGCCGGTACAGCTAAAAAATCATAAAAGAAACATAGAGGTGACCATGATTTCTTTAAATTATACTTGAATAAAGTACACAGCTAAAAAATCATAAAAGAAACATAGAGGTGACCATGATTTCTTTAAATTATACTTGAATAAAGTACACAGCATTTTAACACGTCGTAGAAATCTTTACCAAGTGCATTTCTCGAGCTAGCGCATTCACATTTTCTGGATGCATCTCTTTATGCATTTCTCGCTGTTTTTGTGTGTACCCCGTGTAGGCACACTCAGATTAACAGAACTGTTAAGGTGGCCTCGAGACCTCTGTGAAGAGGCTACTATGTTTCAGATATGCGCCAATGCAGTCCTGCTTTAGAAGATCGACAGTTGGTATGGTTGGAAGTGGTTCTGGAACATATCGTGATTTGAGACGGACACAATAAAAAAAATAGACAGACGAAAGCGCACTCATTTGTCTGGTTTCTTCTTGAGTTCCTGTCGAGTCGGCGCTACTTCCAGAGGTTCAAGCCCAGCGTGCAGCGTTGGGGAGAAGTGGGCCGATGGAAAGCCACAAGCACGTGAGGGCGTGGCTGCTCAACACCCTTCTAGCCAAAAAGGACGAAACCTGTAGTAACTACAGCCGTTAGACCTTGCGAGCTACCGTTGCTCCTCACAAGAGTAACTGTGGGATCGTGCGTGCAGTGTGCATAATTCGTGGAGCAAATGTTCGTCCTGTCGATCTCGATATCAACAGAAGGACGAAATAGCGGGAGCATTATACTACCCACTGTAATGGCGCCGCTGCTACGCGATCTGCCCCATATTGCTGTTCAGTCTCATAATTTGCAAGCAGAGGTATCTGCCAAAAAACGCTTTGTCCAAGTGAAGAGCCGGCTCCTGGCACGGAGCGGCGATGTGCGATATACAAACGCCTCTTGTTCAGGATAATACAAAGGGTCACGCAGATCGATCTCGCGAGCGATAATACAGGCAAGTAGAAGACTCCGCGCACATGACACAGGGAGGCACGTGTTAGTCAAAAATCTATAATCTTGCTCGCTAAGTGTACCGAATGTTTATACGGGCCGACAAATGTGAACAATGACAAACACGCCAAATCGTAAGCGCACACTACAGGTAAGCGCTTTTCGTAAAAAAGCAATGACAATGCATCAACAGTCGTAAGACCCGGCTGCGTTTCGTAAAAAAAAGCAATGACAATGCCTCAACAGTCGTAAGACCCGGCTGCTTTTTCGAGTACCATCTACCAACGCTAGTTGAAGTCAGCAGCGCCGAAATTCGTTTAGCTCACGCAGGAACATTATCCTTGTTCTCCTATTATTTCTCTCGTACAGAGTACCATGAACTGGCACATACTAGGCAAACGAAATTTGGGTAAGGTGCGAAGATTAGGAACTCGTTAGTTTTTACTGAAGCAGCTGCGTCGTTGGAACACTCAACCTCCTGCCGCGACGAAGGATGTTGGTTGTCTGTTTTTTATTAGAAAACGTATGTTTGTGAGAGTGTACTTGCAGTCGAAGCTCAGCTATAATGTTAGAGTTAGCAGCGCGTAAATTGCAAGCAGTTACATCGCTAAGCATTCCGATGCCAGCGAAAAACACAACGATGGCGAGTTCATTGTGCAGGTAAACATCATGCAAATGTTTCTAGTAAATAACACCAAATGTCTCATCAGCCGTCCCTGAGCATAGAAACCCTTAATTTCCGAGGCCTGAACGGTAAACGAAAGCACAGACAAGTATAGTGCTCACAGACCTTGACATCGATATTTTGACGGTTGAGAAGACGAAATTTAAGGGGTGAAGGAGACCGGATGCATGGTGCAAATATTGGTGTCGCGATATTATGTGGGCGTCAGTCATGCAGTGCGTTTGTCGGCTGGCTGTTGCCTGTTTGTGAAAAAGTTGCCAGGTCTTGTTTTTCAGAGTGTGTGTTCTTGCTTGTCCGGTAGATTTCTTGTACGTGATTTCTCGCTGGGATCAGCTCAGTGGCGGATCATCAACCTGTACGCGCCCAATGAGGCCCAGCATAGAAACAAGTTTTTTCAAGACATGAGCCCGTATTCATGACAGAAGGGCGCTTGTGGGAAATGAGGGGGGTTCTTCGGGGCAACTTAGCTAGTACTCCGGCGTCGGCCACCACGCTAGCTCGCGGCGTGTCAACCAATCGGGCTCTCATGCCTACGGCAGCATAGCGAAGTTCGCCGATACGAGGACACAGTAGACAGTAGTGCCGAAGCACAGCCGTTTATTTGGGGAATCCCAAAGCATGCGAGCACAGGGCTCGACGGCGTTCACGAATCACGCCGTCCGAGTCGTGATCGCGAACGGGAGGCAGGGACTCACGGCGCACGACAAAGTTCCCACCTGAGATACATGTATCGATCACCGCCGCGATGTTCCGCCGAACCAGCCCCGACCGGGTCTCCGACGAGACTCTCCCCGTCTCCCTCGCGCACACGTTCGTGCCGCCCGCCCGCCTATGCCTATGCCTGCACGGACCGGTGGTGCCATCTCTCGGGGGCGCCGACGAACCAGCGGAGCGCCGGACCGATTTCAGCGCACAAGCCTCTCCCGAAGCGCGCGCCGGCTCGGGATCGCGGGTCGAGGTTCTCCTCGATTCCCACACGCCTAATAATTCCGAGAGATTTTAACTATGTCTTAGCTCATGATAGGACCATCTAGAGGCCACACAACGACGCGAGTACTGCCACATTGACTCAATTAGTAAGTTCAGCCGACTTAGCCGATGTTGGGGAATGTATGGTAGGTGGGGAGAAAAGTAATTTATCCACACTAGCAAGGTACGAGTCATGCACGGCTCGACCGAGTCTATGTGACTTTTAGTCTGATTGCAAGTGAGAGAACTACATGGTGAATTAGGGGTGAATAAAACGTTAAACATGTTTAACTTGAATTTGTGGAAATTTAATAGTAATTTTGAAACCTAAATAGTGCTACAAGATGAGGATTTCATGCAAGCAGTTATGGGAAGGCTACAACAAATAGAACCGATCGGAAACAAAATCGGTAAGCAGTGAGAGCTAGGTAAGTAAGATATTGAAATGAAGGCCATTGGAAGGGCTAGCTGCATTAAATATGAGCAGGCAAAGGAAGAGGAGAAACTATTATCTAACCTGGAAAAACTTGCAGACAAAGTGAGCAGAACCCCTGGCGAGTTTAAACAGGACATTAAAAAAACGAAACCCAAACTATAGGTGCTGGACGCAGACCGCTATCACGGAGCACTTGTTCGCGCAAGAGCGGATCCGATAGCTGCAGACGAAATGCCACCTAAGCGTCCCCTCTGCATAGGAAACGCCCATGTCCGACGCAATCAGATAACCAAGGTAGAATGGAGGGGCTGCTTAATTACACGGAAGGAGGACATCGAATATGTCTTCTTCAAATACTACCAACAGTTTTTCGCGCACCAAGCTGTTGGTTTAGAATGATTCAAGAGGAAATTCATGAACGCATTACCCAGAGTGGATGACGAAACCCGAGGCGTATTAGAACAGGAAATAACACCTGACGAAGTGCGAAGTGCAATAAAGAGCTTGAACCTGGGCAAGTCCCCTCGGCTCCATGGGTTAACCGCTGCGTTTTATAAGGCGTTTGTTAGCGTGCTAGCACATCTGTTAGGCGTTATTTTTAAGGAAGCCTTAACTCACAACTTTGCCACCTTCATTCAGCGAGGGTCAGACGATATTATTCCCTAAAACAGATAACACAGAAAAGCTGAAACAACTCGCATCCTACGTCCCAATTTCGTAGACAAATGTCGATTACAAAATATTTATGAAAGTCTCCGCACATAGAACACAAGCAGTAATACAGAAATCAATATATTCACATCAGACACGTGGAATAAAAGGGCGAGCCATTCCCACCAAAATACACAAAGCCAGGTGTCTGCTCGAGTGCTGTGACGCAGCACGCGACCGTGTGGCAGTAGTTCAATTATACCCAGAGAACGCGTTTTATTCTGCGTCGCAAGAAATGTTGTTTTGTACGTTAGATTATGTGAAATTAGGCTAAGTTATAAGGGAGGGTGTAACTTTGGCGTACCGGAGGCTCTCCACGAGGTAGGTAGTTAATAGGACACTGGCAGCCTTTATAAGCGTGGAGCGCTCGGTGCGTCCGTGCTGCTTCCTGAGCCCTCTCCCATTCTCTCTTTACATCGACACGTTAAGTTTGAAAATTTTAAGAAATGAGCAGATTAGACGGTTTGAGCTTTCCCAATGTGAAGTTAAACTGCTAGCGTATGCAGACGACGTCGCTGTGCTTTGCAGAGACCAGGGAGGTGTCACAGCCGCCGTTGAGAACGTCAAAGCTTTTAGTAAGTTTACCGGCAGTATGGTCAATTGGTTCAAGTGCCTTGGGTTTTCGCATGGCCGCTGGCCTACAACACCCAGCGTATTTCAAACTTCAACTGTGAAAGCAGCCCAGTCAAGTACCTGGGGATCATATGTCGGCAAAACAGAAAGAACTCACTCAAACTCAATCGCAATTTTTTTTAATTCACACTGTACTCAATCAAACTCAGACTCAAAAAGCTCGTCTGTCCTCAAAATTACTTGTACTCACTCATCACATACTGATTTGTAATCGTAGTCACTTGTACTTAAACTCATCTGTACTCACGAGTATTCGTACTTAACCTGTAGTGATGAGTACTCAACTCATCTGTAATTACGAGTAATCGTACTCAATCTGTACTCATGAGTACTCAATCTGTACTCCTGGGTACTCAAGCTGCTGTACTCATGAGTACGTAATCTGTACTCGTGAGTACTCAATCCGTACTCATGAGTACTCAATTTGTATTACTCACGAATGCTCAACCTAACTGTACTGTTATCTAGGTCGTGGCTCGAATCAAAGACTACATAGAAAAAAATAAAGTTTTTAATTGATTAGAAAAACTGAGGTTACATATACATCAGAACAGAGGAGCACGGGAAGGGAACGTCTGATGCAGTGCACTGTCGTAGGGCGGCTCATTACGCGAAGTAACATGCACGTGAAAGACCGAAACGGAAAGTAAGCACTCGCGTTGAGTCTGGCGTCTCCTCCGGTGCTCAGGAATAAAACAACGACGCCTGAGCCGCGTCGGGCTCGCGCGAAGCTCGGGGCTTCTCGGTGCGGCCGTGGCCGTAAATTCGGGTTTTCTGCGTGTGCCTTCGGGTGGCAGCTTATGTCGTCCGTTTTCGTTTCCGGGCGCGCTGATATTCTCCTAATCGTGCTCCTAATCCGAATTGTGCCTGCCCCCAGGCACAATTAAGTGTTCGCGTAGATTGACATCCGTTCGTATGCAGATCACTGTCCGCTTATTCCCAGATGCTCGACGCTGGCGTTTGTTTTTTCCTGTTCCGGATGCTACAAACTTCGCTAAGAGGGTGTTCGTCGGGATGAGGTTCGGTGAATTTCAAATCGGCCTGATTTTAGTGCATGTGTGTGTGCCGCGGGATACACTTCGTCGGACCTCAACTTGACAGCGTTTACGGCGTTGCGTTAGTCGCGCCATACCTTCAGATGTCTCAGTGGCTAAGGCATTGCGCTGCTGAGCACGAGGTCGCGGGTTCGATTCCCGGCTGCGGCGGCCGCTTTTCTTTCTAATGGAGGCGAAAAGCAAAAACGCCCGTGTGTACGAGATTTCGGCGCACGTTAAAGATCCCCACGTGGTCAAAATTAATCCGGAGCCCTCCACTACGGCGCGCCTCATCGCCTGCGTTGCGTCGGCGCGTTAAACCCTACAATCAATCAATCAATTACCTTCAGATGTCGTTGCTTGCGCGGGATATGACCTTTGCGCAAGTCCTAAAAGCCTAATCTGTGCTCTTAACCTATGTTTCGCATTAGCTCCACAGTAGCGGAGCTAGGTTACGCTCACTCGACAAGGTTAGAGTAGCCTAAAGCAAGGAGCCGGCATTGACACATGGCAGAAAACCGTGGTCCTGTTCAAATCCTAGTGGCAGCTTCGTTCCGCCCACAAAGCACTGCATAATATCCTGCGCTGTTGACGCAATGTTTCAGTAGGGTAGATGCTTGAGAGAGCTGCTCGAGACGACACAAAAAGGTTCATGGAGTGTTCTGGGAGGTGCGTGCAATATTACACCGCCCAACCCAAACCCCGTCCGGGATTTGGACGTTCCGGTTAGTCTTTTAGAGACAAGACAGTTTTAGCATATCGTTACCGTGTTCGCATTACCGTTTACCGTGTTACCCGGAGCCGGAGTTTCCAATTACTGCTGAAAACAGTAGGACACGTTTAAGCACACCATTTGGGGTTTGCGTAATTCGGCCGCCGTGGCGCAGGTAGCGACATCTGATGAATTAGACTAAAAGCAAATCACGCATAATTTTTGTTGCTCGTATCTATTTGCTTTCGCCTAAAGTAGCTTTGAATATTTCACTTCTCGGTTGAAGCGTTCACAATAACTGTAGTTGTTTCGGAAAGACTGTAGCTACCACCTGTATGGCGCCATCTACTGAGTAGGGGTAGAATCAAGGTAAAATATAATTTGCCCCCGCGCTAAATATTTAGGCAAGAAATGAGTAAAATATGTTGTAGTAATTACTCAATAGCCAACACTACCTTTCACAGCACAATCTTGGAGGCCTAAAAGCACTTTGCGTGTTCAGAAACTTATCTGAACTATTTGAGGTGTGCAAGGCTTAGCACGAGTAGGGGCGGCCATTTTGCTCGCCCATCTGAGAAAAATGGCTGTATATCATTCTTCTGAGCAGTATTATACAAGAAACACGTAAAAACAGCATCAAGTAAGATTACTTTTACCGGCTGTACCAAGCATAAAGCGCCGAGCGCACTGCATTTACTGTAATCAATACGCGAGGGTACACGTTCTCAGTTCAGGAAGCTTGCTGGCGACGGTAAAGCCTGTTCCGGTAAGTTACCGTGCGCGGTAACTCTCACGCATGCGCAGTCGACTACGCAAACACGGTAAACGGTAACGTAAACACGGTAACGCTATGCTAAATCTCTCTACAGTTTAAATTTTCCACGTTAACCTTACGGTTGCAAAAAGGTCAAAATTTGGGTGAGTTGGTACTGGTTGTACATCTCGAGTTTCAGCGTAATAGACAAAGACACGAGGTTGTGAGGCCGCGTGTTAAGCAGGCGGGCGTGTGGCTCGCGGAGGAGGATCAACGACAAGTGATGCCATGGTTCAGCACATGTTAAAAACATATTCTTTGGCGGACACACAAACGCTAGAGAAACGCACTAGGAACGATAACGGTAACACAATGCAGCACACTCCCAACGCGGACGCGAAAAGAAACTAACACAAGTCCGAAGTAAAGTTCGAGGGAGGGAAACAAAGGAGGCGATACGCTCACGTCTAGTCTATTCGACGCTGGGCGGAATGACGTCGGTAGTACGTGTTGAGCGCTCCCCGTGTAGGGTGCCGGTGGTCCGGAGACGTGGCGGTACACTTTCTCGGTGCCGCCTTTTAAGACTCAGAGGCCCTGGTCGGAAACCGATGCCCGCGCTCGTGCCTGGCCACTCTAGGCCTCGCCCCGAACCTCGGCCCGGATCACGCCTCGGGTCTCGCCAGCGGGAACAGGCGCCCCTCGTTGCAGCAGAGGAGTCCCGGAACAGCTCCCGGGACCGATTCTCGGAGCACGGCGCGCGAACGCTCCTGGCATGCCCTCGAACCGCCTCCCGAGAGGAATCCTTGCGCTGTCGTCAGGTCACTGCCGGCACATCCTCTCGTGCTCGCGCCCCGCGTGGACCCGCTCGTCGTCCTCTCTCTTCCACCGTCGGCTTATTTCCGTCGTCTGCTTGCGCGTTGTTGCGGCCGGGAGATGCGAGTCATCACATTCACCCCCTTCCCGAGAGGTTTGTTTGGGAAAACAAAACTCGGCACATAATGTTAGCACGGCCGCGAGCGAGACTATGGCACTGAAGCACGTTTTCGTGCCAGACTTTCTAGCACCACGACAAGAGTACTGTCCGAAACAGTCCAAAACAGTCTCTAGCCCAATGAAAGGGAAACCAACAAAAGAAACAGCGTTTGCCACTCTTAAAAAACACTGTAGACTAAACTGCCTACTTAAAAAGTTGGACAAACGTGCCCTCTTCCGTGCCTACTCTGTCTGTGGCTTGGAAAGGTTAATCGGCACGAGCAGTCGGTAATAAAGCAGGTTAGAGGGAATGACACACCCGCAACTTCGTCGTTGGGTGCGTGTGGCATCTTAACCCTGTGGAGGGGTTTCTCTTCTAGGCGCTGGGCGAGAGGTGGACGACCGGATCGATGGCAACACGCCGAAATGCCTCGATCTCTGACACATCTCCCGTGGCTACTCTGTGCTTATGCGCAGCCCTCTGACACATGCGACACAACTTTACGAAGCGTGCAGTGTCAGATTGCATCCCAGGCCAGTAGAAGTCCTTGCAGACGCGCTCTATGGTTCGCCTGATACCCCTGTGACTGCCGAGGGTTCCTTGATGGGCCTTGTCCAAGACGATGCCTCGTAGTTCCTGGGGGACGACGAGTTGCTTTCTTCCTTTTCCGGAGGGCAACTGATGCCGTCGATAAAGAATACCAGGGAGTCCCTTCACGAACTCGATCACCGCTGCGTTGAATGTCACCTTTCTGCCGACCTCGCCGAAAAACTTTCGGAGAGAAGGGTCTTGCTCCTGTAGCGCACATAAGTCAGCAGAGGTGATAGTGCAGGGGCTGTCAGCAACGGCAGGTACCTGCGGCATTGTTCTTGGAGCCTCGCGTTTTGATGCGTAGACGCCACTGTGGGACTTCGATCCTGCTACAGCTGGCGAAGAAACTGGCAGGTTCCGACCACGCAGTTCTGCTGGGACCCGGGTGCTGCCTTCTACAAGAACCGTGCTTGCTAATACCGGGTTCTCTTCCTGAGACACCTTGCGTCTGTTTCCGCAGTGATACTCTGGCGGAGCGTGGCGTCGTTGAGTCTTGGTCGGCGCTTCCATCGTAAAGGAATTGGGTCCAGGCAATGAACCTGCTGCTTGGCCCTGGTTCTCGGGCAGGTTTGCGCCAGCTTCAGCCTGGTGTCCGAGATTGCGGCCCCTCAAGCAGAAGGCATTCTTCTTGTTGGGGTGGCTGGAACCCGGAGACGTCGACTTCGTCCAACAGTCAGCTGGCCAATGGCCCTGCTTATTACATAACAAGCAGTAAGGCCTCGCCCTACGGTCCTGCTGGTCAGGAGGCTTGTCAACTTCAGGTGGCCTGCCCCTCTCGTCTTCTCGACTTCTTGCCAAGTTGTTGAGACCTTGAGCTTCGAGGTACTGGTCAGCTGCTTCGACTAGCTGGTCCAGGTCTTTGTAGCCCCTCTCTTTGAGGAAAATGGCTAGCTTCTCGTGACACCTGTCGAGGAATTGCTCGGCCACCATTTTGTCTCGGAGCGCGGCGTACGTCTGCTCCGTTTTGGCCAGCTCCTGCCAATTGTCAAAGTAGCCGAGTAGGCGGCCCGCAAATTGACGGCCTGTCTCCGAGTCCTGTGGCTGGGATTCCCTAAACTTGCACCTGTAGCCCTCCTCGGTGTATCTGAACCTCTGTAGTAGGGTCTGCTTTAGTTTAGGGTAATTCATGGCATCCTCAGAAGACATGCGACCAACGGCACTAAGAGCTTCACCAGTCAAGCACAAGTGTAGGGACAGCGCCCACTTGTCTGAGGGCCACCCTTGACTGGTTGCCACCCTCTCAAAACGCTGGATGTAGGCGTCAAGCTCATCTCGATCCTCGTTGAAGGCAGGAATGAACTTGTGAGGGCTGTGGACGCCTTGTGCTGCATTAGTCGCAGTGTGGCCTCCCACATCATTAGAACTCTGCGACCCTTCCTGAAGCCGCAGCCTCAGTTCTAGCATGGCACGTTCAGCCTCAATGCGCGCTCTGGTCTCGGACTCTGTCTTCTGGGCTAGTATTGCCGCTTCTTTAGCCGCCTCGCGTTCAGTTGCGCGCCGGTCCCTTTCTTTTATGCGTTCCTCGTCAATCCATTCTTTTAGAGCTGGTCCGGACAGTCCTAGCTCCTTCCCAATGGACATCAACTTTTCTAGATCCATCCTCGCTTGCCACACCCACTTGCCTGCTTAGTCTCAAGATGGAATTCGAGCACGCGGTCCTGTCGCGGACGCCAGAAATTGTGAGGCCGCGTGTTAAGCAGGCGGGCGTGTGGCTCGCGGAGGAGGATCAACGACAAGTGATGCCATGGGTTCAGCACATGTTAAAAACATATTCTTTGGCGGACACACAAACGCTAGAGAAACGCACTAGGAACGATAACGGTAACACAATGCAGCACACTCCCAACGCGGACGCGAAAAGAAACTAACACAAGTCCGAAGTAAAGTTCGAGTGGAGGGGAAACAAAGGAGGCGATACGCTCACGTCTAGTCTATTCGACGCTGGGCGGAATGACGTCGGTAGTACGTGTTGAGCGCTCCCCGTGCAGGGTGCCGGTGGTCCGGAGACGTGGCGGTACACTTTCTCGGTGCCGCCTTTTAAGACTCAGAGGCCCCTGGTCGGAACACCGATGCCCGCGCTCGTGCCTGGCCACTCTAGGCCTCGCCCCGAACCTCGGCCCGGATCACGCCTCGGGATCTCGCCAGCGGGAACAGGCGCCCCTCGTTGCAGCAGAGGAGTCCCGGAACAGCTACCGGGACGATTCTCGGAGCACGGCGCGCGAACGCTCCTGGCCTGCCCTCGAACCGCCTCCCGAGAGGAATCCTTGCGCTGTCCCGTCCGCGGTCACTGCCGGCACACTCCCTTCTCGTGCTCCGCGCCCCGCGTGGACCCGCCCGTCGTCCTCTTCTCTTCCACCGTCGGCTTATTTCCGTCGTCTGCTTGCGCGTTGTTGCGGCCGGGAGATGCGAGTCATCACAGAGGTAAAGGAGACGACGAAGCTGTACTGAAAACTAACTTCATTGAAAACAAAACTCAACATAAGTACTTCAAACCCACGTGCTGTTACATCATGACGTTCTCCTAGATTATAAACTAATTATTAGCACAGAGACCGATCCAAAACCCAAGATTCCTTTTGGGACTGTGGTATCGACGGTTCGTGATATACAATTTTCTTCTTCTTTATAATATGATATGCCTCAATTATTTCCCTAGTGATTTGATTGACGCGCCCCGAAAGGATCACGGTTTCATAAAAAAACCAAAACGCACCCATATTAAGAACCATGCGTGGTGATGGGCGCAAATATCTTATGGTTTAGTGCGTTTTTGTGTTCGAAGAATCTTATATTTATACAGCGGCCGGTTTGCCCGATGCACACGTGTCTTCATCGGTTTCCCCGAAGCACACGGGTAACCGTAAGGTTATCCCGCCGAGGAACTTAATTTTTTTAAGCCTGACAACGTATTGGTTGAAGTCTAAGGATGTGCCATCGGCCAGTCAGCGGTGTTCATGCAGGTGTCTCTCACTCAAGTGTTTTACTACACAAGGATGGTCGCTTTTTTCGCTTTGAGAGCAGAACGCCCCCAGAAAACTAAAGCATGAATACCCCAGCGGTAACATCGTTTTCTTGGACTTTCTGTGGAAATGCTCTGGTAGATAACCAGTATTGCAGTAACAACTCAAACGTCTACACGCATTGTTACGAGAAATGTAACTATCTAGAGTGATCCAGTTATTGCTGGTTACAAATGTGTCTACAAAATCTTTTGTTTCACCGTAGTAACTTTTTTCCGCCAGCGTGTACTTTTCATGCAACACTCAAGAAAATAACCATGATTTCAACCCGTTGGCAATAATTAAAAGCAGCCACCATTTCTAGGTCGCTTTGTATACAGCAATTCAATGCCTAATGAGCGCTCAGTTGAGTTGCAAACCCTAAAATAGCACTTGAGAGGATGATTTAACTTCTCAAAAATTATTATCACTAAACGTCCTCACCTTTTTTCGCCAATCTAGCCCACCTATAACATTTACATCACTTGAGGTAAAACGCCATTAAATGGCCTTAAATCCGAAGAATTGAATTTTTATAGCACCTATAGGCCCTGTGATGCCGCGTGTAAATAGGCGGGCGTGTGTGCCGCGGAGGAGGATGAAAGAAGAGGTGACGCCATGGCTCGTTAAGATTTCAGAAAACAACGGTAGATAGGTTCAATCGCGGAAAACACATTAACAAAAGAAACTGGCGAAACAAACTACAGTTAAACGAAACATGGCTACGTGAAAAGCCACAAGTCCGAACAAGAGTTCCATGGGAAAATTAGAATGAGGCAACAGGCTCACGTTCCAGTCTACTCGACGCCGCGGCAGGGTGACGTCGGTGAAGCGTGTTGAGGCTCCCTCGGTGGAGTGTTTTGAGAACTGTCGGTGGAGCCTGTTGGTGGACCGAAAACGCGGCGGGACACTTTCTCCGTGGCGCAGTTTCAGATGCAGTGGCCGCAGCTCGGAACTTTCGAGCACGAGCTCGTGCCTGGCCGGTGTTGGCTTCGTCCCAAAACGTTGGCCCAGAACACGCACCGCGAACAGGCCAGTAGGAGCAGGCACCTCTGGTGGCAGCAGCGGCGCCTCCGGAACAGCCCCTTGAACGGTTCTCGGTGCTCGGCGGAAGCAGGCCCTTAGCTCCATCCGGAACCACCTCCCGAGAGCAATCTTTGCGCCCGTTCTTCAAGCGCTCTCTGGCCCCTATCTCCGCCGGCACACTCCCATCTCGTTCTTCTCCCCCCGCGTGCTTCCGGTGGTTCTTGTTGTTGTTGTTCTTGATCCTGATAATTAATGGCGCATACCCAATCAGGGGATCGGCCAATCAACAGAGGATTGTAAAAATGAATGGTAGTCTTATCAAATCACGAGACGCCTAGGAAAGATAATTTAGATCAGTTGGTTTTGAGAAAAAAAACTGGAAAATCAAGGCGAGGATGACCAATCTCAATCATAAAGAGAATCGTTTGGAATTTTCAATGTAGCGCAGGAGAGCAGAGCATACATCCCTGCGGCAGAACCCCGTTTCGGATGCCCCGAACGGTAGTATAGCCGTCCCTGTTAGGGATATCCCTAAACTGCAAAGCGGCACCTCCAGGGACTGACGTCTCAGTCGGGAAAAACGTCGGCATGTCAACAGGTAGTGTTCGACAGTCTCGTCTTCGTTGCAATAGCTGCACAGAGCTGTTAGCGCCAGACGAGACCTGTGCAAGTACCTATTTACCTGGGGTACTCGACAACGTAAGGCTGTAATAACCACCTCTCTCCTTCTCACTTCGTTCTCCTCATCTGCGACTGCTGGTTTTTTTCGTCGTCTGCTAGCGCCTTTTTTCGAAGCCCGCTGATGTCAGTCACCACAACCGCTTATTTTGGATCAAATGATAACGAAACCTTTCAGCGTGCGCATAAAGGTGTTTCACGCTCAATTAAAACGGCAGCTTAATAAAGGCATCCTTAGTATTTCGACGGAATTTCAGGCAAAGTTAAAGAACGAGTGACAGAAGCCTGGCGTTTCTTTATTAACGCTCGATGAATATTCAATGTGTCTTTTCCTTTTTTATATACTAATGTTTGCATACCAGAACCCCTGAACTTACGTTGTATGAAGCTTGAAGATTTAGATCCTGAAAGAGCCTGCAGGAAACACTTTCACTCCTGTAGTCTCATCTGGTGGTAATGTAGCGCAGTGGCTGAGATCGAAGGTTTTCAGTTGAGGATGTTCTAGAAGGCACTTCGCAACGTAGGGTACCGTATTCAGCGCAGATACCTCTAAATATTGAGATGAACTTCGTTTGTGGCGTGGTAAAACACGAATGAGGCCAAGATTAGCGCTTTTAATTAAACACAGATACTCAACGAAGGTTTAGCACCTGCAGGTAAATTGCATGTGCACTACAAGGTATCTTGAATGAAGTACCGAAGCTTAAGGGGAATATTAGGAATATCTTTGAAGCCAAGGCTCCTCGGAAATAAACATATCATAAGGAACGACCACACAAATTTTTAAACTATCAGGGACACTTGAAAATGATGACCAGAAATTAAGTAACGTTCATGCTGCCTGCTGCCGCTGCTATATTAACCCTTCTGCACCCAATGCCCAAACTTGCTTGGATATTAGACGCTTATACTTCCATATACCTCATGACACGAGGAACGGAAATGTCTCATGTGCCAGAAACAAAAAATGGCGGATGCAGGTTTCCCCATCTAAGCGTGAATTTCTTCTGACGGAACATTACAACCTTCACAAAGGCAGGTATTCAGGGTTCGGACGATAAAACGCAATTTGTGAAATTTCTACTGACCAAATTTGATTCCAGCACTACTTCTTGTAGCCCCGGTATGCTGTTTTATCTAATTCGCTCAAATTGGCCGCAAAGTTTCTCCATAGTTTTTATTTTACAATATGAGTTGAGAAAATTGGGTGAAATTCACTTGAGGTCCCAAATGCGGAGAACTTTCGATGTTAATTTTTATTATGCTACACATATCAAAAGCGCTTGTAGATTGCCATATCGTAGTTATGGTATTCTATTTTAAAAGGGCCCTGCAACACTTACCATCGAGTACTAGAAATGTATTTTGGGGTAAAGTCTATTGTCCCAGCAATATCCTCCCGCAATAATTATGAAAATCCGTTTACTATCACCGAAGCTACGCGCGATGAGAAATCGCGCATAATCGTTCCCTCTCAAATGGACCGCGGCCAACGCGATGAAAGCTGCGCGCTCTCTCCCGGCGAGGGGGGCGGCTCGCGGCGTTCTCTTCGGCGGCCTTCGATATATCACATGCCGGGGAGTTTTCTCCTTTTCTCTGCAACGTGGAGGGGCCTCTTTCCGGTCCGGTGCCACAAAAAAGCAGGCATGGGTACCTGCTCGCAAGCGTGCGCTCGGTCGGGTCGGGCGTTTTTGAAGCAATAAGCGTTTGTTGTCGAGTGCTCCCGTTGAAAGGGGAGTATTCAGCTCATCACTCAAACTATGCGCGCACTCAAAACACAAAAGAAACGGTAAAACTGTGCCTACAGGTTCAGGCATAGAAGAGGCTTGTACACAGCGCTGACGACGGCGGAAATGGGAGAAATTAGCCGCGAAGTTGACCAGTGACAGCCGATTGGAGAGCCATGGCCTCAGTGACGTCGCTTAGGCCATGCCAGGGGTGCATAATGAGGAGAACTGAAGAGAGCGCGGTTGGTTTTTCCGCGTCTTTCACAGCGATTTGCGCGCTCACCGCTTCCCGTACACGTGTAATATTTGGCTCAGGGATTCCTGGCAGTGTAATATAAACGTCGCGCAGGTTTACTTGCACTGCTCAAAGAGTGTTGCAGGGTCCCTTTAATGCCTATTCGGCAAGTAAAGCCTGAACGCTAAGTAAAAACCTTAATTTTGTTTTCTAGCTGGGTGAAGCATCACAAAACAAAAAATAACGCCATACAGCAAATGAGCTTAAGCGTTTTATTTCAAACAGTGATATATGAAACCTTGGCGCAGGAAGCAGAAATTGCGCCAAAGCTAAAACTTCCATATTGAAAGCTGGTAATTCTAATTCCGAGTTCAATATTTCGCATTTGAGGGTAACTGAAGCTGTTCGATTTGGTCCGTATAAATTTCCATTGCCTACGCATTGAAAAGCAGCTTTATTCGAACGCGAGGCGCCTCGGACACGAATAATTCAACTACGCGTCCCGGCGCCAGTGGCTTCGGCCCTGGCGCAAGGAATACGAGATCTCCCCTCTCCCTAAACACGAGGTTGCGACTCCTCGGGAATTGAGAGAACGACTAAGAAAACAAACATCTCTATGGCGGATGTTTGGAAAAAGTTTGTTTGGGGACTACGCCGATGTGGATGCGTGTTCAGGGTTGGCGAGGGTTGACAGACGGCATAATTTGTGATGTAAGAAGCGTAGAAGCTGTCTCTGCCAGTGACCACGAGAAGGTGGTCGACGAAACACTAGTGCGGCAATTACACAAAAGTAGCAATTGGATGTAATGCATCCCGTCTATTTTTGAGTTTTGGAGTACGTCGAAAGGAGGCCTTCCGCTATGTTCGCTCGTTAGAGGAAAGATTGCTGGCTTTCGCCTTCAATGATAAAAAGGCATGAGGGTTTCAATGAAGGCGTTTTTTTTCAAGCACTCAGTTGCTGGTGCGCTCTACTGGACCACAATAGAGTTGTGCGTCTTTTGTACTTCGCTTTCGTTAGTTCGAACTTTCCATTTTTTTTTAACTGAGGAGGCATACCCTTGCAGTTCGAATGAACGAGCTATAGCACTTCCCGGTAATGAGGAAATGTTTCTGCTGGCTTTTATATAATTTGGCACTATTTCCCGTTTCTTCTCATGTCGTTTGTAATTGGGTTTCTGCTCTGTTTGTAGTTTGTGTTGTGAAAAGTCACGTTGTGTTTCTTTAATGTCGTCTAGAGAAGCACCTTTGGCGTAGCACCCTGGTGCATCTACCTAGACGACATGAAAAGAAGCCGGAAGCCCCTCATGAGCCGGTTGTTATCTGGGATGTCGTTGTGCCTGACGATGTCGCTGGCGTTTTAAAGAAAGTACCCAAGTACTGCCTTGCGCAACGTGTCCCTGCACACCAACTGCTCGCTATCAACAGAAGAGTTGCGAACAAGACATACAGAGAGTAGCAGGAACGGTGCCTCCTGGAGGGAGTCGACAGCCTTTAGGCCACTACCCGGAAGAGGCCTCCGCAGCAGAGAACGTTATCAACAGGGCGGCTGGTGCACTTCTTCAACGATAACAACCTGCGTCTGCTTCAAGCCGACAAGAAAGGGGGTTTTGTCGTCCTGTCATCTGACTACTTCAGCAAGAAAGCTGCCATGGCGATTTCAAGGAACTTTGTTCCCGTAACAGCCAGCTTGGCTAAAGCAAAGACTGAGGCCGTGACAAGGTGTAACCAGCTTGAGCTGAAGAAGCTCGCAAAGAACATTTCTAGCAGCAAAGGTAATTGTCTACCGATTTTCTTTACCGCGAAGACCCATAAAGATGGGGTACCCTTTAGGTCCAATGTTAGCGAGAAGGGTTCCTGGCAGCTGCACGTTAGCCGGTACCTGCTGAAACATTCAGGTGGTTTGACCATCCAGGACCCCTTTGCGACAAGAAATTCGCTCGATGTGATTGACGTTTTACGTGGCAATGTGTCTATAGGGTATTTTCGGTGGATGTGGAAGACCTTTTTTACTCCATTCCAAACAATGAATTGTTTGTTGCTGTTAAAGAGTGCATTGAGGAGAATGGAGACACATCGTTTCAAACTACACTCTTTGTCGATTCCTGGTTATACGACCCGCATGCAGGTGGGCCGCCGCGTCATCTTAAAGCCACTTATAAAGCGGCGGTTCAGGCGGCCTCGTGCGCAAGCGGCCCGCCAAACACGCGGCCCACCGAACACGTGGCCCGGCGTTTAAGCGGCCGTATTGAGGGCCGCCTAACCAGCGGGCCACCTAAACACCGGGCCGTGTGTTGGGCAGGCCGTAGTTTTTCTAAGCGGCCCTTTATGCTAAACTATTCCCGCTTATGAAGCAGCCCCCAAATCATACGGCCCCTAAAATAATCGGCCTTGTTGCATTTCACCAAAAAAAAAAAAGAAAAAACCAGCCACTCGGCCAGAATTGAGTTTATCGTTTCTTTTTCGCTCGCATGGCCAGGCCAACTTCAGCATCCCGTGACGAATGCTCTAACACATGCTACATCATACGAGACACACAAACTGTACATAGGCACATACACGCAACCCTACGGAGAATCGAACCTGGGTCTACTACAACACATGAAGAGGCGGGTATCATAACCACTACGCCACGACCCACGGTTTGCTGGGGAGTGCAAACATGGGCTTATAAGTATTCTGCATGCTGTTGCGCGTCAAGCACGAGTCTTAAATAGCACATTCGGCGGCGAGTGAGTTTCATTAGACCACCGTTTATGAATCACTCTACCAAAGAGGCATAATACTACGGTTTGGGGGGCTTTAAGTGCATTGGTACGAGCGGAAAACTTTTGTCATGCTGTGTGCCCGTTTCAACAGTATGATGCGCCGTGCGGTGATTTATTCCATCGATGCAAACGGAATTGATAACAGTTCTTCTGCCTTGTCACCAGAAGTATACTTGGACATTGGCGGAAAGTGCCCTCTATGACAATACATGCAAATAACTTGCACGTAAGGCGCACTGTCGTACTGCAAATAGGAGCTGTCTCGTCACGAGTGGCAAGTATACCAAGCATGAATGGTGTACTGAATTTTTTCTGCTCGTCGTAGCTCTTCTGGTGGTGAGCTTAATGCATTCACCTTTATTTTGGTAATAGGGGGCGGTAGTAAATTACGTCTCTTGTAATGTAATGAACCAATAATAAATTACTCACTCTATATAACATTGTGTCGTGACGCCTGCAGAATTGCTGCGTCGCCTGCAGAATTGGTGATCCCGAGCACACAAAGAGCGTTTTCTCGCGCAGACCGGATAGGCGCTCGGCCGTGTAACTTGTAACGCCCTACATTTCCAGAAAAAATGCAGTTTTCGCAGAAGTTCCACCTTTAATCGTTATAATATCGTAAATAAAGATCATTGGTCGAACCAAATTTTCAGAAACCAAAAATTAAGAAAAATATTTGAAAAAATGATGGAAACTGGCAAACAGTATAACGCCCTGCATTTCCAAAATAATGCAGATTTTGCGGAAATTCCACTTGTAATCGTTATCATAGCGTAGATCGAGATAATTGGCCGAAAATAATTTTGAAAAACTAAAAACCAAGAAAATATAAAAAATACGAAAAATGGTGAGTCTTGTAACGCCATTCATTTACAAAAAAAAATATGCAGATTTGGCGCAAGTAACACCTGTGATCGTTATTGTTACGTCCGGCAGCTCGGCATCTTGCGGTGTTCGACATACCGCGCGCCCGGTGCTATCTCTTGATAAGATTTGAGCGACTGTCTACGCGACGGTGACGTAGTGTGCGCCGGCTTCATAACCCGGCAGCCCTATCTGTGTGTCCTTCTTCTTGACTTGTACTTTGTGCTGACGCCAGTCCATGCGTC
The DNA here is from genome assembly GCA_013339765.2 of Haemaphysalis longicornis. NCBI lineage: Eukaryota > Metazoa > Arthropoda > Arachnida > Ixodida > Ixodidae > Haemaphysalis > Haemaphysalis longicornis. The sequence continues at coordinate 185,838,130 of CM023449.1, read as the reverse complement.
GAATAAAGCAGTAAGCCACTGCTGCCATGTCGTCGTGCTCCCGTCATTTCCAAACCCAGCAGTGGCGACGAGGATGGGATAGATTCAACGCAGCGAGCGATGACAACGGGACAACCAACTACCATGGCGAGTAGCAGCGGGGTTTTCGTTCACCTTCCGGAATTTTCGCCGGAAAAAGGTGACTTCGACGTCTACGTTCAACGCTTCGAAGCATTCGCAACTGCAAACAAGATATAGAAGGCAACGAAGCAGCAGGCGTTCTTGGCGCTCATTGGGGAGGCCGCGTTTATAACGCTTCAAAACCTGTTGTTTCCGAAGACTCCTGCTGAAGCCAGCTTCGAAGATGTTGTGAAGACCCTGCGAAAGCACTACACACCGAAGCGCTCCGTGGTAGTGGAAACGTACAAGTTCTGCCGTCGAGACTAACGCCCAGGTGAAGGCATCAGTGACTTCGTCGTGGAGCTCAAGAAGATGGCAGCCACGTGCAACTTCGGCACGTTTCTGGAAGAGGCGATTCGAGACCGCTTCATCGTGGGACTACACAACGACGCCATCCGCTGCAAGCTTCTGGCGACGGAAGACCACGACCTCACCTTCGAAAAGGCCTACAGCTCCGCGTTGGGGATGGAAGCAGCGCAAGCACAGAGCAAGGAAGTGCGCAGCACCGACACAGCAGGCAGCGCCAGTGCCATGGAAGACGTCTGCTGGCAACGAAAGTATGCAGCATCAGGTAAAAAGAACTTTCCGCCTCCAAGGACTCATGTTGCGTGTACTAGGTGCGGTAGTGCACATGGCGGGAAGAAGTGTCCGCATTTAGCTAGCAAGTGCTATAAATGCTCAAAAAAATTCCCTCGCACTTCCCCGAGGGGGAGAGTGTGTAAGTGCGAATGCACGGTTGTTGATTGCGCGATTACGGTGGATATCGTGATCTTAATGAGTAGTCGAGAGATTAAACACACGCACACAACTACAAAGAAAGATATTTCACTCGTTATTGCTGGTACCGTTGCCCGGTCCGCCATCATCGTTATCGAGATGCAGGACCAGCGACCGCTCTCGACGACGGCGCGCGCTCGACTAATACCCTCCCGCGCCACGCGGCCGCTACACGAGTGCCCTCACGCGTCGGAATGCGGAGTGCCCGCTACGCGAGCGAGAGCTCTCCCGCCCGAAGTGGAGAGAGGCGCCCAACACCCGCAGTCACTGAGCGGAGAGAGGAGGAGAGAGTAGCGCCGCCGTTACGGCGAGGGCTCACGAGCGACCTCACGCGTCGGAATGCGGAGCGCCCGCTACGCGAGCGAGAGCTCTCCCGCCCGAAGTGGAGAGGAGGCGCCCAACACCCGCAGTCACTGAGCGGAGAGAGGAGAGGAGAGTAGCGCGCGCCCATCCCCCCGTTGCTAGGGAAGACGAGCAGCGCGCGCACGCCACGAGCTGTTGCTATGCGGACGACGGCGGCGGACGATTCAGGCTCGCTTAAGAAGTGCATTCGCACTTAAAACGGGACACTTGGCGAAAATGTGCAGAACTAACATCAGGTCTGTAACTAGCGTAGATGCTGCCACTGGTGAGGCTGTGTTGTTCAAAGCGGAAACAACGCCCAAACTGGGAGCGTATTCTGTAAGCGTAGTGATTGACGGCAAACAGGTCGAGACGCAAATTGACACGGGAGCGGCAGTCTCAATAATGAGCGAAGGCGAGTTTCAAAAAATGTTTCCGCACAAGCAGTGTCAAAAGACAAACGTAAGGCTAACAGCCTACAACGGAAGCTCGATACCAGTAATAGGACGAGTTCAGGTTAGTGTAACCTGTGAAGGGAAGGACCACACTTTGCCGTTGATCATTGCGCGAGACGTCAAGGGTCTTGTTATGCCGAATTTGCTGGGCCGGGATTGGTTGTCGCAAGTGCGCTTAAACTGGAGACAAGTGACGTCCGTAAACACGGTCGCAACAGAGATGTCGTTGAAACAACAGTACGGTGGCGTGTTTGAAAAAGGGTTTGGCGTGATCGAAGGGTTCAAAGGAAGCTTGGTGTTGAAGGAAACTGCCCAGCCAATTTTTTGCAAAGCGAGGCCAGTGCCTTACGCGCTTCACGGAAGCGTAGAAACAGCTAAAAAGCTTGGAAAAAGCCGACGTTATCTACAGAGTCCCACACAGTGACTGGGCAACGCCCCTAGTCACAGTTTTGAAAGACGACAAAAGTGTGAGGCTTTGCGGTGACTATCGTGGTACGGTAAATCCGCATTTGAAGATAGATTATTATCCGCTTCCACTGCCTGAAAATATTTTTGCAAATCTAGCAGGGGGTACAGTTTTCACTGTTTTCGACTTGTCAAAAGCATATCTGCAACTAGAGCTTGACGAGCACTCCCAGGAAATCCTCACGGTGAACACACACCTTGGGTTGTTTCGGTTCAGACGTGTTCCCTACGGCGTGGCAAGCGCACCCGCGTTGTTCCAGTCAGTTATAGACGAAATCCTAAAAGGAATTCCGGGAACTGTTTGCTACCTAGACGACGTACTGATTTCGGGTAAAACTCGAAAGGAATGCGCAGAAAACACTGAACGTGTTCTAAAGCAGCTTCAGAAGCATGGCATTCGCGCAAATGCCGCAAAATGCAATTTTTTTCAAAGCAGCGTTCGGTATCCCGGGCACGAGATAAGCGGCAAAGGGCTGAGGCCGACGAAAGAAAACGTTGAGGCTGTACGGAATGCGCCACAGCCACAAAACCAAAAAGGGCTACGAGCTTTCTTGGGTCTTTTGAACTTTTACGCAAAGTTCTTGCCAGTTCTTGCCGAAATGCTCGAACCCTTGCATAAATTGCTAAGGAAAGAAAATGAATGAAACTGGTCCCAAGAATTCCAAGAAAGTTTCGAGTGTTGCAAAGAGCTTCTCTGTAGCGATGCGGTACTTGAACTCTACGACGCATCAAAGCCACTGAGGCTAATGTTGTGACGCATCTGCGCATGGCGTGGCTGCCGTTATTTCTCATGTTGTAAACGGGGAAGATAGACCGGTGGCGTACGCTTCTCGAACGTTGACCCTAGCGGAAAGAAACTATGCGCACATTGAAAGAGAAGCACTTGCAATCGTGTTCGGCATACAGAAATTTCACAAATATCTGTATGGGCGAATGTTTACTACCTTGACGGGCCATCAGCCGCTGACCTACATTTTCAACCCAAAGAAACATGCAAACTCGGTTGCAGCAGCAAGACTGCACCGTTGGTCGAATTTGCTGGCTAGTTATCAGTATACGATTGAGTACCGAAAGGGAGGCTCGATTGGCAATGCAGATGGGTTGTCACGGTTACCATTGCCTCGGAGGTCTACTGACGAAACGGTGAACTACTTTTCACCCATCCCAGACATGCCACTCACGGCCAAAGAAGTAGCCAAAGAAACTGACAAAGACGACGAACTCAGAATGATTCGCGAAATGACGTGGCAGGGTTGGCCTAAAGCAGTCGACAAAGCGTTAGAGCCATATTTTGTCAGAAGGTATGACCTTTCCTTAGAAATGAACTGTCTTCTTTGGAACAACCGTGTAGTTATTCCCAGTTCGTTGAGGAAACACGTCTTAGACCTACTGCACGAAGAGCACCCTGGGATTAACAAAATGAAGATGATGGCTCGAGGAATGGTGTGGTGGCCTACCATCGACAAAGATCTTGAGGAGTGTGTAAAGAAATGCGAAATTTGTGACAGCGTTGGAGCTGCGATTCCAGCCGCTCCATTGCAGCAATGGATGTGGTGTTCGAACAACTTGGAGCGCGTACACATGGACTTCGCGGAAAAAGAGGGCAAATCCTTCTTGGTCATTGTTGACTCGCACTCAAAGTGGCTGGATGTTAAACTGATGACCAGCACAACTGCGCAGAAAACAGTTGAAGTTGTCCGCTCTGTGTTCGCGTCGTATGGGTTGCCGGTTGAAGTGGTGACGGACAATGGTCCCCAGTTTGCTAGTTCAGAATTCCAAGAATTCCTTCGCAAAAATGGTGTAAAGCACACTCTGACCCCGCCTTACCATTCACAGTCAAACGGTGCCGCGGAACGTGTAGTTCAGACCGTAAAAAAGGCTCTGTTGAAATCCTTACGTGTTGATCAAAAGACCGAGTGCGGCAGAAGCATGCAGCAGAAGGTAGACAACTTTCTTTTTTCGTACCGAATGACTCCCCACTCTTTCACTGGAAAGACACCAAGTGAACTGTTTCTCGGTAGGAAATTGCGAACGCGCCTCACCCTGTTGAAACCAGACATGGCTCAAGCAATGAAAGATAAAGTGAAAAGGATTGAGAGTACCGCAAACAAACGTCGCGGTGCTGCTAGAACTTTTTCTGTGGGGGATGCGGTCATGGTGAAATCGGCCAGAGGGGAAAACATCAAGTGGTTTCGGGGCAAAGTGATCAAGGTTGTGAATGATGTCACATTTCTGGTTCGTGTGCAGCAGCGCATAAGGTTTGTGCATGCAGATCACTTGAGGGCAGCAACCTTTGTGTCTCAATATACCAGCGAACAAGATGTGCAACCTCATTGGGTAGCGTTCCCTGAGAACAATCACCCAAGTGACTCGTGCGCAGAAACTGTCAGTAGCCGTGCTGCCTCGCCAACCCCACTTCGGCGCAGTACCCGGAGTCGACGGCCGCCTGACCGGCTGATGTACGAGTGATTTTGTTGTAATGAGTGATTGCATATTTTGTTGTTGTGCGTATGCTGTACATGTGCTGAAAAAAAAGGTTGTGAACTTTTGGCTTAAGAGGGGAGGGATGTTACGTCCGGCAGCTCGGCATCTTGCGGTGTTCGACATAGCGCACGCCCGGTGCTATCTCTCGATAAGATATGAGCGACTGTCTACGCGACGGTGACGTAGTGTGCGCCGGCTTCATAAGCCGGCAGCCCTATCTGTGTGTGCTTCTTCTTGACTTGTACTTTGTGCTGACGCCAGTCCAGGCGTCGAATAAAGCAGTAAGCCACTGCTGCCGTGTCGTCGTGCTCCCGTCATTTCCAAACCCAACAGTTATAATAGCGTAAATGGAGATAATTGGACGGACAGGACTTAGAAAAATCTAGAAATTTGGCTCTAAAAGACTCGCACTCAAGAGAAGCGGCATAAGAATGCTGGGCATTAGTAGACAATTCTCTTAATTTCTGCAATTTTTTTAAGGGGCCTCATTTCATTCGCGCTTTCGTTATTAACGAGTTATATTGTACGCGGAAGCGCAAGGTCGCGGTTCAGCATTTTCAACATTTTCAAGGCCGTTCACCAAAACCATTACACTTGGTCATGAACTCACACTTGTGCAGCTAACGTTTAGTCCGTATAAAACAATGCCCCCAATAAATGGGTTACAATGGCTGCAATTGCCCTTACACATGTGTGATTGGTGCACTTCTGGAACATCGTCATGACCTCAGTTGTCATGCAATGAGGTTTTACCTTTATAATCTCAGTGTTTTGTCACCTGATCTATCAGGCATCAATGCACTTACCATGAATTAAAAAAAACTCCCTATATTTATAATTCCATGTTGCAAGCAAAGCTGTAAAGCAAGTATCTGTATACCTTAAACCTATCCGGATCTTGAAGCTAAATGTTCCCCCACTTCCAAGAAACATGAGCCCCCAGCATCACGAAGGCAGAAGAACGGCCAGGGCGCTGGCCCTCGAAAGACAATACGGCGACTCGAGTACGACAGTCTTCACCGACGCAGCGGACTACGCGCGTGCAAACACTAAAACAGCGGTCGTCGCCACCCCCACTTCTCTCATTACAAGTGTCACCCTTCGTAAGTCCACCATCCTCGAAGCAGAAGTTGCCCTTGCACTAGCCATAACGCAGACCCAAGCCACGACCATCATTACGGACTCACAAGCGGCGTGTCGAACGTACACGGCTGGAAGAATTTCTAAGGTAGCTGCACGAATTATAACCCAGAACCCCCCCAAGAGAACAGTCAAGATTATCTGGACACCTGCTCACTCGTCTCTTCGCGGTAATCAAGCGGCGCACGCTTACGCCCGAGAACTTGCTCGCCGGGCACCGCAAGAAGATGATGAGAGGACCCGTCACTCACTCATCACATACAGCGACATCACCCAACACTACATGCTCACACGACGCACCTTCCCGCCGCCGGCCGACCAGCTAACAAAAGAACAACAAGTCACCCTTCGACGGCTTCAAACCAACACATTTCCACACCCCACGCGGCTACACACCATCCACCCCACATTATACTACCCCCTGTGCAAATACTGCGGCAGCCAAGCTACACTATACCATATGGTTTGGGCCTGCCAGTCAAACCCAGACATTGATCCAATCCCTAATGCAACTCACGAGCAGTGCGAGAGTGAGCTTGCCAGCTCAGACCTGAGTAAGCAGCTTTGGCTCGCTGAAAGGGCGAAGACGGCAGGCCGCACCAACGGAGTCCTGGAATGAGGACCCCGACCACGATCCCGCTCGACTTCACTGTTAATAAAGTTTGTTCCTCCTCCTCCTCCTATCCGGATCTTGAAGTGATAGTCTACTCATACAAGCTTGGGACATGAACAGAGAGCTGAGTTGGGTATGTATATGATTAGTATTTTGACATTCTCGAATTCGTGAGCATGCACAAGTGTGAGATGAAAATTACATGAATGACACCATGTTGAAGGAACGATGTTTTCTTTTTATTTGATATCAAAAATACAAATATGAACACGAAATACCTATAGTGAAATAACAAATGCAAATATTAGCAGATTGCCCTTTGGAACACACAAATGAAAATATTCTTTTGTGGACGAGCAAATAAGAACCTGTCAAGATAAAATTATCGCTTTCATTTATAAAATTTTCAGCAGCTTGCTGAACAGGGAGGAAACTCATCTTTTTTGCAGGCTGCTGACTGTATAACGCCCAAAGTTTGTCCTAAAGCTGACGGGTATCTCATGTCCTAATGTAATATATTACCAAACAACGAAAAAGTACTTTCTCCGGGCTTCAATTGTGGTCCAGGTACAGCACTTCCGATGATGTAGAAGGCCTTTGTAGAATCCCCCCAGCAATCTTTGGCGCGGGAGCTGCTGCTTCTGGAATTTCGTCGCACTGGAATGGAAACAGCGTTGTAAACATTTCAAAAACCTTGAGTTACGTGTAGCATTTTGTTGTGTTGGCATTGCGTGAAGAAAAAAAACAGCAGTTGAAAAAGTGACCAGGTACAAAATTGTGGCGTTATTTATCGGCGGTAAAACAGTAGAGCTTGAAGGGGCGCAGCAGAAGTATCACCAGCGCCTTAGCAGATATGTGAAAATATCATAAATCAGGCAAGTGCATCGCTGCAGTTTAGACAATTATTTCTTTATTACTCCTATATATTCAAACGCTCTCCAAAAGGACGTTTTCTTCATATACATAGGAAGGCCGAGCGCTTTTTCAGTGCAAAGGCGTGCGAGAAAACTTTGCCATAATTTTATTTGACGCCGGCACGTCAATTGAACGTTGTAAAAAAACTTTGTTCGCTGTTACACGCGGAGGGTAATATGCCCTAGTTCCTCTTTATGAAACAATTTCCACCAATAGTATGGCGCAAAACATTTTATGAAAGATCTAATAAAACTGCTAGCAATATCTTTTGCTAAAGCATAGGTAAACTGCGCGCACCGAGCAACAGCCAGCGCATCTGTAAGAACCATAGCCTCCTGTATAACGCCTTTACAGGAGGCTGTGTAACAACATTAGACGCTACCGCTTTGAGCAACCTCCACGCCTGCGCCGCGCCGCGTTTGCGCTGCCAATGCTATCATGTTTCTGCAAACCGCGAGTTGACACTCCACACAGACGACAGCCGTGCCGAACACAAGATGGGGGCTGGTGTTACTCATGAATGTTACTTCATGTGAAAACTTTACCACTTAAACGCACCGTAAGGAAGCTTCCAAAGCGCCACAGGATCCAGACTACTCAACGTGCGAGAAAATTTACTAGCCGAAACGACGACGCGAAAACGTAGTTACGAAAAAACGTTACCTAACTTTTTGCTACGCCAACCGAAAATGACAAGCAGTGGCCATAGAATATTGAAAAATACGAAATTCAAACTGAGATTTATGTGGCTTGACCTTGACAATGGGATGCGTGTAAAAATGCAAATTCTTTATGGCACCACGGTTACTCATTACGGCAACGGAAATACCTCACATGTGCAAGCGTTTTCGTTTTTCTCCTGGATCCCAAAACGGCCGCCGCACTGGGAAACCGAATCCTCTCTATAAAGCACGCCAAATTTACCGTACGATCCCGGGTATCGGAGATCGGTTTTGGCGCGGGCTTCTTACGACGACGCAAAAGGCATAATTTCGTGGCCTTCGCTATATTGTCTGCAAACACAAATTCTTACAGTCTGCGCTCCCCCACACCTCGAAAAAAAAGAAATTCGGGGACTTACCTACCCGCTCCTGTTCTACCGGGCTATGTCTGTAATACACACACCAGCAGGCTTGACATGGCGCCGTTGCTTGGCTTGCCTTCCCGGTGGCCCCAATAAACCCATCGCGTTCGCAATTGCTTTTACTGTTAAACCGACCTCGAAGCACACATTTGATGTCAGCGGAAGCGAACGTTGTCAAGAAAGTGTGAACGCTCGGAACTGAGTATGAACTATACAGAGGAAGAGTCAAAGCGCGGGACTCTAACTTGCTCCGCGCTAAAATTACTCCGTACTCTGCATGCGTGCTAAAGACAAATCACCGGACCACAACTCGCCACGCGCGAACTTTTTAGATGCGACGCTGAGGAGCATCTCTTGCCGGCGGTCCTGACCTGAGTGCGTCCGTCGTCCGCGTCTGCACAGCTGCGCCTCTCCTGCGCTTGCCTCCTCTCCTCTCTCAGATAGCGAACACTCTCTCCTAATATCTGGAGTCGCGCTGCGCGGCGCTGCGCGCGGCTCCGCACTGTGCGCACGTGCGGAGCCGCACGTGCGCATAGAAGCGGAGGGCCGCGCTCTGGCCGGTCTCTCAGTCGACGGTCGTCCGCGCTTGCGTTTGCGCTTGCTCTCTTGCCGCACCGACGATTGCTTGATGCGACGCCAATGGAACCCCCTTCAGCGTCCCATCACACCAGGGTTCCCGCGGGGGGAGGTGGGCGTAATTTTTTTCCACTCCTACTGAGCATGTGCGCGCAAGATTTTTTAAAATGTTTTTCGGCTTTCGCCGCGTCATTGGGCGCGCGTCGTCGGCCGCTGCAAAGGAAGGTAGTGGGCCATTGTGTGAGAGGGAATACGCGAATGCCCCGCAAGCCACACATGTCGCTCGAAGCATCACGATTGCCCCCTCTTTTAATTTATTCCTGGCGTTAGGCTGTTCGCTAGTTTATAGCCGTGACACGGGTCGTTGGCGCAGCATATAAGCGTGCTGTAACCACCTGAGGTTTCGTCACGGAAAAGAAGTATGTCATGGCCTCTTATATCACGGTATTGAGGCTGCCCACCGCATATAAATAGGACGACATCAGGGACGCGACTAAGAGTGTAGTGCTGGAATATGCGTTGACGACTTCATGTCCCTGTTGGAGTTTTATTTAGGTGCCACGGTCGTGTCCTTTGACAGCAATTTATAAGTTCAGAAACGGGGTATCTGCATTGGGTCGTGTGTGGCGCTGGTACCGTGCAATATTTTTTGTCGGATGTAGACAGACGTCTGCACAGTGCTTTTAATGGAAGTAAAGTGCTAAAGTGTTTAGATATGGGGATGATTTTCTAGTTGTTTTTAAGAAGCAGGATTTTATCGATTTTAGTGATGGTTTTAATGATTACAGTGATTGTTTTAAAGACGTGTTGGTCACTTTTAATGAGAGGAGACAAGGCTTGGCTTTCACACACGAGCTGCCTGCCGAGGGGAACTTGCAGTTTCTAGATCTTAATCTTTCTGTGCTGCAAACCCATGTATGCTGGGCGTACAACCCACGCTCCCGCAAACCACTGCTGCCATTCAATTCGGCCCACTCAAAGACGGTAAAACGAGCAATTGCTACGCTCTGTCTAGAATCCGCCCTCCAAAAGTCTTGCGAGCATGCGGCCCCCACCAGTTTTTACCAACACATTGAGAGGTTGCGGTCGTCAGGGTAACCTAATATCATTCTGGTGGTGACTGCGGAATCCCTGCTGCAGAAACTAAAAGGCAGGGTGAGGGAAAAAGAAAAAGAAAGGCAAAAGAGCACCGACAGGCCCGAGCTGATACCATATATCCACAACGTGACACATAACCTTAAGAAGGTGGCGAGCAGGCACAATGTCCCTGTCGTTTTTTCAGCGCCGTGAAAGCTGTCAAAGTTGTGCGCGCGCATCCCTGGGGATGCAGGAAAAGTGGTGGCTTGCGGGAAGAAGCACGCCAGGCGCTATGTAGACTGTGCAGTGTCTGTGGTTTATGAGTTGCCACTGCACTGCGGCAAGTCCTACGTAGGACAAACCGGCCGGTGTATCAACGACCGGGCCCGTGAACATGAACTATCACTCACTAGTGATAGCGGTGCGAATCTTCCTGCGCACTGCCCAAAATGCAAATGCGTGTCGTTGTTCCTTGAGTTGAGGGTGCTGGGACGCAGCAGAGACACGGTGCCACGCGAACTTTTGGAGGCCTGCTTTATCAAAAAAAATTCCCGCGCCTTCCCGCGAGGGGAACACGAGTAAATGCAGAGCAATGGGGGTCGTTAACGCCGCGTAAAGTCGCGTTAGGGTGGGTAGTTGGGTCGTAGTTGCGTTGGTGTTGGTTTGGGGTAGAGAGAGGAGAGTAAAGTCGCGTTAGGGTGGAGCGACCGGCAACCAAGGAAGGAAGGAGCAACACAGTGACTGAAGGACGAGCGACCGCTAGCCCCTTTATATTTGCAGCGCGCGCAGTAGAGGGAGAGCAGTACGGGGGGGAGACCGCGCATGCGCAAGCAGCGCGGGCCCTTCCACGCCCCACCGCGCTGCTATCACGCACCTGTTACGCCGAGATCGCGACGGAGCGAACGGGCTGACTACGACGCATGCGCGCGCCAGCTGCTGTTGAGAGAGAGGAGGGAAGTGGGAGAGGCGCACCTGCTGCGGACGCGGAGCTGTGGACGGCGTCCGACGCAGGATAGGCGAGGCTAAGAAATGCTCTGCATTTAAAATAGGGGCACAGATTGTGTCAGTACGACGTCGGTGTGTTTGCGGGAGAGCGATTTCCGCCTTTTATGTCGCAATCGGTAGCGCGCATGTGGCTTGCGCTTCAGGTGGTCTGTGCGCAGGCGCGCCTCTGTGGTGTTGACGTTTATATGCCGAGGAGGGTTAGAAATAAAATTGTTGGTAGTGAGCGCTCGGCCCGTCTACTGTGTTTCTGTGTCCTCGTCATTTGCGCTCGTTTTAATTTTTTGAAGCCACGAACCAACACGCCCAACAAAGCATTCTATTGTGTAGTCCGTAGCAACGGCATCCCAATCGTTTCCTGAGTTAGATTCAGGAAAGGGACCCAGTAAGTCGACGCCAACCCGATGGAATGGTTCAGTTGGGACGTCTATCGGTTGTGGCGGCTCGGTTGGCAGCACAGGTGGGGTCTTGCGCCGCTGCCAAGAGTCACACGCGTGGACGCAGCGCCACACTGACTTGTACATACCGGGCCAGTAGAAGCGCCGGCGTGTGCGGTCATAGGTGCGAGTGAAACCAAGGTGACCAGCTGTAGGAAAGTCACGAAGCTGCTGCAGTACCGACAACCGCATGTGCTCGCGAACAAGCAGCAAGGCTGGACCCTCAGAGTGAAAGTTGCAGTGGTACAGCACGCCATCCTGGAGTAAGAAGGCGTGAAGCGACTGGTCGGCATTTACAGACTCAATCTGTTCAATTATGTGTCGCAACGAAGGGTCACGGCGTCGCTCCTCCCCTATGTGCAGGAAATCAGATAAGACCATGACAAACGCGTCGGAATCAAACGTGTAGGTATCAGGTGGGTCAACGGGGTGGCGGGAGAGGCAGTCGGCATCTTGAAATAGACGGCCAGACTTGTACGCGGCGGAGAAGGTGTATTCTTGAAGGCTTAAAGCCCAGCGGCCCAGACGTCCTGTGGGATCCTTCAGTGAGGAAAGCCAGCATAGTGCATCCGTTACAACACAGAAAGATCGGCCGTAGAGGTATGCGCGAAATTTGGCTACTGCGCACACGAAGGCGAGACACTCGCGTTCTGTGATTGAGTAATTTTGCTCGGGTGTGGACAGGAGACGACTCACATATGCAATAACGCACTCACTACCGTGCCGTTTTTGTGCCAGAACATCACCTATGCTGTGGCCACTGGCGTCTCTACGGACGCGGATGGCTCCTAATGCCCCAAAATTGGGGATGCTGTCAGCAGAGAAACTAGAGTTGAGAATGCTCTTGCTTCATCGGGCCCCCAAAAAAGTCGTTTTTTCTTTCGAAGAAGCTAGGTGAGGGTACGGGCGATATTAGTGATGTCCTGTATAAAGCGGCGAAAAGTATGAGCACAGGCCGACAAAGCTCCGCACATCTTTCGTTGACTGCGGCTTGGGAAAGTGCTGAACGGCGCGAATTTTGTCGGGGACAGGTCTTACTCCATTGGCGTCAAGAAGGTGGCCAAGAATGATTATTTTGTGGTGCGCGAAGCGACATTTCTTCGAGTTTAACTGAAGAACCGACCATCGCAACACATCAAGTCCGTTGGCAAGTCGATGAAGGTGCGTGTCAAAATCGGGGGAAAATACGACGACGTCATCTAAGTAACACAGGCATGTGGACCATTTTAAGCCATGTAATAGAGAGTCCATCATGCGTTCGAATGTGGCTGGCGCATTGCAGAGGCCGAAAGGCATCACTTTGAATTAATAGAGGCCATCTGGTGTCATAAAGGCTGTCTTCTCTCGGTAAGGTCGTCAATCGCAATCTGCCAGTATCCGGATCGGAGGTCAATGGAGCAGAAGTATTTTGCGCCGTGGAGACAATCAAGGGCATAATCTATACGAAGCAGAGGGTACACGTCTTTCTTGGTAAGCTTGTTTAAGTGGGGGTAATCGACACAAAAACGCCAGCTGCCATCTTTCTTCCTTAGAAAGACGACTATGGAAGCCCAAGGACTTGAAAAAGGCTCTACTATATTTTTGCAGAGCATGGTGTCCACTTCCTCCTGGATGATTTTATGTTCAGCGTGGGACACGCGGTAAGGCCTTCCGTGAATGGGGCTGGCATCGCCGGTGTTGATGCGATGTTTCACAGTGGTTGCCTTACCGAGTGGACGGTTGTCAAGGACAAAAATGTCTGTAAGAGTACAGGAGATGGAGGAGCTCACCGGCTTGTGCGTGTGGCAGATCGGCGGAAATCATCGCAGCCTAACGGTGGTCGGGTTTTCGAATTTGTGATTCGTCGTTGGAATCATCAAGGTTATTATCGATGGTGAGGGCGGCAACGTGGTAGTCTTCGAGAAGGGAAATCATTGCGAGCGACATGCCCTTCGCTAGGAGGTGTGCCGTAAGACCGAACTTGATGAAAGGTAGCTCAACGTGGTTGTCAATACAGGGACCAGAGTGTGAGGCAGCGCCACGGTGCGCGTGAGGAGCACCTCAACGATGCGCGAACTTCATATATGCCGTCTCCAACAGGAGGGCTCGGCGTCAATAGGACATAAGCGGCAGTATTCGGTGGTAACCGGGTGTAGTCCGCGGATACGAACCGTGTCTTCTGCTCAATGTCGTCGATCGCGGAGTCGGAACACGGCAGCTCAAGATGGAGTAGGCTTTCTGAACAGCCAATTAGGGCAGAAAGGGCGGAAAAGAAATCAAGACCGAGAATAAGGTCATATGGGCATGAATCCAAAACTGTGGTAAGAACAACAGTTTTTTGGTCAGCGATGTAGACGCGGGCAGCACATGCTCCGGCAACCGAAGGCGTACCTCAGTCAGTGACACGCACAGCACAAGAAGGGGCAGGGGTCAGTACTTTACGAAGGCGACGACGAAGGGCAGCACTCATAATAGAAATTTGCGCAGCAGTGGCAATGAGGGCCTTGACGGTCACACCGTCTACCTGTACTTCCAGTAAGCTATGTTGAGCCGGTATCGTAAGAGAGGATTTCGGGCGAGGGTCGAAAATGCAGCATCACCTGCGGGATCTGCATTTCTCAGTTTTCCGAGGAGGTACGTCCGCCCGGGGCGGGCGACTGGGAACGGCGAGGCTGCGGCGAGTGAGAATAGCGGCGCTGTGGAAACGGCTGAATCGGGAAGCGTGAGCGGATGTTTGGGCATACGGCGACGGGTCGGGATTCATGAAATGGCGAGGGTCTGGCATGTGACGGGAGAAGAATCAGCCGGGGGTAGATGCTACGAAAGCCAGCGGGACCTGCAGAAACGGGCGACATGACCAACCCGACGGACAGTTAAAGCAAATAAGCCTATCGTCCGCTGTGCGCCATTCAGCGAGGTTTTTTGTCCGAGAGCGAGGGAGGCCGAAATCAGCCCGCGGTTCGGCGAAGACGTAGTTGGGGTGGATGTTGCGGCAACTTGCGGAGCAGGTGGTAGGAAAGCCCATGGTCTCACTTTCTTGGCGCATGGCGGCCTGGATGAGGGACCAGAATATGCATGCCGCTATCAAGGTGCTTGGTTGGAAAGTGCTAGAGCCATTGCCTCCAGCTCCCGACGCACGGCCTTAGTGATGCTTGCGGTTGGGGTAGGACTAACCTCAGCTGTCGAAGCAGGGCGTGGGGGAAGGTCGGCACACGACGAAGTCGCAGCAGTGTTGGGGAGGCGGGCGTAGCGAAACCACATGCTTCCCGCCTGAGAGACCATGGGGCTATGTGCCCGCGCCATGGTCTCTCAGGTGGGAAACATGTGATTTCGCTACATCTTCCCGGCACAATATTTTTGTACCTGCCAGCCGTGAACTAAAATCGTGTATGTGTGGCAGAGGATACTGGTCCGGCGTTGTCGATGCGTTCAAGGCTCTGTAATCACCGCACGAGTGCCAGTCGTCCCAGTCGTCTTTTAGCACCATGTGCAGCGGCGATGAATGGTTGCTAGACGAAGAGCGAATAATTACCAGCTGCAGCATATGCTCGAACTCACTGCGTGCAACCTGAATCCTGTTGCTAGACCGCCGTCGTGGCCGGGTGGTAACTGACGGCCTGGTGGTGACGATGTGGTGAGTCACGTTGTGTTTCACCAGCTGTTCCGTGTTGCGGGCTTGGTGAGAGAAGAGAATGCAGCCAGGACGTGGTGGTAGGCAGATACTGGCTCGAAGGCGCAGATGGCAGATGAGCAAATGTTTGACTCCAAACCACGTACTTTGAGGGATGTGTTGTTATCGTTGAGGCAACGGTCACGTACGCTCAAATCCAGGTGGAAGTGGCTCAGAACGTCTGCTTCGAGTATGACGAAATTAACGTCCGCCACCACGAACACCCAGGGAAACAGGCGCCTGAGTCCGACGTTTATTGTCAGCAAGTGGAAGTCGTACGTAGCGATGGCATTTTTGTTCACCGTCTGCAGCGACGATATGTTCTTGTTACGTCGGCGATCCTCGGGGGTTGCCGCGACAATAGAGATTTCGGCCCCCGTGTCGACTGGGAGGCGCGAGTTGCTTACGTGGTCGACTACGAAGAACAGGCGGCTGGGTGGAGGGCCGATGTCGTAAGCCGCCGTTAACGACTGGCCGGAGCGTTTCCCGGAAACGAGCAAGGTTGAGTGCAGTGGCTAGCACCCGTGCCGAACCGCGGTGGTACCAGCAAACTACGTGTCTATCTCGTGACTGGCTTCTTTGGGAAGAGCTTGGCTGTCTTGAAGGGGATCGGTTGCGTCGTTGCTCGCCCTGTTGGCGAGCGCCAGACAGCAAAAGTTGCTGCATGGTCTCGGTAAGTTGTTGCACTTTCTCCTCGAGGCGCGACAGTTGATCTGGTCGTTCCTGTGTTCTTGCAGCAGCTATGGGCGCGAAGTTTGGAGTAGGATATTCGGTGATGCAATCGGCAACGGAAAGAAGACGAAGATAGGCTCAACCGGATGGTTGTTCTTGCTGCTTCTGGAGTTATTCTTCGTTTTGCACTTGTTCTTTTTTGCTGTGACTGAAATCCTTCGCGCTGCCTTCTTACAAGCACCCAGCGACTTCACAAGGGCGGACGCCCCGTGTCAAACGGCTTCAGCGAAGCTGCGTGCGGACCCTGCAGCTCAGCAATGTGCCGTCATCGCCTGCGCTTCATGCTTCCATAATGTATGGAACCAACAAGGGCCTGGCCGCTCCAAGCGGACCCTACCAAGGTACTCCTACAGTTTCGCATGAATCCACTCCCGATGATAACCTGGAAAGCGCGTCAGCTCCTAAAAAGCGTGCTACTGACCAAAAGAGCGCACATCGGATGTTTGCTCTGACGCTACTGACATGGAAGTAAACCAAGGCGACTTTACCCTTGTCAGTTAAAAGAAAAAGCGAGCCGCCGGGATTCCCATTGTCTTTGAACCAAGTGAAGGATATAGTTTGTGGAAAGCCAACCCAAACGTATTGGCGTCAGAAGTCGTGGCGACGGCACAAGAAAAAGTTTTAACACATCCCCTGGCCAAAGATGGTAGGCTTATTGTGACCGTATCGTCTCTAGCTGCAGCGAACCGACTTCTACATGTCTCCACCCTTGCTGGTGTACCAGTCGGGGTGCGCGTGCCACGATCGTACATGGCAACGTATGGGAAAATCGTAGGTGTGCCCCTTGAGTACACTGATGAAGCACTACGGAACTACCTCAGAGACCAAGGTGTTATCTCTGCTCGTTGGCAAGTCACCTACATACGAGATGAAAATCAAGTCATTGCTGAGACCCGCCGACACTCAGTCGTCTTGGAGTTCAAGCCAGGTTCACCTCTGCCAGCTAGGGGGTTTCTTGGCTTCAACAGCTTCCCCGTAGAAGAGTACACTGGATCTGCTACACAGTGCTTCAAGTGCCAGAAACACGCCCACATCGCCAGGAACTGCAGAGGAAAACTTCGCTGCAAAATAGACTCTGGGGACCACCAACACAAGGACTGTTACCTCGCGCAATCAACCCCTATGTGCAAACTGTGGCGGCCCGCATCCCGCGTCGTATGGAGCTTGCCCGAAGAAAAAGGCAGCTACTCTTGCACGCAAGTGTCGAGCAAGTACAAGGGAAAAGCTCCTTCCCGACGTGAGCTGACCATCAAACCCAGAAATTGTGTTTTCACCTGTGATTGTGCCTTCAAATGGACCCTCTGCTTCAGGGTGAAGCTCCAACAAGCAAGTCCTATGCGCAGGCCACACGGGATCATCAAACAACCACAATTAATCATGCCGCACCTGATGTACGCTCACAGGACGGAGGCTACCCCTCAACTCGACGTCCCCGTAGGGAGCGTGGACAGATGGAAGCTCAGGCCACGCAGCCTGAAATTACTGGCATACTCATCCCCATGCTCTTTGCGGCAATCAGGGCACTGCTGCGCGCCAACCCCTCCTATGGCCATATCCCGAAATAGAAGCGGTACTGTCTTTGGAACCTTTCGTGGCCTCCAGATCATCAGCTTCGCGGCATCGTTCTGGAGCCCAACAAAGTTGATGGCATCGGAGACCCACCACCTGAAAGCGCTTATTAACGCAAGTCTCAAAAGTTGTACAATTTTTCAATGGAATGCATGTGGCCTACGCTCGAAACTAGCTGATTTTCGCCCAGCTTCTGCGACAAATCAATTTCCGTTGATTATTATATCTCAATCTCGAGTTGAAGAACATTTTAAGTAAAGAATTATCAATTGCTTCATTTGGAGGGCTTAAATGGACCCAAGTCGACTTTTTATTGCCGTCCGTCATGATGTCCCAGTAGCAAGCGTTGCTGTGCCTGCTCATGAATCCGATGAATACGTCTGTGCGAAAACCAGAATTGGTGCCCAGTGCTTCACTTTAATTGCTACTTACATGGAGCCAAGCAACCGCTTTGACGCCTCGCGGCTAGAAAATATTATTACAGGCACGTCCCCGCCTTACCTAATTTGCGGTGACTTAAATGCGCACCATGAGATCTCGGGCAGCGCACATACAAATTCCCGGGGAGGGCGGCTAGCCGACCTGCTGATAAAGTACTCTGTTCAGCCTCTTAACGACGGCAGCATCACTTACATGAAAAACGAGAAAGTGAGCAGCTGCATTGACGTCTCTTTTATTTCAAGCAGCTGGGCTGCAAAATTTTCCTGGTGCACAGCCCTGAAAACAAGAAGAAGCGACCACTACCCAGTTTTGCTTTCTTACCTTGACAAATATCCGCTCCGAGAAGGATCGAATGCCACGTGCACTAACTGGGAGGCCTATGGAGAGAGCGTGGGTCATAGGATTACAGCATCAACTAGCGATGACGACATAATTCCTATAATTGCTCACTGCCTGCAGGAATCATCGCGTGTTATGAAAAGGCCTACAAATGTCAGAAATGATGAGGAGTATGAGAGGCTACGAGCCATTTGCAGGCGTGCAGAGCGCAAGGCTCGACGTACCAAAACTTTGGAAGACATGCAGCACGCACGTAGGGCGCAGAGACACGTGAGGCGCCATTTAGAGAAGTTAAGCAGGCAGCGATGGCAAGAGTTTTGCGCAAAATTGGATGTTCGCAAGCCTTTGTCGCAAATCTGGCGTGTAGTAAAGGGCATGCGTAACAACATCTCGCAACTACGCCCATTCAGCGCGCTGTCATTGCATGAGAATATTTCTCAGAGAGAAGCCGCTGCAGAATATTGCAAGCTGCTGCCCGCCACCACATCCGCAAGGGCGCGCCCACAGTTAAAATATTTCCTTTCCCCTCCAGCTGCTGTGCCTGCGTTAGATCACCCGTTCTCGATACAAGAACTTAATGCGGCTATTTCCGATGTCAAAAAACGCTCTTGTCCTGGTTACGATGAAATTTTATCACACCACTCTCGCTTGCGTCTCTTGGAGTACTATAACGCTACGTGGCTGCATGGAATCGTTCCTCCTGATTGGAAGCTGCCGAGAATTACTTCCGTTCTGAAGCCTGGAAAGCCACCGACACGCTATGACTCTTTTCGGCCGATTTCCCTACTCAGTTGCATTGGAAAATTAATGGAAAAATGGATATTCAAAAGGATGAATTGGTATGTCGAAACCAGGAAACGTTACCCCCCTGAAATGAACGGCTTTCGACAGAATCGATCGGCCATTGACAACATAATTGCACTCATATCATCTTTAGAAGAAGAACTAAATTCTGGCCATATCCCAACGGCAGTGTTTTTAGACATGAAGTCAGCATTTGACTCTGTTTACCATGATGCAATCCTAGCATCTCTTATTGCAGTCGGCTTAGAAGGGAGACTATATGCATGGATTGCGAACTATATCGACGGAAGGAAACTTTTCATGTGCACAGAAGAAGGCCCAACACCATGCTACGACGTAAATAGAGGCGTCCCTCAAGGAGCAGTCTTAAGCCCGCTGCTGTTTAATCTTACGCTTATTCACCTTAAACGCGTTCTCCCCCGGGGTGTCAAAGTCACACTCTACGGGATGATATCTGTTTTTGGAGTGCTTCACGATCGCGTCGGATCACACAGCAGAAGCTGCAGAAGGCTCTTTCAAGAATAGCGGCATACCTATCGCCGAGAGGACTCCATCTTTCCACCGAAAAAAAGTGTCGCAATGGCGTTCACCCGCAAGAGAATGGACGATACCCTCTAATTATCAGTGGCCGGCGTCTGCATTACGGACGCACCCAAAGATACCTTGGCTTTGTCATAGACAGAAACCTCTCCTGTTCCCCAGATGTAAAAAGATTACGCACGCGAATTTTAGCAGCATCCCAAATTATTGAATACCTTTGTGGCACTCGCTGGGGCAGTGATTGTCGCTCTGCGGTGCTCCTCTTCAAGGCATATGTTGATGGTATCTTGCGCTATAGCCTTCTTGTCCTGCAGACACTGTCCCCGACAACCAGAAAACAGCTGGAAGCGGCAAGGAACAACTGTCTGAGGAAGTGCCTTGGCCTCCCTGCAGGCTCGTCATGTTGTGGGACTCTTGCACAAGCTGGCTGCCTGCCCATGGATGTGTTACGGCTTCAAGAGACGCTACGAAATTACTTGAGGTACAGACTACATGCCACAACCCATTTCCTGGCTCGCAGTGCGGATCAAGACGCTTCCAGCTTTGGACGAACAATAAGGGCAATTGATGCTTCCGTGCCAAATCAAGCACCGCAGACCATGCCACTGGGTTTTCCGCCATGGACTTTGTCACCTGTTACCATAAAACATTCTATACCTGGAATTGATTCAAAAAAGCCCATATCCCAAACTGTCCTACTTCAGGTTACACTTGCCCATATTCACAAATTTTACTCCGCAACGACCCATATTTTTACAGATGGATCGGCAACATCTGAGCGCAGTTCTTCAGGAGTTTTTATTCCGTCAGCTAACAAATCACTGTCATGCCGGCTTGAGCGAGCGACTTCGTCCACGCTAGCTGAACTTTATGGAATAAAAGAAGCCATCCGGTACATACTTCTTCAGCCACCGACACACTGGACAATATTCACAGACTCGAAAGCCGCCCTTACAAAGCCTCCGACGTGCTAGCTGCTCAGGCATTCACGACTACATCCAGCGCGAAGTAAAATACCTGCACCATCTCGTTTACGCTGCTGGCCATCGCGTAAACCCTTCAGTGGCTCCCTGGACACTGTGGGTGTCCTAGGAAATCAGAGAGCAGATGAGGCTGCACGCCGGGGCCTCTAAAAATGAAAACAAAAGAAAGATTTTCTTTACAAAAAATGATGCCTCAACTATGACCAAGGCACTAGCTCTAGCAGAAAGAAACCGCTTATGGACCCTTCCGGAACATCATCATTATTTTTTGTACTCAATTGACCCACAGATAAGACAGGCTGACAGAATGACTACCTCGCCGGCGGGAAACACTGTTAAATAGACTGCGACTTAATGTGGCGTTCACTAATGCCTACTTACATCGCATAGGCCAAAGTACAAGCACACATTGCGACAACTGTGGCGCCCCGAAACCGTCGAGCATGTCCTGCTAGAGTGCTCCGCCTACACTGACGCAAGGAGTCGATTAGAGCAAAGGATCACATGTCTTCACCCTGGACCAATTACGCTGAGCCTGCTACTTGGACCATGGCATTCTCCGTCATCTCAACGGGAAGTCCTGGATGCGTTATTTGGGTATCTTGAAGATATTGGCGTCACCGATACTTTATAGCCCCCCTTAAGTGGTCAGTCTATGCTACGGCACATGTCCCTTTATATGACCCTCTCTTTTTTTTCTCTTTCACCTACTACTCTTCTTTTTACTACTCACCTGTCTTCTCCCCGTTCCCCTTCCTGCAGAGTAGCATGTCGACGTACGCATGTTGGCAAACCTCTCTGCCTTTCCTTCTTTAATAAAGAGCTTCTGAAATTGTCTGTTTTGAAATGTAGTAATTTTCTCCAAGACCTACACATATATTTTTGCGCCAACTCGGACACATTGGTCATGGATGTAGATCCTTCTCCAGAGTACTCATTCTATCTAAAACATTGTAAAAGTGCACGATGAAATTGGGGGACAAGTACAAATAAATTGGCTCAGCTTACCCTATTGATGCAAGACTGGACATGCAGCACAGCTTGCGCCCCTCCCCTCTCCCCCCCCCCCCCTTCGTCGAGGACCTGGCTATTGCACCTTATACGTTTGCGAACTTGCCACTGAAATCACTCCATGACTGGCACGCCGGGTCGATTTGTCCGCAGGCTTTCACATCTCTCCCACAGTGAAGCACGTTAGCCTGCGCTAGAACCGGCTGCAACCGCCTTCGCGAGCTCGGTGTCTGTAGCGCGAGCTGTTCTGTGCTTTCCACTTCAGGCACAAACGCACGGGTACTGGCAAGGAGTAGAGCACACCAGATACGACGCAACGAACGCTGAGCAGATTGTTCTCCAAGGTCGAGATGGACAACGCCGGTTGCTCCTCACGCGACGCACGCTCACGTGCGCTCGGTTTCCTTTCTTGATATTTTTTGCGAACGCCAACGGATCAAGATCAAGCCTAAATAGCTCTGCGGTTCAAAGTCACTCAGACATACGCAAATTCTGTGCTGTTGTCGCACAAAAAAGTTTCCACTGAGCATTTTTACGGCGTGCAAAAATCTTATATTTCAAGTGTAGCGGAGTGAAATATCAGTTATTTCCTTGTAAAGTACAACAAAATGTTTTGTCTAGAGTGCAGGAATAGCATGTATTTGGGTCACAGGATATCGGAGGGCTACTACAGAAACATAGTTGCAAAATAAACGTTTACGGTTCTTGCTTTTGGGGCATTCTGGATACCAAAAATTAAATAAATCAGGAGGCTCCAGAGGCCTCAAAAGAGAAAGTAACTTGATAATCGCCAAAATGAAAGGGAAGTGGCTGGAAATAAGATTTTTCGCTTTCAAAATATATTCATTTATTTATTTTCTTTTATTAGCTACAGCGGATCATAGGTGCTCCAATCAGGAAGAGCACATCACACAAAACCACAGAAAAAACACGCACCATACATCATACATTTTGTACTACGTGAATCACAATGAATTTGGTTCACGCAATATGCTCCAGTCAGACACTGTCTGTGGAAAGAAAGTGTACATAAAGGCATCAGTTGTCCCAAAATATGGGGTAGAAAATCGGGAGGGTGATGTCGGGTGTGCCTATACAGTAATGGATCAATCGCCTGTTGAAGTAGCAAGAAAAGTAAATCAAGTCGCTGTTTGAGTCGCCGCAACGCAAGGGACTGATTGTCATTTGCCGTCATTAGAGCAGTGGGTGAATCAGAAGGTAAATATTAAGGGTATATAAGCAAAAACAGCTTTCCTTCGAATCCGCTCAAGTTTATGAATGTTAAGATGAGTGTAAAGGTCCCATGCAATGCTGGCATATTCTAATTTATGCCTCACCAAGAGAAGTAGGCTAAGAAGCTATACATTTTGAGGATATTTAAGCAGTTTGTCTTAAAAACCCGTGTTTGCAAAGGGCGGCTGAGCATGTGTTGTAGGCGTGTGGGTTCCAAGAAAAATTGTTTGCTATGGTTAGGCCTAAATATTGGCAGCTAGCGACCTCTGTCTGCGCAGAAGGCCCTAGTTGGTAGACATATTCTACCCAATTTCTTTTTGCGAGTCAACCGCACGAAGCCACTTGTTTTGTTGTTGAGGGTCATTCCCCATTTATTACACCACTGATATATATTGATAAGATTTTGTTAAGTTCATTTTGATCATGGAAAGATTCAATGTTATAAAACAAAACCCAAACATCTGCAGACAATGAATTTGTACAGTAGGCGTGATGACATTCACAATATCATTCATGCAAAAGCGAAAATTCAGTGGTACAAGGACACTTTCTAGGAATACACCTGTGAGACATGAAGAGGCTGTGAACGGTGTTCAGTAATCGCAACAAACTGCACGTGGTTGCTAATATATTCTGCTACCCAGTTTGCCAGGATGTCTGGAAGGCCAATCCGATCAAGATCAATTTGTCGTGGGGTACTCTGTCAAACGCTTTACTGAAATCTAAGAACATTATGTCAGTTTGCTTATTGTTGTTGAGATTATGGTTCAGTGAATGAATTACCGTAACCAATTGCATCACTGTTGAATATCCATGCGTTGAGGATCCCCTATGCTACGAGTACCCCAGTGTGAGCGGGACAAAAGAAAGACTATCAAAATGTATAATGTGCACTTTCAGCAGTTTCTTACCCAAGTAGTTCTTGGAACTACTGAAAACGAGCCTGACCCAGAATTTTGTGTGGACTGTGGCGATCCCCTTAAGCTGATTTTTCGTAGCTGCTTCTTCATCGTTCCTACGCGCGCACGCAGTTATTCCCAGTGGCAAAACTACGGCAATTTCTTCAACTAACCTGCGTTATGAATTTATATTTTACCAAAACACAAAATCCAGAGATATCGCGAATTTCGATCGAAAAGCTCACAAAACCAGAGTAGTGTATATTTGCGTTTAGAGTAACATGTAGACGAGCAAAAAGCATGGGCTATGTACTTGGCATGGTTATTTCTTTACACTTAAAAAGAGGTAGAGCGAATCTTCCGCATCCGTTGTTATTTCGCTGCAGGTACGCGCTGTTGCTCGAGAATCTGCTGAAGCAGCTGTGGTCTAAGTAACTTTCCAAACTTGTTGCGCGGGATTTTTTCAACAATTGACACGCCTCCTTCAAGATTGTACTTCCGAGGAACGTTTTCTGGAAGACAGAAAAAAAGCGAAATTAAACAAAGGAAAAGCAGTGAAGTGAAAACGGAAAAATATTGCTGTTAAAACTGCACTTTAACATTCAGAAATTATTTCTTCATATCCGACATTTGGGAGCCGGAGACTCCCCTTAAAACCTAGAAGAAGGCAATTGCGCTGGTTCCTATAAAATCGCCAGCCACATTTCATCATGGACAGCTGCGGCTATATTTTGCGCACATTGCTCGGGATACGGGTAGTTGCTGCGACAAAGCTTATAAATTTGGTCTGCGTTGCAGGAAACAGTGCACAATGTATAACAATTTTTCTTCGTTTTATAAACAATTGTGCAGTGAAACGCCTCCTGTGCGATTTAAGGTAGTAGCTTTGAACCGTAGTCCATCCCACACTGGCATAGAACTCTCCCTCTCTCTTCCTCCGTCTTTCTGACTCTCGTGGTAAATGTGTTTTTCATCTCATTTGTATGTTTTCCCAATGGTACAGTCGGCACCACTGTTCCAACCGCCCAAGTTCGGATGCTGGTGCAGGCATGAATAGTTCCCTGTGACCGGGTCTAGAATAAAGCAATAGACCGAGCACTGTTTCGGAAAGTAAAGTAAAATGTAGTACTTTTACAAATTGCCTACTGACTTTCACAGGGCCTTTTATCAGTCGCAACTGCCCTTGCTGTTTATAGTGCGGAAAAGATACTGTGAGCTAACCTAAGAACCCCTTACAGTGTAGTTAAAGTGACGGGGATGCGAAAGCGTCCATGTCCGAATGCCAAAAAAGTTCTCGTATTATCGTAGATTATCTTTTTTACGCTCTTGCTATTCGCCTGCTCCACTTTCTGACACCGTTTTATCCCGCTCTTTCTTTTTCTACTCAAACAGCCGATCATCCTTTACGTAGTCCGGTTTACGAAGTGTAGTGCAATTCAATGTTGAGACATTCCCCACCGCTCCCGCGTCATCGATTGAAACAGCCCGCGTCCCCAGCTCCATTTTTTTTTTTGGTGTCTGCAATGGTGGAAGTACTTTTCGCTGGCTTTAACATCTTGAGTCGGCATTGTTTTCGTTCTAGTGTATGCAGTTATCCTGGTTGTCTTTAACATCGAACTAACGCGCGGTTTTTATTTTAATTGCTATTTATAAAATTAATAGATCGAACATTCCCCATGAAAATAACCTCGATACTCAAGTGTTGCTCTTATTTCTTGCTACAAAGAACGAATATTTCCTTTTCTCTGATTGATGGTGACGTGATGAACCCTGCCACCGGTTTTAGCAGTTTGGGACCTTATTGACTGAATGTAATATGTGTTCAAGTATTCTTTTCACTGTTTTTATTTAATTTTGATTTGTCGGCTGGTTTTGTGTTTCTAGGAGCCAAACACTAAGAGCCCGCAACACGTATTTCAAATTTCTCACACTGCCTGAAGCCCCGCTTCTGTTCGGAAGGTTTGCCCGCCTAATTCGCAGACATTTATAACAAAACTCCACTTTTTGCAAAGGCGCGTAAAATAGTCTTTCAGATCGCAAATTCTATCAATGCATATTTTCCAGAATTGAAACATCCTTTCAAATTTTACTTCGCTGCGATAAACGAGCGCAAGTGTGATAGTCTAATATCTTTAATAGTGTAGATTTCTGTTGTCGCAATATTAATTATATACCTGATAAACTAGGGCTCTCGCAATGTTTAAACCACAATTGCATATCTGTTCTAGTCATTGCATCGTACCAATATTCGCAACTACGAGCAAAACTTCTTTCGGCCTATGCTGCACAGCTAAACAAATTTCTTCTGGTAAGCCCACTTTTGAATTTCGCTTGCGGTCTACTAAACCTTGGTTTTCACAAGGAAATTTCAGTACTGTAAAGAGCCCAAATCGTTTAATTTATTCTGTGGTCCCTGTAGTACTGCGCCGCACATGACCTAGTGTAGGTGACCCGGCATACACGGCACATAAAGAAATATAGTTATCCGCTAGTTTTTCTGTGAAATAAACAGTTTTGGCATTGAAGTTGCTATTTCCGGGTGTTGATCTATTTCGTGGAGCGGCCACAGCAAGCGAAATATTGAGCTTCAGATACCGTGAAAACATCATTATTGAATTTGCAACGACAAAATAACCATATCATTCGGTATTTATAGGAATGTAGAAAGCATAAACACGGGAATATAATCGCGGAATCTAGGTGAAACCTTTGTGCTTTGTAAAAAAATTGGTTCATGACGGCAATATTCAAGTTATGCTCCACAGTCGGAAAGATAACGCGAAGCGTGGTTTATACCGGCGGTGGTTGCTTCCGGTAACTGCTCAATTGGCACGTACATACGAAACAGTATTTTTTTCTTTTCGCCTCCGTTCACGGCAGCTTGCATTTTATAGACGCTTCCATTCACAAGATCCATTTCGTAGGACACCTCAGCCACGTCAAAAGTAACCACTGCCTTTAGAGCAAAACTAATTTTTTGTACGATGTTCCGTCAGGAACGAGATTAGTCGCGTGGGTCCTGTTAGCTAAACCACTGAAAGAAAAATCAAGCGCCGTGCTCTTTTCAATGGGTGGGCTTTGTAGCAACGACATATATTGTCAACCACTCCAATTAAAACGGGACTGCCCCTCATGATGTTCCGCACCACTACCCGAAGCTTTATGCAGTCCTATCTTTACTTTTGTTCAATGACGCACGGTTAAGAAAAGGGCCGTGTAAATACAAGGACACATTTGATAGCCTTGTAAATCAGTCATGTTTCACTCGACCAGCAAATAACAAGCGTATACACTCGGTTCTCTCCTTTTCACCAAGTTGAGGCTCTCAGTAAGCATGAAAAGTCGAATTACCAGTTACTGCCATTCTATATGTGTACACCTATGTCACGCTTAAGTTTATGCGTTTTAAAGCGAAGCTTTTTACATCTACCCCACGGGTTCTGTCGTGACCGTTGTTGTCAACAGAAACTCTCGCGAACAAATACTTGCAGGAACTGCCAGGAATCGAACCTGGAACTAATAGATAAGCGGAGCGAGAGCTTGTTCTCTCCCCGACTGAGCTACGAGCCCCGCGGAAACGTTGCAGACAGACGGCGCAGACAGCCGGCGCACCCACCGAGAAAATCTGAAGGTTTACTCTTCTTCACCGCCCTCCCCCCAACTTCCGTGCGTTCTCGCTGAATGAACGTGATAGCGTCCCGCGACCTCTCGCACCGCGGCGCACTCCGCCCACTGCACGTGCAGCGGTCGTGTGCGTGTCTTGCACATGCGCTTGGAGTTATAAAAAAAAGGAAGCTCACTCCAACGCATGGCATCATAGTCGGTTCGGATCTTGTCGCTCCCTTCGGCGAAGGCAGAGACGGATGAAAAGTAAGATCGTCTAACACCGGGTTTGAACTTCCTTTAATTGTATCAAAAAAATAGTTTCCGCTCATGTGCTTCACCAATACAACTCCACCAACCACCGTTCATGAATCATGCGTCGATTTAGCCTTATCAAAGAATATCACTTTGAAATAATAAGTGTGGTTAAGCGCATTTCACTTGTCTCTGATTTCAATCTTTCTAGAGCCACGTGTGTGATTTCAAGTGACATTGCATGGGTAATAGTTGTGGCGGTCATTTACAGTTTCGCTTTCGAACCACCTTCACAGGGCGGATTGGCGGGTATGTTTCTGCCGTCACTTTATTCCGATGCATATGATTTACACCTCTGTATCCCAACCCTCGCTTATCTCTCAGTACTCATTTCTTGAGCTTGAGAACCACCAATTTCTGTGAACTGAGTTAAAGTTTGAAATGTAGTTTTGAGAACGAGCACTTAAATTGTACTGAGCAATGGCATGCTGGAAATACAGCCTTTTCTGATAAAAAAGGATCTTAGATTCCTTGGATAATCCCATCCGAACACTATTGATACACTAACTGAAACATGCGTGTTAAAGGTTTGGCAAGTCTTCGTGGATACAGTAGTCAGAGTTACTAGAAAAGCGGAACTTCTTTCACGCAAGATGAGCTGAAGACCACCAAGTGCCTAAGGTTTATAGAAGCCTTCAAAAATACCTTCCGCTGCCCACTCTAACAAAACTTCCTCCCATAATGCAACCATTCAAGTCACCTCCTTCCTGTGGGAAGGGTAAGAAAAGGGGTTCAGTGTTTGCGCTACTTATAATAAGGCAGGAAACCGAAGGAGACAAAGAGCGTGTGAAAAGCAATCACAGTACTGACCGTTTACATACCGCTGGAAGTACTCGATGCCAGCAATCTCATTTCCGGGCTTGGGTACCACCGCCGCATGGGGCACATGGCCACCGGCGTCCGCGTCTGGTATTCCTACCACCCCGCAGTCCAGCACTTGGGGACACTTTAGCAGTACCGCTTCTATTTCTGTGGGAGCGACCTTCCGGCCGCGGTAGGAAAAGAAGTCGCGACAGCGCTGAACCACGTAAAGCCACTCCTCCTCGTCATAGTAGCCCACGTCCCCTAAAAAACAAAAGGTGATCCCCAGCACTCAAAACGTAGTAATACATTTTGTGAACAATTATCTTCCTGTAAACGAACCCTCTTTTGATATTTGGCGCATTTCCCGAGCTTCACTATAAGATCTCGATGTTGTTTCGATAATTCCCTAATTTTTCAGCGTTCCAAATAAAAGCGGGCCACTGAATACCGCATTAAAACGCACTTTTATTCGGTTTTACGGATTGCACATCCCAATGCCCAAGCCAAAGGGTATCATTCAAAACTTACCTTTCCTCGGTATCGGCGTTTTTAAGGGGGCAATAAATTAAATATAATGGAACTTGTTATAACCGATAAACATCCGCTCAATGCCCACTTTGAAAGCGTGAAGCACAGTAAGCGTCCTAGATAACAGTGTGACATTTGTGACATCGTAATATCCGAAACGCTCGCCTGTTCCCTTCAAACACCATAGCTTTATTTACAGCCTGGTCGTACTGAAATATTTCGTCATTCGTGATACCTAATCCATTTTAACAGCTTCGTGTTCCTATTTCGAGAGGGGCTTTTAATGACACTGAGAAAGACAACTTCGGTGGAAGATGACAAAAGAATGTTGCGAGTTTGTGCCTCGGTGAACTTATTACAGAGCCCAATTTTTTTATTGCGTAAAGTTAAGAAGAGAAGCAAAGAAAGCAAGAACCCCGATCTACCAACAGGGATCGCAAGATTCAAATCTGTAAGTTGATATTCACTATTTATTTCCATTTCCCGTGCATTCGCTGCATTTTTTGGCTTCCTACGGTCATAGTAGAAAGCTTTGTGAGTGTTCCTAACGCGGCTGTTTTAATTTATCTTATCAAATGTGTACGTTCCTACCAGTGAATATTTTATAGGCAATGGAATTTACAAAAACAAATTGTTACTCGTTCCAACTCTTGCTTGGTCACAAATTTGTAATCGTGCAACTAAATATAGCCTCATCGGCTAAACAAACGCTTTTGTACTGTTTTAATTCAGTCGCGCTGATTACAGTTGTATTATCAATATTTGAATGTCTTGCTTCCATCACTTTCAATCACAGAATATATGACGTTTGTGCACTACTTGATAGTTTTCGTGATATTGTCGAACAGTAGAGAGCAACTATTGGGCTTGAAAAGTGCGTAAAACACCACCTAAAACAAACCAAATACATAACCAAAGTTATTAAAAATCTTGCCGTATAAAGCGACCTGACAAATGTCGACACTTTTTGTTAGCTCTGCGCACATCACTGCTTAGGTATTGCGATATGCTTTGAAGGATAAAATGAAGAAAGCGAAAAAAATTTACTTTAACATCGCAATGAAACACTTAATGAAGGAAAATTCAACAAAATTGTGGACGTCTACCACTCCCAAGTGTTCTGTATAGTCCTGTTTTATTACAAATGAACAATCAAGCTCCGCTCCCAAAACTTCTGTGGCAAGCTTCAGCAGATATTTCAAGTCTGTATTCACTCGTGATAACGGCACTAACTGACAATAGGCTTGAAACGCTGAATTACGTTTCAAAACATAACCATCACTGGCTCAGTTGTTCGCAACTAAAATCTGACGTGACGAGCAGTTTGGCACCTGGGGCGGTATTCTCGAGTTTTGTCCCTTTTGCGTCCCTTTCAAAAGTGTCCCTTTTGGCAAGCCCTGATTGGCTAAAAGCAAACAACCGGAAGTGACGTAACGCAAGTGCGGCAAACCTACTGCCAAACTTCCTCCATGCTGCCAACGTCCACTTCTTCACCGGAAGTACGTCACGATGAAAGGGACGCAAAAGAGACGTTTTCAAAAGGGACAGTTACGAGAATACCGCCCCTGATGGGATACTTAAAGGCCAACTTGTACCCAAAATTTCGACCTCTTGAAAATACCATTTCCGTTCAGTCTGCTGAAAAAGAAACCAAGACGCAAAATACAACAGCTGAAATACGCGCGTGGACGCCGCACGCGGTCAGCAAAAATCGACAATTTTGAAACCGAAATCGACAAGAGCGCGGCCGTTGAAGTAACGTTGCAGCCGTCCAGCGAGCGGTCGGGCGGTCACCAGCTCGGGAGCAAGCCTGCGCGCAAGCTCCACATGCGCACGGGGCAGCCAATGGGTGAAGCGTTCGCAGCAGAGCTCGGCCGGTTCTCCAGCTGCGTGGCTGGCCAGAGGAAAAGCCACCGTCGGCTGGAGCGTCGGAGGCGCGTCATGGCTATTTGCGCGATCCGCCGGCAGGTGCAGCGCGATCTGCTGTGTAGCTTTTTTAAGCGCTTCTGACTGATTAACGAGGCGTTTCGCGGGCTATAAGTCATGTCACAGCTAATTGAGTGGTACTTACTACACATGAACAATAAATTTGGTCGAGGTGATATTTGAGGGCTGCTGGAATTCAATGCATTTTGAGCCGTTACTCGGAATGGTGCCCTCGTTATCAAACAGTATTATTTAATAGATCACTTGACTCGGGCGCTGTACTCAAACCATGAAAATTCAGTAATATCATTTTTGCTTCGTCAAAGTTTGGTAGGAAGTAAGTTGCCCTCGGTAACTACTAGTGCCAGTATTTTCATTTTATTGCGTAGCATTCTGAGGCGAGTGCCACCATAGCCACGTCCGTGTAAGGCCCTGCATTCACACAGAAATGCAGAATTGGTGGATTTTTCGTATTGGATCGCTATAATAGCGTAAATATACATAATTTACCCAAGAGAACTTTTGGAAAACAAAAATAAAAATAGAAAACAATAATTTTACAAAACTGACATGAAGAAATAAAAAATAGGCATCTATACACCTCCTCCAAAAACCCAAGAGCAAACAAAAAAGCACGCAAAAACCGTTGTAAAAATTACATGAAAGTAGCAACCATATAACACCCTGCATTTTCACAAAAATTTATACCTGGCGCATGTAACCCAATTAATTGTTAAAAAGCGAGAATAGAGATAATTGGTCGAAAAAATAAAAAAGCTAAGAAAACTAGAAAAAAAATACCAATATAAAAAACGATATGATGTAGCAAACAATAGTATCTGATACACTTCAAAATAAGTAAAAAAGGCGCAAAAATAGTTGTTAATACGAATAAAAAATAGCGCAAATAAGCAAACCGTGTAACGCTCGGCATTTTCACAAAAATTCCTTTCTGCGGGAAGTTGATTGATTTATTATGGCGCTTTAACGCACCGAAACTATAGAGGTTTTTAGGCGTGCCGTAGCAGTGGGCTCGGGATTAATTTGGCCACCGAGGGATCTTTGAAATATCCCACACACGGGCGTTCTGGCTTTGCTCCTCCGTCAGAAAAGCGTCCGCCAGACCCGCAGGAGTCGGACCCGCGTCCTTGGGCTTAGCCGCCCAGCGGCTTCGCCATTAATCTACTGGGGCGGTAACACGAGGATGTAACTCAAATAATATTCGTTTTAATAGCGTAAATATTGATAGATAGCTTGTCAAATAGAATTTTGGAAACCCCAAAATTATAAAAAATAAAAAAAATGTTACTAAATTGGTCTGCCGAAATCAAAAAAGGCATCTTATACATCCCCTCCAGAAACGAAAAACCAGAGAAGAGAATCCCTGAAAACAACGTACAAAATACAAATAAATATACCGACAATGTGTCAACCGCGTAACTCCCTGCACTTTCACAAAAATGCATGAGTGGCGGAAGTAACATACTTGATCGTTACAATAGCGTAATAAAGGATAACACTATCTCGAACAGAATTTTGAAAACCCGAAGAACAAGAAAGAAGAAAAAATAATAATTTCATAAAAACGATCTCACGAAATCAAAAATATGTATCTTGTTCGTATCCTCCAGGAGCTTAAGAATAAACAAAAGAAATCCCGCAAAAGAACTTTCGAAGTACGACTAAAAATAGAGAGAACGAAACAACCCTGCACCTCGCCTTGCATCCAAGTAAAAATGAAGGGAGCTCACACTGACGCGTAAGACATGTAGGTAGTGAAGCTGCACGTAACCTTCACGACCTGCACGAAGGTTTAAACTCACGACTGCAGCCGATTTGCTTCTTCTTCGCTGCCGCAACGACCTTTACTCCATCATTGTTGCTATAAGCGTGAGCTTCGTTCATATTTTTGAAAGTGATAACTATTGGGCATCGCCTTGGAGGGGCGTATGCTATGACTTGTCTATCTCGTTCCGAGCAAGTGTTGCCCCGATTATGGCGAACGATGGAGTCTTTCTCGTTTCCAGCAAGTGTTGCCACAATTACGGCGACCGCTGGAGATTTTTCTGTCCAATCTTGGCCAATCACTCCCTGAGTGGACATGCTTGGTTTAACAAACGTGCTGAGGGGACCCCGGGAGGTATTTGTGAGGCACGCACACACGCGCGCTCGTCATTTTCTTGGTCCTTTTTTACCTGCCGTGCGGTTGCCTCAATCTTGGCCAATATCCCTATGAGCGTATGCTTGGCTTGACACACTTGCGCAGGTGACGCTGGGCGGTTGCTTTGAGGCACGCACACCCGAGCACCCGGCATTTTCTTTGTTTCTTTTAACTGTTTGGCGGTTGCCTCAAGCTTGGCCAATCTCCTTAAGTCGGTAGGCCGGCTTGACAAACGTGCGCAGGGGACGCTGGGTGTCGCCATCAGGCACGCACACACGAGCGCTCGGCATTTTCTTGGTTTTGATAAATGCCGGGCGATCGCCGCGAGGCACCCGGTCACGTACGCCTGCCCGACAATTTCTGGGTATGTTTAACTGCTGACACAAAAAAATTACGATTTGCTCAACAGCTGCATAATTAAAATACACAACTGCCACTAAAGGCACTCAGTCACTATAATGGCATAAATTTGCATCGATAAGGGAAGGGGAGAAGCCAATGCGGGGGGGGGGGGGGGAATGGGTTCAAGAGCGCTGCATCTCCTCTTTCCCCTCTTTCTCTATTTTTCGCTGATGTTAGTTGCACACCACATCGATATTTCAAAATGCAAAACGAAGATATAAATTAATATGCTGAAAGAAGATTATAAGGTATTTTTCTGGCGCAGGCTGTCTTCAATGTTTTCAACCGGAGTTATAAAACATCTCCAGAACAATATTTCTGGTTACGCCACTGACTGGAGTAAAGTAACAAAAGGAGACTGCAAAACGACAAAACAACACAACGTCCATGGCTACTCACAGCCAAATCTGGCTGTAAAGAACTCCCACTCTAAACAAGTGGCATAAGGCTACACAATACTAGATAATTCTGTTAAATTCCTCTCATTTTTGTAACACCACAGAGAGGCCCCGCTTGCCCCCATTTTAACTCCCATGTTCAAACATATAGAGCAGCATGCATGAAGAAAACACCTTTTTTGGGTGTAATATTTATCGCAAAACAGTTCGGGGTGTCTTCCTCCCGGTCAAGACAATTTTACTGCAAATAAGACGAACAGAAAAATGTGTTACTTGATAGCACCGAGTCCCCCTGTATGAATTCCGACACGTAGCGATCCCTTGAAACGAACATAAACTGGCAATTTTCTTACAAAATATGCGTGCAGGCTTCATTTATCGCTCAACGCTTGAACGAGTTGTTGAAATCTGGAAATTGCTCAACAGGGTTCCAAAATTTAAACCAGCAAAATAATAATTTTAAGCAATTAGAAAACTCTAAACATGATATCTAAGCCTAAATAAACATGATATTGGACTGAAATAAGCCAGCCTTTAAAGTTTGGCTTCCATATGAGCGCACTGATTAATAAGTAGTTGTAAGGACCAGTGCTGTACGGTGGAACTTGGTCTCAATTTACGTAATATGGGTGGTTTGATTCGAATACGGATGTTTCGCATTACCTGTCTTGTACCAGCCTTCGGAGTCGGTGAGCGTCTGATCAAGGCGGCCCCAATATCCCAGGGCGAGTCCCAGACCTCTCAACACGATTTCACCGAGCTCACCAGGGCCGACGGGTTCCCCCGTTGCGGTGTCTACTACCTACAGCGAAAGAATTGACGCACGTTATTTCCCGGCAGAGGAGCAAAATCGAATGTGTGTTAAATAATGTTTTTACAGTATTCATTTAAAGGAGATTTATTATTGCACACTGAACGAAGCGTGAATACCTTACTCACATACACTTGTAGGGCTTCGCGAAAATCGCAATTCCCGCCTCTTTTAGGGTTGCAAATGCACGATAGACACCTTGTTGCGTTCCAATTTGCTTATTTTATTCATCTGGAGAGCTATTTAAAGCGTACATTTGATTCAGAACAGTTGTAAATATCAACTGTGAGTCACGCATGTTATTTTGAATGAGTTCAAGTCAATCAGGCAACAGTCAATCAACGAAAAAACCTGGTTGTGAGGAGCCGCTTTTCCTTCTGCGAAGTATATGACTGCGATTGGGAATACCGCAAGCAGCGAAATAAATTTACGCCTGGCGCCGAACCCAAACACAGACTTACTACAGCATGGCAATTTTACATCATATTTCACCAACTGTTTTTACCTACAACTGCACAACATGCACCTCGCCTTGCCGCCTCGCCTCGCCTCAATCTGCCGCCAATGCCTTGACTGCGCCTTAATTTTATTCATTATAAACAACATTGTAAAGCAAATACTTTTTGTGGTGAGGAAATTGGCCGACATGGCGTAGAAGAAGCCATGCGATTTGGTAAGTTATTCCTCCTACTCCTCCTTCTCTTCCTCCTCCTCCTACAACTCTCCTCCTCCCTCCTTCATGAGCACATCAATACCGCTGGAAGACTCTTATGCTGATTCATTCAATTATCTGACTTCCCCCGGCCCTACAAGGCGTATGTGTTCTTTTTGAAGTCTTAACTACATAGTTTTTTTAATTGTAAAGAACACGTTTACACTAATTAGACCAAATTCAAGCCATCGCCAATCCCACTTAGTGGGTATCCCGGCCCTACGGAGCGTATGTGTTGTTTTTGAAGTCTTAGGTGCATAGTTTTTTTTAATTGTAAAGAACACGTTTACACTAATTAGAGCAAATTCAAGCCATGGCCAATCCCCTTACTGGGTACCTGACATCGCCCCAAAGGAAAAGAAGAAGAAGACGAAGAAGAAGAATATACTGGGAAGTGAACATCTGGGATCAAAAATAGTATAGGTCACATCCTCAGTAAGTACAAAGTTGCTTGGCCAATTCCTCGCGTGGGTATGTGTTCATGTTCTGAGGCAACCAACCAACCAACCAACGTGGGCAGTAAGAGGCAAGATAACGACGCGATGGTCGAGTTGTACTCGGCAGGAAGTGAACGCCCAGAAGACCGCGACGCCAAGTCGCATCCTCCTCCTGGCATGCAAGAGTTTCAACGCCGTCTCTGCGGCCACAGCAACGCGGCTTTCATCCAGTGAAATCGCGGTTCACAACGCCGCGTCTTTGGTGAATCGCGACAGCTCCGCCGGACAGCGCACTGCTACAGCTCACCGAAGCCACCGAACCCGCACGTGATCTCAAACATGTGCAGGTCGGACTTTCGTCCACAGGGACTAGTGATCAAATTAGGTTTTCGATGTTCCTTTCTATATTTGGTATTTAATTTGTCCCGTGAATATGTACTTCGTTGTTTGGCCGACACTAAATCGCCTGGCTTCTTCTCCGCCGTGTCGGCCAACCTCCTCACCACAAAATGCATTTGCGTTACAATGTTGTTTATAGATGAATGAAATTAAGGCGCAGTCTAGGCATTGGCGGCAGAGTGAATGTGATCGTCCATCGCCGGGACCAATTATGTTTCTGCCGTTTTGACCAATCGATCGATACAAACGCGTCTTTATAAGTAAGGAAGAGGGTGTAGCGGAAGAATGGAGTCCGAAGCCACCGCAACGACAGAATAACTGTATTTCAATCACATTGACTTGCTTGTCACTACGATCATGGCGTCCGAAAGTTCCTCGTTTTTCTCCTCTTCTTTCTTCCCTAGCGTCCTCAAGCCATGTCCTCTTCTTCCTCTCGGTTACTTTGCTGTGTGTGACACAATTAATTCAACATCCTCCCCTCCCCACAAAAAATGTAGTTCAAGCTCCTGGCGTTGTCCGTAAAGTCTTTGACTCAAGCCTTCCCCGGTACGCTTAAGACACTGCACATCGAATTCGTCTCGTGGAGCAAAATGGTTTAGTGTCACACCTACTACTTTCCACCGAGAAGTGAAAACGTCCTTCTGATTCAGTAATGTACGCCCTTTTCTGTTATTCTCGACCTTTCATCCTCCGCCCCTGCACTGTGCACAGTGCTCCGTGACGTGCGCAGTATAGTCCCCTTTGTTTTCTGCAGCTTGAGAATAAAAGCTTTCAGGCGATGAACCATAATCTGACCTGTGATGTGAAAGGACCGAATGTCGCTTCTTTGTAGCTCGTTTTGTTTCGCTTTGCGCCATGGACGGTAAATTGCTCAGTCGGAACACTTGACTGCTCCAATTTTGGCTCGCCTTTTGTGGAAGCCATTTTGTGCCGGGAGCTCTTTGACCGAACTTGTGAAGATGGTGTACCTTGGCTATGGAAAAGTCTCGTTCGTCTCTTGCGTTTTTACTGGAGCCCTGTCGTACTTGCCGGTCGCTCCTGGTACTGATCACTATAATAAGTACGCCTGCGTCTGTCACAAGCTTGATGCCATTTTCGCAGACTTGATTCTTTGCTGTCGCCGCCTTTACAGTGTCTGGAAGGCACGCTCCTTTCGTTTTCGTCATCTACTGGCTTTGCTTCAAACATTTCGAGATTTCCAGGACCCCAGAATCTACTAACCACTTCGCCCACCGCCTCACAGTTGGGGCTCACTTTCAACACGCAGACGTTTGATGCAACACCCGATGAACTGAGTACGGAAAGGGGACCCTGGAACATCCACCAGAAGACAGAGTTGAGTGCAACTAATCTAATGTTTCTGGGATGACGATGTACCTCTCCAGTCATAACCTTCCAGAGATGATCAGCTCCCAGTAGCAGGGAAATCCCAGGAACCGCCGCTATGCCGGGCTGAAGACGCTTGTCCGCAATAGG
Organism: Haemaphysalis longicornis; assembly: GCA_013339765.2. NCBI lineage: Eukaryota > Metazoa > Arthropoda > Arachnida > Ixodida > Ixodidae > Haemaphysalis > Haemaphysalis longicornis. Next base: position 185,800,432 of record CM023449.1, on the reverse strand, counting down.
CTGACCGGTAGCTTCGAGAGACAAAACAAAGTCACTTTCCATTGGCACTTGCGCGATGTCCTTGCAAATGAAAGGAACTTCGATGGCTTCCACAGAGAACAGTTCGTCATTGTACTGACTGCGGACGACCAGTTCCACTAGACCGCATTCCTTTGTTGCTGACGTATCGTGACCGAAGATGTTCAGTTTGCAAGCAGGTCTTCCCAGCTCCCGTAAACCAAGGTTACGGGAGACATCTTCTCGGATGAAAGAGCGCTGACTTCCCCCATCTACGATACCACGGACGTACGCACACTGCCGACCCCCATAAATCCAGAGCCGACACGTTTGCAGCAGTATTTCCGTGCCTAGAATGTGTTGATTGCTGCAGTGAAGGCTACTGGCATTCAACTTCCTCTGGTTATTTGATCTGTCAGTTTCTCTGCGCTGCCAGGTAGGATCGCAAACCGGTGACACATGTCGCCCGTTGCAGTTTGCGCACGGGACATTGCGGCCACACTCTTTAGAAAAATGTCCTTTCAAAGTGCACCGAAAACATCGTCTGTCGGCAGCCAATTTCCTTATCCGATCCTTATGACTGATGTTGCCGTCGCATAATTGCGTGTAGTGCTGGTCTGAGTCGCAGAACAGACAACTGGATCCGCCCGAGGTGCTAAAATTTAGCACAGCTGCCGTTGGCGGCATGCCCAAACCTACCTCGCCATCTTGCGCTTTAGGCCGGGCTTGTTCCTTTTGGCTTTCAACTCCACTCCGTTCTCGGCATTCCACTTCAGTCATAAGGTGGGTTAAAAGCGCGTCAAGCTCGCCGTCAAGGGACGCCGGTGGCGCCAATGCTCCGCCGACGGAGGACTCTCCCTCTCGAAGGCTTGATGTGTGCGAGCTATGTGCTGTCTGTCGGTGATAAGCAACGACAATGTCTGATGGCAAGGCTCTCAGTAGCACATCAGTCATCATCGTGGAGTACGTGGCAGAGGAAGCCTTCAGAGCCGCGAGCCCACGAACATGACACTGCGCGTGGTCCAGCAGTCGTCGCAGTCCGCCGACATCATTCGAGGACACCACTGAAGGAAGCACTCGAAGCTGCGCTAAATGCTCCTGCACAATGCGGCGGGTGTCACCGAAGCGCCGCGAAAGAATTTCCACGGCGTGTGGGTACCAATCTTCCGTGGGTTGCAGCCCGTCAATGGATGAAGCAGCCGACCCACCCAGCAGCGACCGAAGGTAATTGAACTTCTCTCCATTGTTCAGGCTTGGGTTTTCGTGGACGGCTGCCTTGAACTGCGCCCAAAAGCTCAGCCACTGGCACAACTCGCCGTTGAAGGTTTGCAGCTGCAGCGTCGGGAGCTTCACGGAGCCTACCAGCCGATGACGCCCGTCACTGTGAGACTCCGCCGCTGTAGCTCGGGCTGTCGACCCAGGCAGGCGTGAACCACTCCGAAGTAATTTCTCCTTGGCCTTCAGCTGGCCCAGCATGCCTTTGGCGGCGTCCTCATATTTCAGCGTTGATTCATACTCAGCCGCGAACTCTTCGTCGGATATAGCGTCTTCCAACTGGGCATTCAGCTTACTCAACACATCATTGTTCGACTGCAGACGCTCTATGAGTGAGCCCAACATTTGCACATCCGCGGTATCCAGTACCGTCTTAGCTTCATTGAAGAGCCTGGTATTTTGCTGCGTACGAGCCGTTCTCTTTTCTTTCAGCTTGTGCATGTGCGTTACGTGCCTCTACCTGGTAGACACAGTCACCGCTTTCAGTCCGCTTGGTTCTTGATCTGCCGATCTCGTAGCTCCGACTTCGTTCCCGGGTTTACAGGCACCATATGTAGCGGAAGAATGGAGTCCGAAGCCACCGCAACGACAGAATAACTGTATTTCAATCACATTGACTTGCTTGTGACTACGATCATGGCGTCCGAAAGTTCCTCGTCTTTCTCCTCTTCTTTCTTCCCTAGCATCCTCAAGCCATGTCCTCTTCTTCCTCTCGGTTACTTTGCTGTGTGTGACACAATTAATTCAACAGAGGGTGTGATAATCAGCAACCACTGAACATCACCCTGTCCGCTTAAATTTACCAATACTGACTGCAATGGGCATTCCACACTGCTGTTGCCTTGGCGGTTGTCCTGACGAAGCGCGCTTGACTTTGTTCCACAATTTTATTTCCAAGATAGAAAGATAAAACTGAAATACAGACTTTTACCCCAGTACAATAAAATTTGCATTTTTAAATGTGTGTAAGTAGTCGTGTCTCTACAAATCAGCAAAGCAGCTTCCCACGTGTCTATTTTGAAGACGTTGCGTTATTTAGTATGCAATTTTAGTGTGGCTTCCAAGCATTTTTATAAGCAAATTCACCAAGAACGTTTTTGGGCCGAGATCAGAACGCTATTTGTCTGAAGTGAAGATTTGTTTCTTGCCAAGCTGTTTATTTTGCTTGTGAATCGTATATTTCGGTATATATTGTAGAACGTGTGTTCTCACCATATTCCGCAATAGGTAATTTCATATAGTCAGGATGATAAATAACATGACGCACATCGTTTTTTTTTCTCACATTCTTGATAATTTTTGTGAACGCAGGTTTTTGAGTAAAATTTTTTTTATCTCTGCATCCATTTAGGTAGGATATGAAGTGCCGGCAACAATATTTGCGATGATGAAATTAAATTTAGTTATTATCACGATATATTTATCACTGGGCGTTTTTTACCATGCCTCTCACTCAGACCGCTGTTTTCAATCAACTATCAAGTACGTTGGATTCTTTATGCGATTCATTCGTACTCAATTTACTTTGGGTTTAGCGGTAATTTCATTTCAATGTCGATAATACCGTTTATTAAACTCTCATGTTATTTTTTTTCTCTCGCGAAGTATACACAGCGGTGTATTTTCAACCGGAATTGGTATTATTGCGTATGAAGATAAATTGATTCTGAAATATTTATCTCTTGCTAGACTGTTTTTCTGTGTGAAGTTTTCTCCGTGCGCACCTCTTTCCAGTTCATTTTTCTTATTCTCCTTACAAGTTCTCATTATCTAATAATAACGAGCATACGTGTTCGAATTTCAATTTTTATGTCACTCTTTATTGCGGCGGCCGTTGCCTGTCCCTTACAACAAGTAATGTAACAGCAGCTATGGTTCTTCGCACACTGATCCACCAAAAGTTTTAGCCTATATAGTAGCAGGAACTGATCTGGTATGGAGAAGGAGTCAGGCCTATAGCTTCGCTTTGAGGTCAAACATCGTTAACCCCCACATTGAAGTTTAAAGAGCGCCATTTGCGCTATTTCTGACATCTACCAGTTGGAGGATTTTCCTCTCAAAGCCTGAAACTACGCTAAGTGCTCTACATTTGGGCTGAACGCCAGGTAACCAGTAAGGTTCTGCCTTACGATGTATAAAGCAAGGTCAACCTTTTTGTGCTTCGAACTTCGGGGGCAGGTTTGCGACGTTGGACCTATCAGCGCAAGGTTTTGCTTAACCTCGGATCGTCGTGAATGCGTGTCACCCACCTATCTGAAGCGCTTACCTTTGCGCGAGAGAGTTATATACCGGAAAACACCGGAGGAATCTCCTTTAGTGGACAACATTCTACATCCACGCTATTGGTGAAGTTCGGCTAATATTCCTTTGACCCTACGCTGGACAGAGATGTGGAAGTGCCAATGGCGATCAGTATGTGTATAGCCGAGTACGGCTGCAACGTTGTATGAAAAAGTAATGCCGTTCCACTCAATGTGAAAGCTGTCGGAGGTACAGAGCAGTGATTCGCCATAATAGGCTGTAGCACCATTATCCGCTCACTACTACCACCCAATGCAATTAAAATTTCCCGCCTTCGCAGTGCGGGTACGCCCCCCTGCCTGAAACTGTGCCAGCGGGAGTTCTGTTCTTGTTGTGCGTGCCGGTACGTGCCGGCGTTGCACTGCCACTTTTTTCCCTTACAGTCGTAAAAACAACCCAACGATCGTTCCTATCTAGATGATCCCGGGCGCTGCCGGTTAAATGCGTATATTTTGCCTAAATTTACCTCAGTTTTCTTTGCGGTGAACAACTGGGAGATGTATGACAAGCGCCAGCGTTTCACGAGTTTCGAACGCTTATGACCATATAACCCGCTTGGCTTTTGAAGCCTCTACGTTACGCCGCGACGACAGCCCCTACGACGGAACGCCATGCGGCTCTACTTGGGTCCAGCGAGCGAGCTACGACGACAAGGCGAGCCCTTAAAGTTCTCTGCACTTAAAATCACAACGTTGTATAAAACACCTCACAAAACAGGTTCCCTTCACAAACCCCGCCTCCATCTCCCTCAGCTCTCCGACTCCTTGGAGTCTCCTGCCGCTGTTTTTTGTATGCCTTAGTCAAGGCTTACTACAAACAACATTGATGCCAACACTACCATGTTTGTGCGAAATGACAGTAATATAGCCCAATAAAAACAACATATGCAATTCACCGCTAATTAGGAAAGGCTAGAAACACATTCTTGCACTTTTTTTTACCTTCGCTTCAACACCCAGTCCAAGGCGGCCAACAGATGTGAACTTTGGTGGCGCATCGTAAATGCCCGCTGAAATGAAGCAAAACTCCGTCTGTCCGTATACTGCAGAAATGAAAAAGCATAGAGCACAACTCACTGTCAAGTTACAAATTTTTTTTACTAAGTTTAAACAAAACAAACTATTTTTATTTATTCAGGAAAGCGAATCTTTTCGGGCTGACAGATATTCCGACATCTCCTTGAATACCCTATAACTAATGTGTAAGCTGAACAATCTCATCAAACATCATCCATGCAATTCCTGAGAATGTTGACACAAAAAAGTTGAAAAGCAAGAATTTTCTTCATGGTATTTTGACCGACTTTCCTTCAAAATGTAGCGATGCATGCGCCGACTACAATTAAGGACAAGTGGTGCCACACGTTGAAACGGTGTCCTACTTTAAGCGTCTGTTGTTAAATACCTAAATCTCCTCTCGCCAATTTATAAGGTGCCTGAAACTGACACAAATCTTTTCCAGACACTGGCCGCAGTAATTGTTTGCGAACACATAACGCGCCGCCGAAACAAAGAACGGGATTGGGGTATGTCGCCAAAGCAGAAAGATGAGGTTAATTCTCCATAACTAATCAATCGTGCTTCCTAAGCGCTGCCTCTTGTATGAAAAAGTCATACGAGCCATTCCTTCATTTTATCTCAAGAACTGTTTCCTCAACTGTTATTAAACCATTTTCATAAAATACCCTCTGGTGATCTAAAATGTCCCCCTGTGCGCTCGGTGCCGTATTGTGATGATACAAGGCACAAGGGAGGCTATACAAATTCATACAAAAATTTCGATAGCCTGAATCGCACTACTTGTTAGTGGCGCGTAACCTGAACAAATTAAGATGCCATCTTCCAAAGACCAAAACGCGTTTTTGCTGCACTCACATATTACGGGTTATGATTTCAGCACAATCGTCCCGGAAAACAGTTAATTTTACATTAGATACTCAATTGTGATACCGACCAGGCGTCATATGGCACCAGCCTAACACGATTTTATTGTACCACATTTTCTTCGCTCACTCCACAAAACTGCATACGTGGTCCGGTACACGTCCTGTAATGCCCTCAGTGTTGTTACGCCGAGAAAGAAGAGGCAGCAAGCCACACAAAGTGACGACGTGGGCCAATCAGAGGCGGCAGGGGAGCGCTGGCTGGAACGAGAGAACGCCCCGAGGAGTGGACGGAGCAGGTTCGAGCTGCGCTACGTGCCGGTGGGAGACTCGAAGTTCGTCTGGTTTTTGGGACCAGAGCTAGACAGGGGTCCACCTGGCGCCTTTGATTCTTGTGGCCGGAGCTCGGCTCCTTACTCGTGGAGAGCGCGCAACTCTGGCGTTTCCCGCCCCTGGACCACCAGATTTCTCTTGTATATCGTCTGTTGCCGGTTGCCTGGTGCCCGTTGCATCCCTCAGCGAAAAGTAATACGCTTGAAATACGTACGAGTATACTTTAAGTGCACTTCAAATATGTTTTTATGTTGTGGATGAATTACAAATGCAGTAGAAATTGTATATTCTGAATTTGCAATAAATATTCAAATTACATTTTGAAAATGTGGGGAAAATACTGCACTTATACTCTCCAAACTGATTGAAAATGCACAGAACCACAAAAATGTATGCGTAAGGTATTTAGAATACATTAAAAATGCACTTTTTTTCCGCAAAACAAACTGTTAGTAATTGCACTGTCAATATAATACAAATACACTACCGTAAGTGTATTGTCGCTCTGTCTAACATCACTCTGAGAATACTTTAAAAACATATTTGAGCATATTTTTATACTCCGAATGTACTCGAAATATATTTGACTGTCTGTTGTGCATGTGTGATGAGCGTGGTAGTAATACGCCATAAATACAACAAAAATAGGTAATAAAAATACTTTTTAAATATATTAAACATCTGAAAAAACGCATAGAGAGTACCTTACAGCCGCTGATTTCGGGGCTGAATTAAGATACACGTATATCCTATCTAAAATGCTCGGAAAAATACATGTCCACTGAATAAAATGCAGCGAAACATTTTTGTGCTCACTTTTAATAAAGATAAGGGGAGAAAGTGAGCGACAGACTTTCGCTTTCTGCGCTAAGGCAGGAATACAAAGAAAGTCCGAAGTGTTAGAAAGAAATTCAGCGTACAGATATGTAAGCGACGGTGTTTCAGCGCATTACAAGGTATACAACTGTGAATGACAAAACTTACAAGTCGCGATAGTTGTTACAACAGTAACACTGCAGAGGGGCCAAAAATTTTCTTTTCCTTAAAAAACTAGGAGTCTTGGACAGAAAACATTGCCTATGCTTCCGAGTGCGAGCAGCCGGGCTGCAGGCACTACCTCCTCCTCCTTGGTTGGTGCGTGAGGCGCGAGCAGTGGCGGCGCCGCGCACACCACTTTTCTACTCTCTGCCCTCGCTACGTTTCCGTGGCCGGTCTAGTAGTGTTACGAGTTTTCAATTTTTTCAACGAGCGGACTTTGTACGGATGCAGACTCTTGCTGAACAACGGGTTGCAGCGGCGTTTGACTCGGCATTTCCGCTTAGGCAAACATAAACATGATTTTCCTAATATTTGCTCATAAGGTGTCGCACCGAAAATTTATATATGTGTGTTTCCGTTACAATGAAAAGGTGTAAACATCCTTTTGAAATCCGAACGTGGTTGATAGGCAAACCTGATAGCACTTCTTGGAAGGCAATCTGCTGACAAGTCGACAACAGCGAAAACACGTAAAATGATGATTGATTGATTGATTGATTGATTGATTGATTGATTGATCGATTGATTGATTGATTGATTGATTGATTGATTGATTGATTGATTGATTGATTGATGATTGATTGATTGATTGATTGATTGATTGATTGATTGATTGATTGATTGATTGATTTGTCAATCGACCGATCGATTGATTGATTGTAGGCTTTAACGTGCTGACACAACACCGGCGATAAGGCGCGCCGAGTGGATGGCCCCGGAATAATTTTGACCGCTTGGGGATCTTTAACGTGTGCCGAAATCTCGTACACACGGGCGTTGTTGCTTTTCGCCTCCACCAAAAGTAAACTAATAAAAAAATACTTCAGCGGGCTTTAGTTTTGCGATGATTTTTTAGTTCGAGTCCCTCTGAGTGGCCTAGGAAGGGTTGGTATGAGTTTCCTCGTAGATCGAATTATTCCGTCCTACCGCTTGCATAGAACAGAGAACTGCAAGGGACGTTTCTAGTAATGCCTGTTCATAGAAATTACGCCGTCCCTGTTGACGCGAGGGAGAAAGCGAAGTGTTTCAATGAACGCCTCTATTTTTCTGTTCCTTTGGCTCACCCCCATCCCTTCAGCATATTCTCTCCTGTGTGACCGACGCTAGGGTGATTCGCGCAGATTTTCACAGCACCCACCATACGTGGAACACATTGCCTTGATTACCGTGGTGAGCGAGTTATTTGTTTTTCTCCTACTGCGTTTATGGGCTCCCTGATTACATGCCTACAGGCGGCCTTCATTCGATTTTAAATAGTGTACATACAGTTACCGGTGCTTCGCGGTATATTTTTCTTACAGTGGAACTGCTGCTTGTGGCGAACTTTTGTGCCGAACTGACTCAGAACTTTTCCTTCTGCTTCGTTTTATGTTCATGTGCGCTCATTTTTTTTTCTTTTAAACTTTGCCTTTATGTCTTACTATTACGCATTTCTGGGTTTTTTTTTAACCTTCAAATTGGCTTTTCCTTAAATATTTAGTTGGCTTGAAGCCGTATTTGTTTATTTAATATTGGCTTTAAACATGTTATAGCCTAGCTGGAAAAGATCTCGTTCCCCAAACTTTTTTTTAGAAAGCGGGGGAAGAGGAGGGGCATGGAAATGCTATTAGGGAACGAACTTAGTCTGGGGCACACGCAATCTCCGTGGGTAATTCGCATGGCCGAGGCGGGCGGTGGGGTGCGAAGTAGCCTGCCGTAAAAGTGAACGCAGGGCTGAAAGTTTTGACGGTGGCATGTCGCTGCTCAGTCATCTTTTCGTTGACAGAGTTTATGTCATCTCTTTGAAAGTTAACGGCAATTGTAGAACGGACCCACGTACACCTTACGTGCACACTACGTGCACGTGCACACTATGTGCACACTAGAGACACTAAATAAAAACCTGGCCTAGTGGCTCTTGTGCCCACTGGCATCGAACTCGCCGTGCCACCCTGCCGACGCCCGCCACCAGCGTCGCGCCGCAACCTTCACGCCGCTGGGGGCCGTCGGCAGGGTTCGATGCCAGTTCGATGCCAGTGTTCACGTAGCTGGGTGGTTCATTGCCCGGCGACTTATACGAGGGTTATCGATCGACGACAAACTTCGCGAGAGTCGCCTATATGTTACTGCCTTTTCGTAATCGTCAGTTGGCGTGCCTACCACCAGCGAGAACCAAGAACCAGCAAGGAAAGAATGGAGAAGGGAAGGGGTGCTAGGAAGGTTGCACGCACTTCCTTGCACTTGCCTCCGCGGTTCCCTGCACGGGTGCTTCTTCTTTGGCACCAGGTGTTCGAGTCTTTTAAGGTGTTTTTTCGTTTATTCAAGTCGGTTTTGGTCCCAACCACCAAACCTTTCATTTTCTGAAACTTTCCCCGGGACAAAAGAGGAAGTTTCACCCTCTTTTCCTCTTTTTTTTTTCTTACCAATCAGCAAACTGGCTGTATGCACATCTCTAATCTTGTAGTGCTTTTTACTTTATTTTGAAACCAAATTATCCGAAAACGTGCCAATCTAATGCTTGTATGTAAGCTTTTTACTTCCTCCCTGTTTAAAGGGACACGAGTGCTGCCCTTTGTCGCCCATTTTCTGTGGCGTTTTCGTGTGACGACGGGAGGAGCCGAGCTGCAATTGTACGCGAATTTTTAGAATGCTGTCCTCCTCTCTTTAATTTTCTGTGGCGTTTTCTGAAACGAAGCCAGGCCGTTTGTGAATGGGAATTGGCTGCGCTACCATGGCTGCCTTCAGCAGAGAGTCGGCCCCCGACGGGTCGTCGCAATCGTTAGCTAAGTTGAAACGAAGCCAGGACACGTTTTGTGAATGGAAGAATTTGCCTTTCTTACTTGGTGAGTTGTACACTGTATCTAGCTCCAAGTCAAGGTCGCTTCACATAAGCGTGCACAAGCGCACATACCACGCTTCGCTGACTGGTACGCAGTAGGAAAATATAAGGCCTCTTGATAGGCGGGAGAACAGCAGCGAAGTCAATATAGTACTAAGGAAATAAAATCAACGCGATATTTTTACCGTACAGCCGTAAAACTATAGTACGGGAAGAACTTTTGTGCGCTGGGCGAAACAAGCACAGCGGCCAGCAGAAAGGCTACACATCTGCAAAACGCTTTTTCCCATCTAATAAATGCAATGCTAGACGGAGATATGTGGAGGAAACTTGGGGATGCTAACTGCACGAGCGCCAAACAACAAACAGTAAACCTAAGCTGCCTGGAATTGCTAAAACTAATAAAGTGTTTAAACTGGTTATACATTATATACCTTATATTTCCCAACGTCGGCAAGGCGCTCGCCTGACAATCCGTGCGAAGTTAAGTAGCGCAAGTTAAGTGTAAGCGACTATTGCAATTGCGTATTGCGCATTGCGCATTGGTCCATTGTGCAATGCGCAAATTCAAGCGCGCATTGCAGGCATGGAATGGGCCGAGGACCTTCTCTGTGTTTGCACGTGCAAGAGTGTGTAACGTCTTCCTTGCCACAAAGCTCCTTTATGTGCTTCAAGTGCTTCACTGTGAGCGAGCAAAAGTTCAGGCCCTACATAGAGTTTTTGCAACATTTGTGTGGGGCTCTCAATGGGAACCTATGCACAGGGACAACTTGTTTCTTCCTTTAAAGGCAGGGGGTGTTGGGCTCATGCATTTGTTTGTGCACCAACTTGTGTCTCGTTTTTTTCTTCTACAAATTGGTTGATCACCCACTTTTACTAACTGTACTTCAGCAGCGCATAAGTTTCCATTTGCCTTTTTTGCTTATATGTACGGGCGAAGTCAATACGAAGCCTCATGGGATTTCTCAAAGAGGTCGTGGAGTCATTTAACTTTCTTACCGCGCGGGTTTCCTTGGAATATCTGTTCAGCATGTCAAGGAAAACTATGACGAACACTTTATTGAAAGTCTATTCCCGATGCCTCTTTATCGCCAGCCTTACTTAGGCCACCAGAAAAGCAATGTTTTAAAACGCGTAATGAGCATGTGTATCCCGCCAAATGCAAAAACATTTTTCTTCAAGCTTCATTCTTCCACACTCCCAGTCAAGACATGGCTGCGCGAAAAAGGAATGTCTATTCCTTGGTCGGACAATTGTCGCCTCTGTAATCAACCAGAGACAATTGATCATTGTTTTGTGTTGTGCCGGGACGCTGTGTTCTTCTGGGACGTTTTGCAGCGGACACTAAAAAAGAACATTGATATCACCCCTTACACCATTCGCTTCCTGCCATTTGAAGATGTTAATTGGGTGCCATATGACGTTTTCGTTCTCCTAGGATTGCTTAGCTTGTGGAAGTGCCGCATGACTGATCGGCATGCGGAACCCCCTAGGCCGACCAACTGCATTTTTCGGGAACAGGCGTCGTTGGTGCGAGCGTTTATGCTGCGCAGAGTGATCCACCAGAGTGGCTGCCTCTTTTGGATGCGTGTGTTTGCTTGCCTGAGTTTTGATCTTTGTTCGACTGGTGTCCTTGCCCTTTGCTGTCTGTTAAGGTTTATATTGTGTGTTAAGTGTCTTGCCTGTTGAAGTTTTCTAAAATTTTCATGCATTAAAGAAAAAAAAAACTCGCCTGTGGCCGAGTGGTTAGGAGCGCTAGGTATGCCATCGCAAGTGTTTTGCAAGTCACAAGTTCGACTCCCCGCGGGTACGTGATTTTTTTTTATAACTTAACTTTTTCGTTTTCCGCCAATGTTTTCTATACTGAGATCACTTTTTTTTGGCCGCAACGTTCATTGCTCCACGAACTAGTTCACAGGACGCGCGCAGGCTGGCACTGGCGCGCTAGCGAGTTGTCGTTGGCGTGGTGTTGCCATAAGCACCGACTGCTTGCGGGCAGTGGGCACGGGCCAGAATCAACAGACCCTTGGCCTGGCGCGAACACGCTTTTTACGATACAGGCATGAGTGAGGCAAGCTCCAAATATGTGGGAAAAGCGCATGGCATTTCGAGCATCTGCGGGGACGCGGAGGGCGTTCATGCACTGCGTAGGCCTCGGCTAGTGAATACTACGGTTCCAAGCCGTCCTGGGAGGCTTATCTTATGCATTTTACAGCCGACAACATGGCAGAAGCGCGGTACGATAATTGCTGAGATATTGAAAATGCCCATCCAACAACGCCATCTGTTGTGTTTTACAGAACCGAAACCGAAACTTGTTTGCTTGCTAACCTTGGGTATCGTCCAATCACGGTGCCCCCTCCTCCCAACATCACAGCCTTAGTTGGTGCGGCCGCCGCAAACCGCTCATGGTAGTTTTTCTTCTTTCGCGCTTTGTAAAATTATTACCGGTTTGTCAACCGGATAAACGATGAAAAGGGTGCTAATTTGAGCCAGTCTACGCAGTGCAAGCAAAAACGGGAGCTTGAAAAATTCACTTCAGTGTCCGTTTAAACTTGTTTGGAGCGAATCTTTTTAATATGTGATATCTGATCAAAGCGCCGCCGATATACGAACACGAAACATTAATTGGTAATGTTGTCACTACTACTACTATTATGTGTTTAGCTTCTTAGTAGGGTCACAGACTACGCTTGTCCATGTTAGTTAAAAAACTAGAATGGCCAGCATGACCATTCAAGAGCCTAAAAAAAGAAAGTATCACAACGCTAACAATCCTCGTTGCACCATGAATAACGCTTCTGTTACTTTCAAGCTTGGTCTTTTTCACTCATTTGCGCTAAGTTTCACGTCTATATAATCCCCAAACATACCACCTCTCCCCTCCATGCAGTATTTGAGTTCTTCAAGATGCAATGCGGCATGGCAATATGAAATATGCTTAATACTATATACATTTTTTTACGTCCTTCAAGTTCGCATTTTTGCATATAGGATTTTTTTCTCTATTTTTTTTAATAAAAAGGTAAACATTTTGTTTGAAGGATGCTCGCAACGCTACAAAAAGCACCTGACTGATTTATCGTGCATGTGGCTCTAAAAAAGCAGTCTCACATTATTTTTCCCGGCTTTATTTTCACTTCAGTTGATGGCGAAAGACACGCCCGGAAGACCCCGAAGTACACAGGAGTTATTTGTAAAATAATGAATCTACGGTGGATACAGAGGCGGCTGATGCGCATTCATTCCATCTTACTGATTGTAACGGCGAAATTGGCGACTCGGCTAAGGTCTGCAATAAACGAATTTCAAAATGCCAACCTGCGTGGATCGGGTTCTTTGCAGTCGTTTGCTGGACCCATTCAGTGCAGGCCGATTTAGCTCTAAACAATCGAGAATATGTTAAAGGCTAGGGCCTCTTACAATTTATGGAACCACAAAACCGAATGACCAGCTTGAAAGGTAGCGAATTCTTCTAAGTCACACCGCAGAGGCATTTTCTTCTTGCATGGAGGGATGTAGTTAGTATTCACTTGTAACACATTTTGAATTTATTTGAAACACTAATTTCTGCGCATTTAAACTGCATTGCTAGCACGCAGCACATCTTCAATATATTTTGAACACTCTTTTCTCCGCATTTAAAATGCATTACTTGCGCATTTTGTACGTATTTAGGAAGATACTTTTGTGCATTTTCGATTAATTTAAAATGCTTAAGTATAATGTGTTCGATTGTATAATGCATTTGATGCCATGAAAAAGACAAGTACCCTTGTCCAAACGTTTGCCGGTGTCTGAGGCCGCTACCTTCTCCAAAGTATGATTTCTACCTGGTGACTATCTTCAAAGCCCTATCGTTCCCAGTATTTGAGCAATAGATTTTAAATACATTTTTAAGGAATTTGAAATGTATATCGAATGTGGACAAAATAATGCAAAATAAATAGAAAGCTAACACATGTATTAAATGCATTCAAAATACATTTGTGATACATAGTTGTATATTTCGGTGTTCTTGCTTTGATGACTGCGCTGAAACACCGTAGCTTACATATTTGTACGCTGAATTTCTCTCTCACACTTCGGGCTTTCTTTGTATGCCTGCCTTAGCGCAGAAAGTTAAAGTCTGTCCCTCACTTTCTTTCGTTACCTTTAGTAACGTTAAGGACAAAAATTTTGCCCAGCAAATTATTCGTTTGAAATGTGTTTTACCCAGAATTCTAGATAGGATTTGCGTGTATCTTAGGATTCAACCCCGAAATCAGCGGCGGTAATGTACTGCAAGTGCATTTTGTCATAGATTTTAAATTTATTTACAACGTAATTTCATTGCCTATTTGGGTTCTATTTATGGAGTACGTCTGCCATGTTCATTTGACGGACACAAAAGACCGTAAAATATATTTCGAAAACATTTGGACTATCATAACATGCCCCATAATATTTTTAAAGTATTGTCAGAGTGCTGCTCTAAATGTATTTACGGAAGTATTTTAGTATTGAAATTACAGTGAAATTACACAGTGTTCGTTTCGGGTAAAAAATGCTGTACAGTATGTTTATTAGATAAAGCAGACATTGTTGCGGTTCTATGCATTTTCAATCTACTTGGAGAGTATTTATACAAGTTGTAAACTGAAAAAAAATACTGGTTCGGGATCGGGAGAATTCAATTCGTAATGGTTCAGTTCGGGTTCAACAAAATCACAGCCCGAACCATTTCGCGAACCGGTTCAGTAAGTCTACTTAGTACGGAACTGCCAAAAAAAGTTTTTGGTAGTTTTAAAGCGACCATAAAAGCGAAATACGAATGTGGGGAAATCAAATTTTGCTTTTTATCGATAAACGAATTGCCAAAGTTTCAAGGCAATAGTTATCAATTAGGCCAAATATTAGTGAAAAAGAAGAAGTGAATAAGATTTGCCGGCTACTTTCCCACCCAGCCCATATGTTCTCCTTTAGTGACTTCTTAAAGCGACCATGCACCAAGGGTAATGCTGTCCTTGGATTATACATTCTCCTGCTTCGGTTTTTTTTCTTGTTGTTGTTGCTGCTTTTGAAATCTCAATCTTCTCTCTGGAATCGCTCTGCAACGTAAACGTTAAGCCACTAGAGTTAAGGCCTGCATGCCCGCTAGTCCCTTCCGTACATTAGTAGGGGACGTGTTTAAATCCCAGTGGTGTACTTCTTGTTGTCATTTTCTCATAGCATAAGATAAAATCCTACAGCGGCCGCTCATTAAGTTGCTGAATCTGATGTCACATTATGCGATTGTAAACTGAGAAGGTTGAAGTGTGGACACGTGTATTATCAGATAGAATTCCTGTGATTAGGCGTTTCCTAATTTGCCGTCAAGAATATTCCTCCCTCCCATCTTATTTGGAACCAGTAGCAGGAGCAGTCACGTAGCAAGTTAAACTAATAAATGAGTGTATCTTAAACACAAAACAGTCGGCAAGAGACGAAACAGCAGAGCAAGCAGAAACAATCGGCCCAGGGCCAATAGGACAGAACGGGACGGGCTGTGTTTCAGTTTCAGTGTGTTTCAGTTTGTTTTTTGTTACAAACGTGTCTACAAAATTCTACATTACATCGCACCTATCTTTTTTTACAAGCTTGTACTGTTCATGCCACACTGAAGAAAATAACCATTATTTCAACGTGTTGGCAATAATTGAAACCAGCGACCCTTTCTGGATCACATTTAATACAGCTATCGCCAATGCCTAATGAAGTACTCAGTTGAGTTCCAATTTATAAAATATAACTTAGAAGCGTGGCTTACCCTTCTCCAAACGTTATTAGAGAGTTTTAACACTCCGTATGTTCCGTGTTGTACGCGTTGACCAGGACCCGTCTGGGCACTTGCGCATTGGTCGTGGTAGGGACATTAATTCTATGGACCGGCCCTCGTCATGCCCGTGCATTCGCCCGAGTGGGGTGCGCCTCCTCGCCATTCCCTGGCCCGCAGGCGCAGTCGGGTCCCGGTCAACACGGTAACTACGTAAACGACGGAACAGGCGCACTGCTAAACCTATCTATTATCTCTAAACTTCCTCACCTTTTTACGCCAATCTAGCCCACCTATAACATTTGCATGACCTGACATTAAAAGCGTCATCAGATGCACGTATATCCCATGCCTGATTTCTAGAAAGGACGGCTGTGTTAGCGCTTATCTGAAAATATTTTCGGAGCTTCTATCTGGCTATTCTCGCAGACGCGTATTAAACTCTGCTCAATCGATACCAAACCGGCATGCCATAAAACGCCCGCAGTTGAATTTTTAATGCACATTTAACACTTTGTTTTGGTCAACTGATAACTAAACATTTCATCTTACGCATCAAAATGTTTTACGCTCAATTAAACCGGTAGTGGAACAAAGACATCCTTAATCTTTCGACAGAACTTAAGGGAAAGTCAAAGCACGAGTGAATTAAGCCAGGCGTTTTTTGTTGGCGGCCGGTGAGTTTGCAATATATATATTTTTTATTAGCTGATGCTGCTCGTACCAGAAGCGCTGAACTTACGTTGTATGAAGCCTTGAAGATTTAGGTCCTGAAAGAGCCTGCAGGCAACACTTTCACTCATGTAGTCTCCACTGGAGGTAATGTAGCGCAGGTGGCTAAGATCGAATTTTTTCAGGTTAGGATGTTCTAGAAGGCCCCTCGCCACGTAAGGTACTGTACTCAGCGCAGATACCTGTAAATATTGAGATGAACTTCGTTTGTTCCATGTTAAAACACGAATGAGAATATGATTAGCTCTTTTCAGGTGAACACAGAAACTCCAGGAAAGTTTAGCACCTGCAGATAAATTACATGGTACACTACAAATTATCCTTAATGAATTGCTGAAGCTTACGGGGAATATCTTTTAAACCAAGGCTCCTCGGAAACAAACATCATTAGGAACGACCACACAATTTTTTAAACTTTCATGCCAGATCTGAAAATGGTGACCGCAAATTAGGTAACGTTCGTAGGTGTCTTCTACCACTGCTATTTTAACTCTTCTGCACACAATGCCTCAAGTTGCTTGGATATTAGACAATTATACCTGGATAGACCTCATGACACGAGGAACGGACATTTCTCATGTACCAGAAACAAAAAATTGCGGATGGAGGTTGCCCCATCTAAGCGTGAATTTCTTCTGACCGAACATTACAACCTTGAGAAGGGCAAGTGTTCAGTGTTCACAAGATAAAAACGCAATTTGTAAAATTTTCTGATCAAATTTTTATTCCAGCAGTTCTTGTAGCCCCAGTATGCAGTTTTATCTAATTCCCTCAAAATGGCGGCAACGTTTATTTATATTTTTGTATTTTACAATTTGAATTTCGAACATGGGGTGAAATTCACTTTAATTACCAAATGCATTAATCATTTGATGTTAATTTTCAATGTATTACACATTTGAAGCGCGTTTGTAGATTGCAACAGCGTTATTGTCTTCTCGTTTAATGTTCATTTCATAAGTAAGGCCTGGACACTAAGTAAAAACTTAAATTTTCTTTTCTAACTGGATAAATCATCACTAAGCACAAAAAATAACGCCATAAAGTAACGGGCTTAAGCGTTTCGAAGATGGTGACATAGGAAACCTTTGTGGAGGCCGCAGAAATGGCGCCCCAAGCTAGAACTTGTACAGTAAACGCCAGTTATTAGGAACTTCAATATTTCGCATTTAAGGGTAATTCAAACTGGTTCGTACAAGTCTCCATAGAAGCAAATGGAATTGAAAATCTCGTTAATTCGAACGCGAGGAGCCTCGGGCATGAAAACTACGCGGGACGACACCAGCAGCTTGGGCCCTCGCACAAGGACTGAAAATCGCGCCTCTCCCTAAACACGAGGTTGCGACCCCTCGGGAAAGGAAAGAACAGCTTAGAAAGAAGTTACGTCGTGTAAAATCAGCTTAAAATTTCTATGGCAGACGTTTGGGGACTACGCTGATGTGGACACGTGTTCAGGGTTTGGGGTGGAGTTGCAGACGGCATCATTTGTGATGTGAGAAGCGTAGAACCTGTCTCTGCCAGTGACCACCAGAAGGTAGCCGACGAAGCACTAGTGCGCCCACTGCTGCGGATGTTATGACTGGATGTTATGACTGGACTGGACTGTTATGCCGCACGTCTATTATTCAGTTTTTGAGTGCGTCAAAAGGAGGCCTTCCGCTTCCATTTCCTCGTTATAGTAATGTGTGCTGGCTTTCGCCTTCAATGATAAAAGGCATGCATGATTCAATCGCGACGTTTTTCAAGCATTCAGTTGCTAACATACTCTTCTGCTGCACAGTCCCTTTGTACAGATGCTGTCATAAGTAATTAGAACTAAGATGTGTGAATATCACAAAATATTTGTCTTACTGGCGTTATGACAACCACTGCCGGTTTACAGGAAGCTTTTTTTCTGTTAGAGAACACTCGTTTAAACGCACATTTATGCAGCCAGGCAGTTCCCAGAAGAAGAAATTCTTGCATATTTATGAGAACGTTTTGAAGTTACTTTTTCCGGCACCTCTACGTCTTTTGTACTCCACTTTCGTTAGTTCGAACTTTAAATAAGTATAACTGAAGTGGCGTCTCCTTGCAGTTTAATTTACCGAGCTATCAAAGGTGCCGCTAATGAAGAAACACTTCCGCTGGCTTTAATGTAATTGAAACTATTTCGCCGAGCATAAACTCAAAATTTTGGATACTGTGGGCGGGTGTCCATTTTAATGCTTTATGCGTCTATTTCTATAAATGGGGAGTACGGCACTACCATTACAAAAACCTTTGAGCGGAGGAGGAAGAAAATGCTGTTGCAGGTGTGATTCGTAGTCCGGTCTGTCCGGATAGCCGCGAGTCGTGGAAGCCGCTTTTGCCTGACACACAAGGCTGAACCTGTGTCTCAAGTAGGTCAGCTTGCACTCCCAGTGCTCCAAGGAGAAATAAGGGATGATGTTTAGGTGGTGGGAGCAAGCCCAGACAAGGTGGTATGTAGTGCTGGGTATTTTACAGGGTGGGCATTCGTAGGGGTACATGGTTGGGGATATGTGCTTAGAATTGTTGGGTTGTAGTATAGGGGGGTTCGTAGTCGTCGCAAAGGCGTGCGGCGGTGGTGTAGAAGATGCATCAGGGAGGGGTAGACGCGAATATTTCGTCGGTGGAGGTAACGACTCGGGACTAGTAGGTGATTGAGGGATTCTGGTGGGTCTTCTCTGGCTTGTGAGGATGCCCGGGTAGTTATTTCGCGGGTAGCAGCGTGTGCCGCCTCATTCCCTGATAGGAACGAGGCGGCATGTAGTCCACATGCTCTAGACAGAAGGAAGCTTTTTTTTACACGTCATAGTATGTTGCCTACTTGAGGCGAGATCCATTATTTTAGGGGCGAAGCCTCTTAGGGGTTAGGCTGTCGGCGTCTCATGTCGACGTGTCATGTTGTCGTCGGTGTAATGACGGTACTAAAACATCTTGACTCTCGTTTACGCGTCGCGCTAGACCTTCGTCGTCGTCTCATGTCATCGTCGATGTAGTAACGGTACTAAAACACCGGCACACTCTTTTTCCGACTGCCTCCCGCTCGAACGCCTCGTTATTTAAAGATACGAGACTCTTACAGAAAAGCGGTATTCCTTCACCGCCCAACGATTTCATCTTCGTTGGCAAAAGCGCCAAGGCGCCAACAATGCACTTAAACACTACATGCTTCGCCCCTCCCCAGGTTTCGCGTTAGTGGAGATGGCCCGGGATTGTTTTATAGTGGCGGCATCCTTACTGGAAGTGAGGAGAGGAGCCGTAATGTTTTTACATGCTCCGTCTCTTGGTGCAGACAAGGAATACTTCATCTGCTGAAGCATGCTGTCGATTGCCGCTCTAACGCTCGTTTTCTCTTAAACTGTTCTTAAACCCCTCGACAGAGTTCACTGCCAGTTCATTTCTAATTTCCTGCCTTAATCTACACTTCATGAATCTGGAAGCCAAGATTTCTATCTCATGATATTTCTAAACATGCACAGTTTGGGTGGTTCTAAATCCCCCAAAATTTACCTTGTACATTCTCAGCAACAATTCATAACATCAAATTTATTTACCTCCCCAACAAATCCAATAACCGTATGCAGACAAAACAAAAAATGTGGTTGTTCCCTCTTGCATAGAAGCGGTAAAACAGGAAACTGAAATGTGCCTTCACATGAGCAGCTGAATGTTTACTGCCCATCGATATGAACTTGCACGTCGCTATTTATATATCGTCGGTATGGCACAGTTAGACGCATCAACGTTCGACACTGGATTGCACGCGTGAGAGCATTGCGTAAATCCGACTGAAACCACAGGCGCTCGCCAACAATCCATGCGAACGAAATCAAACTGGTTGTTAGGGAATCGTTTGGTAAACACACGGTCCGCTGCACCGAAAGGAACAGCGGACCGTGTGACGTCACGAGCGTGATATCCGCAAGTCGGCTTCTCCACAGCTCATGCTGCGCGTCCCCCGTACACGTAGGCGCTGGCCTCGAGGCGCCAACTGTCGACGTTCATATAGTCGGGATGCACTACTTGCTTCGCCTCTCCTAGATGCAACCACATCTGAAAGGAAGGCTATAAGGCGCGTTTATCGTCCCATTCACGCGTCTGTTCATAGCGAGAGTCGAGAGCGCACATCGGGCTCCTCTTTACCTTGTGGTGTTGAAGCGCTTCCAAAACACCATCAATGTTGGGTGTTTCTAGGAACGCTGCAGATGCTCCTTGCACTACGGCTCTGCAGGTGGTGTCAATGAGGGCGTAGACGTGACCAATAGAACTTGGTGTAAGAAGCACGTCTTCCTCTTTGAGACCCATGTGAGAGGGGTGGCTGCAAACATTCCATCTATAGAACATCTACTTCACTGTCTGTGCTACCCTCTTTTGAACGTGAAATCACGGGGAAACATCCAACAAAAACTGGAACTTTTGGAAGTTCACCGCTTGAGCAAAAGTCTGTTCAGAAGAGGAAAGGAGGCAGAGCATACTGCAATCACATAGGAAGTTGTTGCATGACTAATGCTTGTTAATTTAGGCACTGATTCTTCTCATCACTTAACAACAAGAATTTAGGTAGATTGAAACATGAAGCGTACGAACCTGCTCAGATATGCTGAGCAAGCAATTTTGCTGCCATTCATTGAAACTGAACTCTCTGTCGCGATTGCCCTACAATGTGTGCACAGAACCGGAGAGTTCCGCTGCGTGCAGCTGTACCCATAGCACTTAACACATGTATGCTCATTCACGTCTCATACAATAAAACCCGACAAAATATACTACAAACTATTCAAGCGTTTTCTTATTTCCAGTCTTAGGCATGGAGACATTGTTGCCTTCACATGGAGATGACCTGTTCTTTGTACCTAATCTGCCTCGTCATTGTCATACGGCGCACGCAATATCTAGAAACGTCGTTGGTCATTCTAAGGCAGAAGGTCGCGGGTTCGATTCCCGGCCGCGGCGGCCGCTTTTATGATGGAGGCGAAAAGCAAAAACGCCCGTGTGTACGAGATTTCGGCGCACGATAAAGATCCCCAGGTGGTCAAAATTAATCCGGAGCCCTCCACTACGGCGCGCCTCATCGCCTGCGTTGCGTCGGCGCGTTAAACCCCACAATCAATCATTCTAAGGCAGAAACATCCGAGAGTGCGTAAGGCCAGCAGGCCAAACCGTGTAAAATATTTAGGCGGAAGGCCTATAGCTTTGTGTGTTACCTGTTCCCTGCGGATCCATATTTTTTACTTCCACCAGAAACAAAAGGTGCTACAACAAATGTTTACTGATGCGTTTGCAATTCTTCGATGTTTTAAAGGACCTGGTGGTTTTAAATTCATTGCTAACATTAATCGAAATGTGTTGAACTTCAAAAACCAAAATTCAAATCGCGGTCCTCACACAAATCTAGGCAAAGCCGTACAAGTCTTCTTGGCAATCCCACCACAAGCACAAGCTGATAAAAAATAGTTCCTTAAGACAATGTTTCGTAAGTTCTCCTCCTTCATTATGCTGAGCACAAGGGTTTCCTGTTGGTTCCCCAAAATTTAGCGCTACGTGAATTCAAACAATTAACTGACTTCATGGCCCTTGTCTATAGTTCTTGTCAATGTAATGTCTAGCGCATCCACGCTCTACTGATAGCATGGGCGCGTATGCTACCAGAAGATAGTCAAACTACCCGATGACAACTTCACGTCGAAATGGAGCTTAATGTAAACAGAGCTGAAATTTAAAGCATTATTGTATGTTATTTTTGATGCTGATGTTCAGAAATATTCCAACTTTTTAAAAAATGTTTTTCTTGAAGCTAAGAAGTATAGGTTGGGATAAGGCCGAAAAAGAGGCTGTAGAACAGCTTTCTGCCACATATAATCCGGTTTTGCTAGCAAAAAAATGCTGAAGTTCAAAAGGTTGCAGTAAATCAGTGCGCTCTATTTTCTTCGTGCAAGGCATGTCATTTGTGCATGTCGCAACTCCTAAAAGGCTAGCGCAATATTTTCTCAAAACGCAGAGGGGCCCCTTACTAAATTTCGGGGTTTTTAAGGTGTTGTTTGTCTGACGTAGGGTTTAACGTGCCGACGCACTGTAGGCGATGAGGCGCGCCGTAGTGGAGGGCTCCGGAATAATGTAAGGTGTTGTTATTTCATCATAATGCAATTACTTTCCACATTTTAAGGCCAGTCTTAGAACAGTGGTTACAACAAACGTTTCTTGAGCTTGAAAAACCTTTAGTTGCCAACTTTTTTTATAGCACAAAATTTAAACAGCAAAGGTGTTCAGGCCGAGCGCTTTCCATCCATCGCACCAAAAAGAACAGAACTCCTTGAGAAAACAATGTGGTTATGGAGGGGCCGGGATTCGAACCCGGGACATGTACCATTTGAAACCGGCAACCTAACCACTGGGCTTGCCCAAAGGCCCGAAGGGTATTCGGTTAGCAAGGACGGAAAACAATAACGTGTGCAGTCAATTGGAAAGACAAAACGCTTTCCTTGCTCGGAATTGAACCAGGGTCGGAACTGAACATCGCATACTGGTGTTCATTGCATTTGCTTTGTGTTCGTAAAGAGGGCGTTGGCTTTGGACTTTGCGGTCGGTTCTAGCTGCTGCTAATGCGGTACACTTTGGGAGAAATGTGAAAGCCTGAGGCGCAGACGATTGGGGCCAGTCATGGAGGACTTTCTGCAGGAATTTCGAAATAAATGTGCGGTAGAACAACCAGGCCTCCGGCTAAAAGAGAAGGGCCACAAGCTCTGCTGTTTCTCTAGCCTTGCACACTCGGGCGAACTTCTCCATGTTTCGTAAGGAATAAGTGTACTTCTGGTGTTGATAGTCACGCCTTTTGGCACCACAGCCACCCCTTTTGGTATCCCAGAAACGCAAAACATAGCAACCCTCCTGCGTAGACAACCGCAATGCGCCTTGTAGCGCTGCCAAAAACGTTTCCCTCTTAGTTTCTTTTCGCCTGTGGAAGGCCGCTCATGAGGCTACAAATGACAGGAGGAAAAGTCCACACACTGGCATCTCTCACTGTTCGGTAGCCTATAAACCATTTAACATAAAAAGCAAAGCTTGCTTGTAACAAAATGAATAGAATAAAAAAAATATCAAAAGCGCATTCCGTTTACAATGTTACAACAATAAAGTGCAAAGAATTTATTAGAACTTTTTCTCCCCATTCGCTGCAGTGCTAACAATTTTTTGATGTTCGAACAAAGGGAGGTGCTTTTGTGCGCGTCGTTACACCCAAAAAGTTGAACAGTGTTTTCCCTACATCCCCGACCCCTATCAGAGAAGCATGTCGGCGATTGCAACCGCCGGCAATCCGCTTTTTTGAATAAAGAGCCTTCTTTCTCCTCTCTCTCTCTCTTCTTCAAAAGCAGAACCCCTTTGCTTGTGTTCAGCTTCCTGAACTTAGGCTGTCGCAACACATGATGAAATGGCGGCAAGGTGCTTTTCAAACGCACACCAGTGTATTGGGACAACAACCAATAAACGCCTCCCTAGAGGACTCTGTCTGTATATGTTTGAGTTGAATTGGCGGCCACTAACTATTCAAGCAGAGCAATTTTTATTATTTGCATGGTCTTGCAGTGCTCCACAAATTTGGTTCTGCCAAATTTATGCCTAATTTGTGTGACAATAAAAATTATTTTACGCACGTAAACATAGTGTCTTCATATTGAAGTCTGCGCCTAAAAAACGGAATTCTAAACGTGCCTAAGTGACAGTTGTTATTGCTCTATGCTTAAAAATAAACTGAAGCCAATGTTTGCAAACTACGTACTCTTTGTGGTATCAGCACTATAAAATACAGATTAAAACGTCTGCCACATTACCAGGCAACATCACCTAAACTTAGACAACCTTACAACGTCTGCTACATTACCAGTAGCCCCAAGCAAGTTCTCGGCCACCTGCCAAGAACAGGTTAAAAGGGTGGAGTTCACAATATTTATGCATTAAAGTATTTACAAATGTACAATGGAAAAACATAAATGCAGCTATCGAAACGATTTGCCAGAAAAACACACTTCAGGAACGCAAACTTTAACCGTAAAAACGCTTTTGTTTGCCTCTACATGAGGCGTCATGTTACAAATAGGTCACAAAGAAATCATCATATTTAATTATGAACACCGCTATCAATCATACTCACTATTGCCCAAACACAAAACTTTTCTGATGTCGCAGCGTACTGGCTTGCGATTTCTCGCTGTAATTCTTAGTAATTACTGTGATTTCATAAGACACCCATTAGGGTCGTCAACTTAACAGAAACTGTATTTCTTGCAAATCAGTCGAACTTATTTGTTTAAAACGTATAGAATGGTACTGAAAATATTTATCCCCCGTTTGGTAGAATTGAAGTTTAGTAAGACAAATGTTTTTCTTTACAAATTTATGATTCGCGGCATATACCACCAAGCTGGTTCGTTAAACTGTTCGTATTAAAATTACTCTCTCAGGTACCTCTTTCTAAGATTGACTACAAGGAGGCTTCGTCTAGTCGAAAACTGATGATGCCTGTGAGAGCGCAAACAGACGCAATGCTGTCAAAATGACAACGCAAGAATAAAGGTTTTACTGCACCAATGCCCCATGAGGCATCTTTGTTATTTCAATGCTGTATCTTTCTGCGGCAGCTGATTCTCATTCGAAGTAAAATATTTTACAGAATAAAGGCCCTCCACACTAAAGATGTGACTGGTTATCTTCTCTTGCAAACTTTTACTGACAAAAAGGAAAATTTCTTTGAGATAGTGGCTGAAGTACTTGGCGTAAAAATACCTATAAAAGATACACTACGCTAGAAACATTTTTGTTGATTTTATACAAGTGAAGTGCGTTTTTTCCAGTAGTTTTGTTCACAAGAGGAGCCTGGAACTCATCACTGCGTGAAATTTAGTTAATTTAAATGGCTCCATTCAAACCCTGATGGAGCAGACAAAACTGACTTCGTTACGAGGGAACGAAAGTTCGCGTCCGCGTTTTCACATTCCCCACCACCGTGCTTTAGCAGACTGAGAAAAAAGCGCAATTAAACACTAGCAAAAAGTATCGCGATAGAATTTTTATTTCTGATCATTTGTGTAAAATTTACTTAACACTGAGGAGGGTATGTGAGTTTTGCTCATGAATATTTCCCTTATGACTTCAAAGTTTACCTTCATTTGTTTTTCAAAATCAAATTACATCTTTCATCATCATCATCATCAGCCTTTCATGCCCTCTGCAAGGCAAAGTCCTCTTCCATAGTTCTCCAATTACCCCGGTCCTGTGCTAACTGCGACCAAGTTATTCCCACGAACTTCTTGATCTCATTTGCCTAACTTTCTGCCACCCGCTGCCACGCTTGCGTTCTCTGGGGATCCCCCCTGTTACCCTTAACGACCAACAGTTACTTGCCTTCGCATTACATGCCTCGCTCACACCCAATACTTAATTCCTACTAATATGTCCTCAACACGAGTTTGTACCCTCACTCACTTAGCCCTTTTCTTCTCTCCTAATGTCTCACCCACCATCCCACGTTCGATTGTTGGCTGAGTCGTCCTCATTTAGGTTGAACCATTTTATTATGCTTAAAAGTTTCTTCCGTGTAGGTGAGTACCGGTAAGATGCAGCTGTCATAGACTTTCTTTTTCAGGGACAATGGTAGGCTGCCATTCGTTATCTAAGACTACCTGTCGAATGCACTCTACCCCATTCTTATCCTTCTAATTAACTCTGCCTGATGGTTGGGATCCGGGGTCACTACTTGGCCTAAGTAGATATATTCGCTTACCACTTCCACTGCCTCGCCAGCTATCTCAAGCCGCTGTGCTCTACCGAGGTTATTGAGCATTACTTTAGCTTCCTGTATATTATTTTTAGGCCCACCATTCTAGCCTGCTTGCCCAGTGCAGTAATCAAACTTTGGAATTCTTCCCCCGAGTTTCTTAGCACGGCAATTTCATCAGAAAATGTGAGGTTACCGAGGTATTCCTTAATTATCCCGTACGCCCAGCTATTGCAAACCCAATGTTCTGAATACCTCGTGTAAACACGCTGCGAATAGCATTAAAGAGATTGTGTCTCCTTGCCTGACGCCCTTCCTTATTGGTATTTTACTGCTCTCCTTACGGAGGACGATGGTAGCTGTGGATATGGTTCATTGTTGCGTAGCCTTTACAACATCTTGCTTGTTCAATAGGTTGACTGAAATATAAGCTGGAATAAATTCTGTTAGCGATTTTCGTGGTAAGTACCTTGTAGACGACAGGCACTAAGCTGATCCCCTTTTAATTTTTCAAGTTTCTTCATGCAACTTTTCTTATGCGTTAGGATGATATTCGCCTTCTTCCACGAGTCCGGTACACTCGCGATCATTAGGCATTGCATGTATAGGTTTGCCAGTTTTTCTAGTACAATTTTCGTGCCACCCTTCAAGAGGTCTGCCGTTATCTGACCCTCACCAGGTGCTTTGCCCCCTTGCCTTTCTTTCAAAACCTTCTTTACTTCTTCTGTCGTTACTGGTGGGATGTCTACCTCCTCTGAACGATTTCCTCGTTCGGGTTGTCGGGGATGTCGTGGCTTCTGTACAAATCTCTAGAAAACTCTTCGGTTACTACGACTTTGCTATCCCTATTTGTGATGACATTGGCTTGCTTGTCTTTTAGTGCATACATGCGTTTTTCTCTATGCCTCACCGCCTCTTCACTGCTTCCAGGCTGCCTTCGTTTTTTGCAGTATGCTCAATCCTATATTATACTTCCGTATTTCAGTCGTGTTAGGCTATTGATTAAGTTCGAATGCTCCGCTAGTTCTATCTGTCAGCTGGGGTGATGATTGTCATGTTTTGCCATTTCTTTTTTGAAATCTTCCGCCTCCTGGTAAAGTTTACCAGTATCCTGTCTAGCGATAGCACCCGCGACTTCTACTGCACACTCCATCATAATGTGTGTAACATTTCGGCTGCGTTCCTGTGTCGCAAACTCTTCTCCATCCGGTAAAGCTAAATATCGCTTCTGCAGCGTGATTCTGAATATTTCGACTTTCCGTAATACTGTTAGCTCATTGATCGGCTTCTTTTGTTCTAGCTTTTTACAGTCCCTTCTGAAATCTAGCCTAATTCGATATCTTACCATACGGTGGTCACTACATTTTATCCTTCCGAGCACTTCCACATCCTGCACGACGCCAGGGTTACCGCGTACTATGAAGTCTATTTCGTTTTTATGCTCCCATTTGGGCTCCTTCTCGTCCACTTCCGACTCACCCGTTTGCAGAAAAAGGTATTCATGATGCGTAGGTTATTCCGTTCTGGGAACTTGACTAGTAGGTCTCCCCTGCTATTTCTACAGCCCAGACCATAGTTCGCAACTGCCTTGTGTCCAGTCTGCTTCTTGCCTACTTTAGCATTGAAATCTCCATAACTACAATATTCTGTGTTTTTGCTTTAGCCATTGCTGATTCCACATCTTCATCTATCACAGCACATGATATTGTAAATATCACTACCTCACGGCTTGAATATGGCACATGAGCGTCTCGTGGCTGTGGACAACGATTTTCGGCTCTCCTGTGGTGCCGCTCGTAGATGCCATATAGCAGAACTGCTTCTTCATATACTCCACGGACGGTTGCTTCCATCTGCGTGCTTGGTTGCCTGTGCTCAGGAGTTGGCTCCATGAAACGTATTCCTCCGGAAGATGTTTCCGTCTTGTCTTCTAAAGCATCCATAGAAATAACGTGCTGCAGGAAGATCGATTCGTAAGTCCTGACGCACGTCTTCTGAGAAACTTTGGGCGGTGCATAAGCACAAACCAATTCGAGAGGAAAAACCATTGGGTCTGAACACGAGAAAGGTAGCAAAACCAATAGCAGATATTGACGCAACTGGTAAACACAAATATTCTGTAAAAACTCATGCTGGTGACCAAGAATATGGCTCGTAGTGTTTTTTTCACTGAGGGGAATTTAATTTTCGCCTAGACAGCAGAACACGGATAGCTAGAAGTGTGTTTCCGAAGTTTTCAGTCAGGTAACCAGCAACCCAATGGTTGCGGTGCTGAAGCAAACCTTTTTAATGAGGAAAGTCGAACTTAGGAGAAACACCCAAACGCTCCGCTCTACATACATGATCAGCATAAACAATAAAATGTGTGTGATGATCTCTATATAAGAACATACGCCTGCACGTGTACCTCTCACCACGTGTGTTCTGAGTTGCAATGCGTACTAGGAAGTCACATTCGTTTTAGATGTGTACTTCCTCTTTATTGCTACAAACAGAATAATTATGCATTTCTTGTGAGCACGTAAGCACTCACAGGCTTACACATTGCACGCGCGAATCTTTCTCCCTAGTTTACTACAGTAGAAACGTTGTGGAATGAAGCCTGACCCTAGTTCTTTGTTTTCAACGAAACACCGCTCTTGGTGGCGACAATACGTCATGCAGACTGGCCGTTTCCGAAATGTTACGGCACAAAAATTCTAGCCTTATCCAACGGCAGCACACCATCCTATTTAACCTACCACTAAAATTCTGTGCGCTCTACCTAATTCTATCGAGGTTCATGTGTTTTTGAGCCCCAGCAACCTCACTGCCACTCGGGTGTTCCAGTCTATTTTTTCGTTTTCCGTTGTGCGCTTTACATTTGGGTTTATACATATTCACATGCTGATACATGATTTCTACGCTTTAAACTGAAATTTGGTTTTTAAGAGAAATACACATTGCCGCCACAGAATATACGTGAATGTTCGAGATATGCTAATAATGTTGGCTACTCACAGAGCATCCTATGCAGCTCGCCTAAGCCTGCTTGAATTTGACTTGCAGATATATATTGTATTCAAAACTACACTGGCTTTTAACGCTTCTTATTTGGGGAAAATGCGCAAATGTACGTCTGGTATAACGCGTGCGCTGAGCGTTCAGACTGACTTACACTTACGACAAAAGGAGTCACGCGAGAACATCTAGATGGACAGAAAGCACACAGTGCTGAGCGAGTGTTCACCCATGATTACGTCCCGCTCCAAAAAGCTCACGGGTTAAAAGGTTAGGCCCCTTTTGGGAAGAAATAAAATGCCACGTAAGAAGCCGAGATAACTTTGAAGAAGGTGGTTTTGAAGCGTCAATGTCTTCCAACAGCCCCTTGCTAATTTGGCTCTGGGTGGCTATCCTACTCTAAAGGCTCCTATTTTACACCATACGAAGGTTGCTAAAACGAACGTCTGGCGTTTGCTCTAGGAGCCGCACCCGACGAATGCTAGACCTGGCTGCTGCAAAAAACGGCTAAGCAAAACAGCTACTCTTACATAAATGTACAGCTCATACTTATGGTCATTATGAGCATGACAGGACGACGACACGACAAGACTGAGCGCCAAGTAAATGTTTCATCACTATAAATCTAAACCAACTGTCTCGATTGCCCACCATTGTCTCGCCCATGCAGCGGATTGTTTCTTCAGAGCTGCACGTATAGCCATCCACAACTCGCATGAATAATGCCGAGTTCTGTATTGCTTCTTAGGATTTTGTCTAAGCGCGATGGTATATTTTCTGGGCATAAGGGTTCAAAGTATGAGTATACACGCAGTCGCTGTCCTGGCGCCGTCGGTTAATTACGAAATTGCCGGGTAAGTATTTCTATCGGGCATACCAAAAAATTCAGTTAATTGAAATTATTCTGTAAAGATTGCCAGAAGAAGCGCATTCAAAATGAGGGTGTTATGGAACGTGTTGATTTCGAGATTGTGTGATACAGCGATCAGAAAAACGGTGTGGTTAAGCATAAAAGCAATGCTTCTGAAAACGTACACTGCTCCACTAAATACCATGTAAGGTTCGTAAATCCCTGCACTGCCACATTATCATGTAGTTTATTCTAGGTAGGACTGCGCACAGGCACAGTCGCACTAAAGAATCCCCAACACAACCTCCGTAGTATTACGCAGATTGTTTTGAAGGATGTGTAGAGGATACGCATGGGGCATCGCCTTGCTTCGAATTTGTTAATATCCAGCCTACTCTAGATTTGGAGTTCTCCTGTGTCTTCAGCCGTACCATTCTTTTTTTTTTTGCAAAGGAAATACTCCACATGCCTACTCTTTCAATTCTTTCTCTATGTACTTCCCAATGCGATAATATCAAGCACACAATAAAAGTGTCCAGGGAAATAAGGTTGACGACTTATTGAAAGTCATTAGTCGCAACATCTTGGATGCACCATATTTTACAATCTGTACCTTCAAGTTTAAATTTCAAAATGCTACACTGTTTTCATTCGCTGTTTCTCTATCTCTAAATTTACCTCTAAATTTATTACCTCTCGATACCTTTTGATACGTCTTGATACCACTACATATTATGGTAACTAGTGGCCAGTCTTTTATAGCAACCCTGTTCCGCAACAAATAATTGACAACGACACATTTTGACGAAGCAGCCACATCTTCCTAACCATTGGCTGAATCAGTACAGAATACATGACAAGTTCAACAGACAATAGTTGGTGTGTTCGAGTGAGATAGTAAGGCATGGTAATACACAGTTTGCGGGAAACACAGTCTTTGATAAACCACCCAAAAATTTCTAATGAGTCTAGCCGCATATTTATTGTATAATGTTGGGAAGACGTACATATATATTGAATGCGTCACTTCGTTTTAGCCAGAAATACTATACTGTGTAATATAAAGGGACGGAATTTTAAGATAGTGTGTGCCCCTAGGGGAAAACAAATTTGTTATGCAAAGATAATATTTTCACTATGATATATCACCAAGTATTCATTAAAAGCCCTATGAAATTATATAAAGTTCATCACAACTGTCTATACTGAACCATAAGGACCGACACCAAATTACTCTGAGTAATCGACACCGTCCGCTCTATTCGCCGTGTTCATATTTCTTCGTAAAACTTTACCATTGTATCCTCAAGCAATATTCGTTAATTTACAGTCGACCTAACTTGTTTATTCGTAAAAGCACACGTTCTCACCTTCACTGTTTGAAGTCTCCCCTTCAGCTCCAATGCTGTTGCAACACCGTCATAATCACAACAAACAGCGGCAAGATGTAGGCTTTCCAAACGGTCCACAAGAATATCTGCGAAACGAGTTTGTTCTCCTCTACGTTGTTACTTGTTACTGTGCATTTCGTAGAAATGTACTTTTGCAGCAACAGTAGTCGACAAATTAGACTAGCATTGGGAAACTAGGCAATTGGTAGGCCAGGTCCTCCTAAAGCTTCAAAAAGGGCAAGGATGTAAGCATTCCCCACTAGCTGCTGCTTAATTTGAAAACGTAGACCTCGAATCAAAGTTTTGAAACACATGTGGATATTAAGAATGAAAAATCATATCCGCCGGATACGTATGCCATATGGTATAGTGGTTTAGTAGGCTGCCAATAACAGAAAATTACCCTGTGGTTTTCGGGTAAGACGTTAAAATGAGCAGCGCGCGATTGGTTTTTCTCCATTTCTCTTTAAGGACGCAGCCGTTAGCGCTCGGGATTCCGGTCGGGTGGTTTTTATGCCATTGTTGTTTACATTTTGAAAACCGAGGAAACGAATTGAGTTGTCAACCCTTATTTAACGACGGCCAAACAATAAAAACTTAAAACCCTTGTTGAGCGACGAGTGCTGAAAAGCGAAACTCAAAGCGGAAAAAATGCTGCCTATCTGCTCCTTTTGTTGCAAATGTCGACGAAAGACGATGGTCGATTGGCGCACCTGCCAAGTAAATGCCTCCCTTCTCTTTTCCGCTCACCTCTCCTGCTGTTCCTGCACCGTCTCGTTCCTCCCAAGATAACACGCTTGCAGTTTGCTCAAGTAAATTTAAATTTACCGTATACCACTGCTCCAAGTCGGGGGCCTCGATATCAGTGCTGCCACACGCCGAAGACGCACGTGAATCGGGGCCCCCTACACAACGTTTATAGACCCACGTTGCCCTACTCAACGATGGATGGATTGTAGGGTTTAACGCGCCGACGCAACGCAGGCGATGAGGCGCGCCGTAGTGGAGGGCTCCGGATTAATTTTGACCACCTGGGGATCTTTAACGTGCGCCGAAATCTCGTACACACGGGCGTTTTTGCTTTTCGCCTCCATCAGAAAAGCGGCCGCCGCGGCCGGGAATCGAACCCGCGACCTCGTGACCTCGTGCCCCTACTAAACGAGCGTTTCAAGCGAGAAGTGGAACCTATCAAATGGAACCTTCGTTGCTGTTGGCGTGTGATTTCTGAAATGCCGCCAGGCAATAGCAGCCGATGGTTTCCTGCAGTTGATGTGGTATTTCTTTTGCAATCTCAAAAACCAAGCATCCATAAATTTTTAATAAATCAACACTTCAAATATCACCTATGTATTCATTTTCTGCCTTATATTTGCGTAATGCCGTGTTCTTCTTCCTTGTTGCTTGTTACTTCCTCGCCGTCTTCATGGTCAGAGGAGTCAGAGGGCTGAGCGATTGAACAGCCTGATTATGGTGCGAAGAATAATATGATGATGCAATTATTGAAGCAGAAAAAAAGGGGGTGCGAAAAGACTACAGCAAAGGAAGACATTCGCATTTGAGGGGGAAATGCAATAGTGATGCCACAACTGGTGTAATAGATAACGCTCCCAAAGACGTTAACTCCACCAGTCTAGAGAGGAAGTTATTTGCGGTAAATATTTCATACAGTAAACACACACTCTAGTTCACATTGCAGAACATTTCTAAGGTACAAAGCAATAAGATTTCTTTCTTTTTACTTATTCACAGGAAGAAAGAAACCAGGAACGCAACAACAAAACCTTTGTATTTTTTAGAACCATAAACTGCAAAGTTTCTGCGAACCTTCCTAGTTTTCCTTATATTTTTGTTCATTGAAATAAAAACACCTGTGAGAGATTCGCCATTATGTGTTCTCTTTATATTACGTACTTTATCCCCCCGTTTGCAAACACACGATGAGGTATTATTGAAAAACCATGGAAGCTTGCGCTCACGCACAAGAATCGAATGGCGAAGCTTTCGCAGGTGAGCATTCACGGTCCCATAGTTACTTTAGTATCATGTTTATTTTTGCATACTGTGAGCTTGTACTCGTTGTCAGATATGACGACGGCGGTGGCGTATTCGATTTAATGGCTTCTTTAACCCTAAATGCTTCTAGATAACAAAGTGGGAGCGCTGACCTTTCCAAAGCAGGGTGCGAGCGCATGCGCATGACGACACGAGGACGCAGGAAGGAAGGCCGTACTCTATGTCATGTCTTTCTCGTTCCGAGCAAATGTTGCCTTGATTACGGCGAAAACTGGAGTTTTTTTCTAAAGACACTGCGCCAGCAGGGGACTCTCTGTGGTCGGCGCGGGGCACGCGCTGACGAGCGCAGACACTTCTTGTTATTTGTTACTGCTTCGGTGAATTCACGGCTTGTAAAAAAGCTCCGCTGCTTAAACAGTAAATTTAAGCGGCTAGGCAGGCGGTTGGTAATATTTTGTGACTTACGAGACAGCGGCCGCATAAACATTTACCACCTCGGTACCATAAATGGGCCGACATCTTGTTCAAACGATCATTTTTTGGTTTCAACTGCGATTAGGAAGACTGATTTCGTGGAGGGTAATTAATATAGATCTCCAGGAGCATCTTCTAAGACGCACAACCGTCGTGTTTTGTAACACGAAGTGTTTCTTTGGCAACACACCACTAAACATCGACCTGTGTTCATATCGCTGGCTATTCCAAAGTTATTTTGCGTCACTGGAGTATAATAAGTGCCCTAGCGGTGCGCAGAACTAAACGCCAATGTATTTTTCAAAACTTTAGAAAACCCCCAAATATGACGCACTTTTGAGGTAGCTGGTATGGGAAGCATTGTCATCCAGTTTCCACCTTTGTATGGAGGATATGGTGCTGTTTTGTATGGGCAAAGAAGCGCTTTAGCGTTAACACTCGCCATGTCAGGAATGACGATCCCCTAGCACGGCCAAAGCGAAATTATTCGAGAATCCTATTGTTCGTTTTATTTTGGGCTCATTCCGGCCCTGCTTCCAAATTTCATGATTGTCCGATACGAAATCATTAAATCTGTATTCTATCTATTCTATCTGTATTTTTTGCGGCTGCGACTAAGGGAGTTTATTAGGTGCGGTCAAGGTATTTCTGCTTCGTTTTCACAGTAAATAAGACACAGCAAGCACTGAGGGCCGTACAGGCGATAGCATGCACTGCCCAAAGAGGGATGGTGAGATGATCAGCAGCTGTACCGTATATCTAGCCAGTCTCCGTATCCCTTTGGCGCTGTTTTAAAGGGCAGTTTCCTCTCTCGCCATTTTTATTTACGACGCCCCTGTCAGCACTCTTCCTCCGCAAAATTACCGGTATTCCCATGCTTGCGACTCCCGGTTATGACTTTTAATCTCGTTCGTTAAACCAATGAGCCTTTCCTTCACAAACATTTTTCTTCGAATAGTGTATCTCACCACAGTCTATAAAAGCACCGAAGCAGCTTTATGTAGACATTTATATAGATAGTACTACTATTTTGTGCCCTTACTTCTCTAAGCGCCCACGCTGTTGACCATTTTATCGACGTCCTTTATATTTTTAAGCTCCAGACAGTAGCCAATGCAAAGTATCCATAGTACTTTTTACATCTCACTCGCAACACCACTCTACCCGATGGTTTTCCCTAACGATGGTTCGCTCGAAAAAAACATTGGAAATGGCGAGTAACTACTTACCCACCGGGTATCCTGGTTCCTCGTAGACAAATGCAACGTTGGCACAGGCTGCCCCTACAAAAAGCGGCAAAATCTCCAGACGCGGGGCGACCATCACACAAAGTCTGTCTCCCCCACCAAGGCCGAGGCTGGTAAGGGCGGCGTGTACAGCTACGGCTTTGTCGGCTACCTCGGCGTAAGTCCAGCATTTGTGTTTGGTCGCATTGATCTGGGCATAGACGCAACAAAATCAGTCTTTATTACGAAGACACACGGGCGTTGGGATAGTTATGATCGGATCAGTATAAGTTTCGGGCTCTCGGGAGCCGCTGCCAAGGAGATTTTTCTCGCTTCTCACCACTTGGTAACTCATATGTAATGCAATGTTGGCACACCTCTTCCACATCTATCTCTGAATTAACAAAGCAAATATCCCATGTAGGAAATTTCTTGGGAATTTCGGGCACTGGATAAGAATAGTAAGAATTAGAATATTAATTGCATTGGGATACTGATTACGCGTATCCCAATGCGTACACTGTCCGGATGCGTCTCGTTGCATGCACTAAATAAGCCTCCCCGCCACAACACCCCTCCACTCCAACGTGATCGTCATTGGGACCACTCATAATAAGTCAATGCGCACACACAAGGTAATACATAACTGGTTATCCCAACAGGCATCAGTTTCTAATTTTGCGCATAATAACGCGCCTGTGGTGACTACCGGTACAAGGAAACATGACAGGTTCCTGTAAATTGATTGACACCGCTAGAGCTACCTGAAAAGCCTACGGTGTTTCCCTGATCGTAAAATGCTTGCTTTGCGTAAGTTTTTGGGCATTAAAGTGTATTCACCAAAGCGAGATCGCCCGTCAAAGGTTTTGCGGGCGCCGTAATGCACACCATATACGGAGCAGAAAGCTGCTGTGAAGGCAACGTTAAACAGAATTTTTAATTGGCCTATTTCACTTTGCAGCCAACTGCACGCGCTTTTGGCCAGCAAGGTTCCATGAAACTTAAAATTATTGCCCTTGTCGCAATTCCAGTGAGCGGTCGCCGGATAGACATTCTCAGTAACGGATGGACGGGATACGCGGAATCGCGGCGGACGTTCGCCGAGGGGGTCAGTCACCTTCCCTCCCCAAATTTCTGGCGAAAAACGGGCGGGGCAGGAAACCTCCGTGACACCTTTCTGCATAACTAATGATCGCTCACCAACTAAAAAGTAGGTACGACAGGTTAAGATTCATCTGTGGCGTGGAGGACCATGCGCTATGCTTCGTATCAGTCGGCATTTCGGCATTTCTTGGTTACCGTTTTGTGTTTTCTGAAAACATTACGGAAACCGATAAAATCACGCCGAAATGCATGTCATTGAGGCGTTTATAATATCGTACGGCTTTAACACTGCTTAGATACTAGCTTTCGGTACTGCTCGAAGTGCTCTGGCGTTTTCCATGTGCTACAAAATGTGCTTAAGGTTGCCGTGAGAAAGTCATTCATGTGCACACACCGAAACGCAGTTTTCCCTGTTTCTGAAGCATCTCTGCAAAACGTCGCTTTTACAAATTTATGAATACAACTGGCCTGAAAGGCTCTGAACCTCAACTTTCCAACCTTTTAAAAAGCTTTAAGGTGGAAGACTTCTGGCATTGAATAAAACGGCAAGTTTTGAGCACAAATATGCCGAGATGTTTCACTGCATATAAATGCCGAATGTACATTTTTAGAAAAATGTGTTCATGAAGGGAAATAGCAAATGGGTAAAGTGATGTTCCGGACACAAGCACTTTAACTGGTGAGACTAATTCTAGGTCGCCGGCTCAGATTTCTCTACCTTCAGAATACATTAAAGACGATGCTGAGTGACTACGATCAGTGCTTGTAAACAAACTAGATACAGTTTAAACAGATGGGGCAAACAAAAAAATCACTAGAGGTGTCAACGCTCTCATTTATACAAACATTGCGGGTTGTGCTTTTTAATGATCGGTGTATGAAGGCAGCAGTACTTATGTGGCAAGGTTAAAAACTTTTCGCATTCCCCAAAACTGTAACCTTTACAGCATCTATATTTTCGGGGGAACTTTCGTTCATTCCTCTCTGTGAAGGTGGCATATCAGCGGAGCTGTGTAAATATACAAATAACAACTACATATTAAATGCGTTTATACTACATTAAGTAGGGCCTGCCCACCGCAACAATGATTTGGCTGGTTTTCACTTTAAATCGCTTCCCTGCAAGAGCGCATACTTACTATGAGGGCCGCCATCAAGTGTGTGGAAAATGAATTAGTTTTTACCAGCTCCCTCACGGTGATCAAGGCGTCAGAACATGCCTCAGAGGTTACCTTTGCCTCCTCATAGATGGCACTGGCGTGTTGATCCACGGAGTTGAAAATTCTACTGGCATTTACGTTTTTTTATAAGACTTTGACGACAAAAGTTAGGCGATATTTACGAAACACTTCCTTATTGTTAAACTGTGTGTGTGTTTGTGTTCGCTTAATTTTTCCTTCCTGTAGCGCGATTATCACTCAGGCAGGACTATTGGCCACACGTCAAGCGACAACTTCTCCAGAATCAGAGCTTCCTGTAGATGACGTGAACTTTTACTCACACGCATTCCCTTTCGCTCGTCACACAGCGCACCAAAGGGCAACCCACGCTCTGCCTCCGAAATAGTTGGGCTTTTCCCAACTTCAGTGCATTCCTTTGTGCACTTGACTATGCAGTCTTCGTACTGTTATGTTTGAGTGTGTTCTCCCATGTAATAAAACAAACATGCCATAATAGGGCCATAGTGAAGCACTTGGCTTCAAATCTGAAGAGGGGGGTTTGATTCCCACACATACCTTGGCTTCTGTTTTTATCTTCTATTTTAGCGCTGAGAGATTGGCGACGTGGTCATGAAAACTAATATAAGGGCAGCTTAATAAAGCTCGCTGTCGAACTTCATTTTTAGTAGGGTCAGTTGGTCCAGTGCAGAAAGGCAAACAGGCGCTTGGAACACGTGTGGCTAATCTCGAAGATAGCCGCAACCCCCTGGTGCCCCGATGTTCTGTTGCCGGATTCCGCAAGCACCACACCGCGCGTGATCCCATCCCAATTGAAGAAGGCTCGAAGCAACCCCGGTGTTCGTACTCCGCCGGTGTAAGGGCAATGCTTTTCGGGTGAGGGACTTTCCACTTGCTAACGCAGAGCGGCAACAAAGTCTAACGTGGTCGAATGACCACAGTTTTCCTTCGTATCTTACCAGATCACGTTATTGCATAGAGCTCGTACTGAGCCAGTGGGTTGTTGCGTCAGCGTGAAAAGCGCAATTTTCTTGTGGTGCTACATTAGTCGTGTTATTCTGTTATTGCAAACACCTGAAGGCCCTAATACCGGCTTTAATGGGAATGCATTGCAATGCGGCAGATGTAAAAATGCACTCTGTACCAATACCTCGAAACAACTCACCCATCTCGACTTGGAGGAACGGCGAAGATACTGTAGTATATACCCGCCGAAATTCCTGGAAATGTCTTGCTGCCCGTCTATCTTGCTTAAGGGACTTTTAAGTATTCTAGCCATCTGCAAAGCAGTAACCATAATTCAGTCACTTGTTCTTATGTAGTCATCAGTTTCCTGATGCTTCCGTACCTGTTCCTCCTACGAGCATCTTTCTAAAATGACACTAAACAAAGCGTTGAAAGCTGAGAAGCAGTGTCACTTGAAAATGATGTCTTAGCTTGAGCAGCGGTTTGGGCAAAAAAATAAAAATATGGCTGCACAGGCATAGTAGAGCAAATGTGTACAATGGCGCTGCCGTAATGTGTAAACGGGATAATGTGCTTAATATTGCGCTAACTGCCAGAAGTGGCAAGCAAAGGCAGGTGTAA
Organism: Haemaphysalis longicornis; assembly: GCA_013339765.2. NCBI lineage: Eukaryota > Metazoa > Arthropoda > Arachnida > Ixodida > Ixodidae > Haemaphysalis > Haemaphysalis longicornis. The sequence goes on along the minus strand of CM023449.1, from coordinate 185,761,664 downwards.
AATTGTATCCACCCGGGGTTTCGGAACAATAGGTCCAGCTTACGTGTCTCGCATAGACGTCATGTTTTTATCTTTTGCTGTAGAAAATTTTGGAGTACAGGATAAAACCACCCAAAAGCGTTTTGATTACGAAGCGTTGCAAAACAATACACGCGCACGGGCACAAATCTTATCTATTCATGTGATGGTTATCCCATTCATTTATACACACATAAATAGGATCAGTTTGGAATAGCTGGTCTTCCCAATCGTATGTCTTGCGCGCAGACTTTTGTTGAAATGGAACAGAATTGACATACGCAGCGGGCTCCTCCTAACAGAATGAAAGTGTACATTTTGTACGGGTTAAGACAGAAGTTAGAATCGGCAGAATCTGAGCTAGTTGGATCATGCTTGAATAATTACTGGTCAGCCTAAATTTAACTGGGTACGCAGACAATGACAAGAAACGAAGCACAGCCGCTGACACTACCAATTGAATGTTATTACGCCTCCTCTTGTAGATTTATACCCTCTAGCCACGTGGTCCCGGAGCAACATTGCGCAGAAATAGTTTTTCTTTATCGGTTAGCGAAACCGACGCAATACTGATACAATTGTCGGCGCCCTCTTCAATTTCCATAGCTTCGATGATCTCACGCGCCAGCCTATCGTTGTTTTTATGCATGGTAATGACATCATTGAAGTCAGCTTCACACCTGGGGCAATCTCGGATGTGCGTAGCCAAATGTCCTGACGGGACACTTTTTGTTGACGCCTTGGCCTTGTGTTCTCGAACTCGGTCGTTGATACAACGGCCGGTCTGGCCAATGTAGCTTTTCCCGCACGATAACGGTATCCTGTACACAACCCCCTGCACACATGCTGCGTACTTGGTACAGTGGTTGGTTGTGCACTGGCTCGCTATCAATGGCTGGTTCACGCGGCGGCATATGGCATACCCTTTGTTTGGGGCTGAGCACACAACCGTCACCCCTTCTCTGGCCGCTATCTTCCTAATGTTGTGTGTTACTCTATGCAGATAGGGCACAACCGCAAGCTTGCTCCTGTCGATGGCCTCTCTCGGACTTTCGGGGACTTTTCCTTTTTTGTTTTTAAGCAGTGACTCGCAGATCGACACCAGGGGCGGTATTCTCGTAACTGTCCCTTTTGAAAACGTCCCTTTTGCGTCCCTTTCATCGTGACGTACTTCCGGTTAAGCAGTGGACGTGGGCAGCATGAAGAAACGTTGGCAGTAGGTTTGCCGCGCTCGGGTTACGTCACTTCCGGTTGTTTGCTTTTAGCCAATCAGGACTCGCCAAAAGGGACACTTTTGAAAGGGACGCAAAAGGGACAAAACTCGAGAATACCGCCCCAGGACACCAACGCAGATCGACACCAACGATAGGCTTGCGCGTGAGATCATCGAAGCTATGGAAATTGAAGAGGGCGCCCACGATTGTATCAGTACTGCGTCGGTTTCGCTAACCGATAAAAAAAAACTATTTCTGCGCATTGTTGCTCCGGGACCAAGTGGCAAGAGGGTATAAATGTACAAGGGGAGGCGTAATAAAATTCAGTTGGTAGTGTCAGCGCCTGTGCTTCGTTTCTTTTCATTGTCTGCGTAGCCAGTTAAATTTATGCTGACCAGTAATAATTTAAGACAGAAGTGGTATTACTGAAAAACCATCGCACAGAAATTTAAACACACATATATTACAGGCAGTACTATTTCTGGCAAATTATATGGACTGGGTAAGTGCGAATCATAGATAGGTATCCTTCCATTGCAGCCAAATGTCAAGTATTGATAGGCTTCCAGCTCATTACGGCAGCTAACCTCTCACTAACTAACCTCTGCTACTGTCCAATTCACTCTTCCGTTAACCTTAAAGTCAAGAGCTTCCGTAAGCTGTATGGCTTCCTCACTGGGGACTGGACGGATACCTTTACACTCCGTTAGAATATGTCGCATGATTGCTGGCTCCCTGCCGCACCCTGCGCAGAGTTCTTCCTGTACTGGCTCGCGGATAAGCATTTTTTTCCGCAAGAAAACCCCCCGGCCTTCAAAATGCAATGGACTGGTTTGGTATTATTGTAAAATTTTTCCTCAGTGATCATCTGCTTCCCCATTCTGTAGATATCTAAGGACTTCTTCGCGTCCATCCTTTTTTTTCTACATTGTTCTCTTCGATTCGTTCACTTCATTTTCTAATGCCTTGGTCATTTCCCCCGCACTTCTAGGCTTCATACACATTGTCCTGAGCCTTGTGGTTCTTTTCTTAAAATGTGTGTCCATGGTTTCAATGTAAAGATACCGTAACACTTTGACCGCCCATCTCTGGTCATCGATAATTCTAAGTCGTTCTTCAAAGCATATTGTAACGTGGCGGCAGATGACAGGAACCATGTGGCGATCAATCGATGTATTTACATGATGCGAAGAAATATTTACAGGCAGCCATTACTGCAGAGCCCGGGCTGGCTGCACCCCGCAACCAGCTTTTGCTCTGTGCTTCTCTCACTTAAAAGGAGGCCCCTCCCATGTCTCCCTGCTTTGCCTCACTTGTTGTTTTACTGTGTGTTCCTAATGGCAATAGACCTACCACCCTGATGCACTTCTAGCCCTGATTTAATCTCTGATTTGACACAAACTACGGCGTTTGAAAATGTGACGGCTGGTACCATTACACCCTTCCAGATTCCTCTCACTACATCATATCTGCTATATCCACACAGTGATCCGTGCTTCATGATAGAGGCGTTTATTTTGCCTTTGGTTATTAAATGCTCCACACTAGTTTTTATATACGCCTGACCTTCGTTTGTCTATATGGCCAGATATTTGTACTTCGTTACCCACGCTATTGTTGCCTGTTGAATGAATACCAATTTGTTATGGGCATCGTCATTAAAAAACAGAACTGACGGCTTTGCTGTTCAAAACTCCAACCCCAGTTCACTGGCTTCTTCCCCGCATATATCTGTCAGCTGTTGCAGACACATTTCGCTATCTGTTAGTAGTACTATGTCATCTGTATTTATCTGCATCCTCTCTGCATATCATCTGAATTCCTCAACATTGTTTAAAGGCATCGCCTCTTTTATTTTAATAATGCCAAACCCATCATCCCGGAAAGGCCAACAAAGCCCTCTCCTTCTAGTCCGGCCACTCTCTCCTAATCGGCAGCCTTCCCAGCGCTTCAGTCATGTGACCAGTTCAGCTTGGGGCGAGGCGTGGTGGATAGCGGCAACATTGGCAAAACGTGCTCCGCCGGGACTCTGAGAATTCTAGCGCTGGTGCGAGCGCCATTACTTTTACAATTACAAACTGTGGTTGTCTTGGCAACCAGGCGCAAGCCCCTCTCGAATTCAGTTACGGTGGCGTGATCCCGGTTCACCTCGCTACCCCACCTTGCGACATGTGGGCACAGCAGGCGTACCACTCACTCCCATTGGGAAGCACGTGATGCATTTGGCATTGCAAAAATACAGGAAGCGATGTTAAAGCATAAAACGTTTTGTACGTCAAAGTCGGATATCTTTTGACGACGTCAGACCTCAAGGCGTTGTATAGCTTAGAACTTCCTGCCATCTGTGTTCCATAGTGATGACAGGCTGGCGCGAACCTGTGTTCGTAGCAGACAACGCGCCGTTGGCAATGCGGTCATAGGCGGAAGCCCAAAAACCATAGCCACTGATGACGTCAGGCGTTCGCATAGGCTCGTTCGGAGCCTAGAGAGTGGTAACTGTGGATAAGTAGGCTGACATCTCAGCTGATGCAATTTACAGTGCAATCGTAGCCACGCTGACAACGCTGCATGTTATTGGCTAAAAGCTTTTAAAACTCAGGGCGAAAGCAGTACGATTACATTCTTTTTCCAGGTGTAACGCTTGTCGAGAAAATTATCCAGCTACCCCTAAGAATGCTTAGGGACGTTTAAGGCGAAACCCTGGCCTACGGGTATCTTTATATAAACCTCAAGTTATTGGCACCCAGATACACTAGTTTACCGTCCTTAATCTATATTATTCATTTTATTCTGGTGTAATCTGACTTAAGGCTTCCTAACCCACATTATTTCTGTTTTTTATAATCTAACTGATTTCGATTATTTCACTTCAGTCGACCTCACCGCCGAAATACTTCACCCAAAGCAATCTCTCCCCATAACGCAAACTAAAGAAAAAGTAATCATCACATATTCGCAGCAAGCATGGCGTAGCTTCTCGTGCGGGTGAATTCACCCGACAACCCACCAAATCATCTGCCAGCTTCCACCAGACAGACCCATCATGATCATCTGGGTACCTGCCCACTTTGCCGTCCCGGGCAACGAAACCGCCCACCCGTTGGCCCGAGAGTTATCCCGCCGCGCCCCGGACAGCTAGCAGGAGAGGACGACCCCACTGCTCCCGTATCACGAGATAACACAACACTATAAATTAGGACGTATCACCTTCCCAGCACCGCATAAACACCTAACTAAATAGGAGGAACGGCAGCTCCGTGCACTCCAGACAAATACCTCCGCATCCCACTAAATACCATATATTGCACCCGACCGTATATTCCCCGCTACGCCGCGTCTGCGAAGCCCCCGGGGGCGCTCTTTCGTATAGAGGGGGGCTTCCCCCACGCCCCACTACATTCGCGAAGTCCCTCCATTTCTTCGTACGACCAGCTCCGACCTCAATGACCAGCGCCTGCGGGTGTTGAGGGTGTGTTGAGGCGGGAAAAGCTCATCTGGTCTTGGACTTATGACTCCTCCGCATTTGTTATCGCAGTAAACACGGTTACTCTCTCACTTTCTTTTTAATCCAACTTTGTCTACCCTAATCCACCATATCCAACCAAAATCATCCCCCTATTACTTCCTAATTCCTCTCAATGCACATAAATTAATGTTATTTCAACTTAATTCGCGTTAGGTTTTCAAAATTTACCGTTATCATACCTTACTAATTATTACAATAAATCCGTAATTAATCATCTTAGCTCATCTTGATCCACCATACTTCCACCCTGGGTCATTCGAGGTCATACGTCCCAGAGAGCTCGCTCGACTATCTCCGATTACAGTAGAACAATGTATTCCTGATCCCTTCCCTACACTCTTCATTCTCGTAGCGGATTTCTGGCGAAAAAAGTTTTTTTCTGTCTGTTACATGAATTAGCAAATCGTGGTGGGAAGTAATACTAAGTCGCAAAAAGAATCGCAAAAAAATAGTCTACAGAGCACAATGAAAGAATTCAAGGGGACCGAAAAAGAGGTGCGCTTCATTGCAACAATGCATCCAGAGTTTCCAGTGTATTGTATAGTAAGCTTCGCGGAGAAGCAAAGCACCGTTTCTCAGCGATTTTTACGCATTTTGTGCAGCTGTTAACGCCTTTCTAGCGACAGCGGAAGTGCAATCTTTGCTTATATTGTTGACGGTCAGTGCAGAAAAAAATTATGGGAGCCCCTAAGCGTGTAGTTTTAGCGCGGTACAGACATGAACTTCGAAAAATTTGAAAAAACAATTGCCCATGTTCCGACGCTTATCGTGCTGTACGGTCTTCCATGTAAAAATACAGGCTCTGGCTCATTCAGAAGGGTGTACAAAGGGGTTTTAATTCAGAAAGTTTGATCCTATAACTTGTGGTTTTAAGTGAGAAGGACAATTTCATATTGAGCGTCCGCCACGGCCTCAGACAGCGGGCCGTAAGGCTTCACGGCAGTGACGGTTGCTGTGCGGAAGCGGAGAGGTGTGGCGGCTGCGAAGGTCGATATACCGCATGTTTCATTGGTTTCTAACGATGCTTCTGGCTTGGAAAAAGTGATTCCACATGCATCTTAAGGGCTTCTGTGGTGCCGCAGACAAAGGGTGATAATCTTTTGTACTTATTTAACATCGTTCCTTAAATTACGAGCGCATGGCTAACTTTTTTTTTGATGAGGCACTGTCTTTTTGCAAACACGTTACGGCTTTTGTGCTGTCTTCGGAGTGGCAGGCGACAGGCGCAGCGATGGCTCAGAGGTACAGCACTCGCCTAGTATGCGGGAGGTACAGGGTTAGAATCCTGGTACCGTCGGGCACCCACCGGTTTCTTTAGGGGGTGCAGGCGTCCCTGGTCGAGTGCGGACCCTAGAAAGGGGAATCCACGCCTGGAAAGCTGCCTTTACTGTTGCGAGGGGCCCCCGACCCTTGTCCATCTGGAGGGGGCCCCGGCCATCATGCCGCGTTGCGCCATTGCTGGGCGTGATAGAGACTGGCGGCATGTTCTGCCACAGGCGCTTGCGAGTTGGGCGCCCACCGTTGCTGTGGAAGGCACCATGTGCATTCGTGTGTCTCGGTGGCGCTGTGCACCTACCGGTAAAATAGGTACAAGCGACGCCCCGGCCTGCCGCTCGGCCCTTGTGCAGGACTACAACGCTTGGGAAGTTCACCCTGTTTGCACGGGAAATGGCCCCTATAGAAAGAGTTGGCTAAAAAACGCAGGAACGTTTTTTGTGAGCCTTATTGTCTGCGTTGCGTCGGTGCGTTAAACCCTACAATAAATCAATCGACAGGCGCCCTTAGCTCTCCGAATTAGAAGAAATTGCCGTGTTCGTTGGACGCTTCCAAGGAAAGCAGAACGCCCCATCAGCGAAGAAGCTACACCTTTAATAATCATGTTATATGATGGCGATTTTGTTTTGTACTGTCTTCCCGGAAGGCCAGACGCATTAGGCGGTAACCAAAAGCGATTTTTATTGCTAAATCTAAGAGACCTGTATGAGGAGAATGCAAAAGCGGGCCCTCTGAAGTCTAGATTCTCTTCGTTGGCAGCTATGCGCACGGCACAGATCATTTTGAACGGCGGACTGCATGTGCAGCCGCTTTCCGGCGTGTCTAGGCAACGATGTCCATCAGGGCATTTCGAAGAGCGCGAAAGATATGTACAAAGTTGAGGATCGCTGGTCGCTGGTGTTCTTTGCAGACTAAAAAAAATCATTGTAAGTTTTGCCATTGTTCTGGAAATGTTTTTGGAAACGCCACTTCCTCATCAACCAGCAAGCGAAATACCTGCCAGAGCTAAAAAGCCGCCTAAAAGATAAGCAGGCGACTTTGCTTGAAACTTAGCCGAGAATTCTGACTTCTTGTGCAAGATGCTCCCCAATCGTACTACTGGGTATATAGGCGAGCCACGATACATTCCTTCGTGGCATACCATCGTTTAGAAGAGGCTAAGGACCTCTGCGTAATTTCGCTTGCCGTTCATGAAGCTGTCTTGACCACACGCCTGCAAGTGTGGCTGCATTTCAAGCTGAGGCGTTAAACGTTCTCTGACACGAATTCTGTGTTGTCCAAAAAAATTCACTATTTTAATGACGGAGCATAATTAAAAGACCAGGAAGAATTTTCTAAATCTCTGCCACCGTAAAAATGACTTCAATTTATCGGATGAGTGGAAGTTCCTTGCAACGTAACATGCAGTGAGCGCTTGCGGCGGTGTTGGCGGCACTGTCGAGTGATTGGCAGCCAGACTAGTCTTCGGATATCTTACCAGGGACAAATGCTAACACGTCATCAGCTTTTTACATTGCGGGGAAAAGAACATTAAAGGTATATCCCTACTTTGTGTGCCAGAAGAAATGGTTTAGAAAAATAACAGCAACTGCGTGTTTTTAAAAGAGATGAGGCAGGCGTGCCCGGCCGACATTTTAATTTTGACGAAAATTTTATATGTACCTTCTAGTGACAACGGGAAAAACATGAGCTAAGTTCTTTCGTGGTAAAAAAGTTTTTCCTTTCTAAAAAGAAAAAATCCCAAAGCCGACTCGGGTCACCAGCGCATTGAGCGATCCGCTGAAAATTTGAAACTTCTACTGCTTTAAAACAAAACCTACTGCAGTTGCGCACTAGTTCTTTTTATGTAAAGATGTTGCATACCCTGAAATTATTTAGCATATTCGTGTTTTTCTTGCAGAGCGAACTTCAATCATTAAAAATAACTAAATTAAAAAAAATCAAGATTGCCTGAATGTGGGGCCTTTTTTGTCGAAATTTAAACAAGCGAGTTAGTTGAAATTTCCTATGTTACTCTTATATCCTTGACCGATCCTCGCACCAATTTTTATTTTGTGTGTTCAAGACTTCTCCCTCCTCCTCTCTCTATTCTAGCGGTCTATCGGAAATAAAAAGCATTTTCAATGCTCACTGCCACACACTCGCTCTTGCGCCCAGAGGCTCGCGTACTCAGTATGTCTAACAACATGGCACACTGGAAATACGTTATTGAAATTACTTCCGAACAAAGCAAACAAGGTGCACTCTCATGATGGTCAGCGCAAAAGAAAAGAGGACATGAAGAGTAGGAAAGATACAAGCGCTGTGTAACAACCGAAGGCCTATTTGACTAACACTCAAGTTAAGCAAAAATTGGGATTACAAAAAACAGATGGCTCCCACACGTTATTTTACACAAACACTAACACTCATCAATTGTCTAGAAAGGTAAACTCATCCTCTGTAGGACCATTCCGTGTCGTTCCTACTTCGGGCCATATTTTCATGTAAAGGCTTCGCCGGCCCTGACCTCGGACGTTTTTGAGAACTTGAAGACTTCCAGGTGGCATTCATAAATTATTAACAAATGAACGGCCCGTCACGTCTAAGGTTGGGTCAAGGCACTTGAAATTGAACGTTCTATTCTATGAATGTTCGCGGCTCCAGTTTTAATGCCAGCAGGAACTGAATAAGCAAGGTTATGAAATTGAACGTACTAAATGTTCATTGCTCCAGTTTTAATGCCAGCAGGAGCTGGATAAGGAAGGTTATGAAGCACAACGGATTTTGATGGTACAGCTTCGTGCGTCACATAAATGTCTCCTACCGAGGCGTCGTGTCATGTCTTTTATTCTGAGTGGTAGAATCCGCGTTAAAACATTTTTTTCGTATAATTTGAAACAGTGTGTAGAACCGAAAAAAATACCGGTTCGTTTACGGTTCTGGTTCAGGCGAAATCATTTCGTCCCGGTTCAGTTCCGGTTCGACATCACGTACCGAACTGGTTCGCGAACCGGTTCGGGAGCTTGAACCGGTTCGCGAACCAGTTCGGGTGATTGAACCGGTTCGCACACCGATTCGGTGTGTTGAATTATCACTGAAATTAGAAAAAAAAACATTTAGTATAAAACGACAGTCAAATCAAAATACAAACAAAAATTCAAAATTCTGCTGTTTCCCAAGGGCAGTGGCGCACTTTCAAAGGAAAATTTAAACAATTACGAGATATTAGAAATACAGATGAAGTGGCGACGATTTACCACCTACTTTCCCGCGCAGACTTTATGTTGTTCTAGCGACTATTCGTACAGCCACCGCCTAGAGATATGACGGTGGGATATATTTTCTGCCCTTTCCTTTTTTGTTGAAATCGCAATCGTCGCTATGGAATCGCCCATCACGCTAACCTTGAATCCCTCAGTTTAGGCCTCCTTACTGACGCGTTCAAATAACAGCGCTTAATACCAATGGCGCCCATTTGTTTATATTTGTAACAAAACAGGAAAATCCTACAACAGACACATAAATATTACCAATGAATTAGATTATTTGGTCACCCTGAATAATTTGTTAGCTATCACCTTAACGAATGTGTTAGCCACACTTTTGTTAAAAGTAAGCTTTAGTTAACGCTCAGTCACTGTATCATTGCTCCGACCACTGCAATTCCTTTTGCGATAGCTATACCGCATGGGTGCATTACAATCAGTATGTCATCGTACCGCCTGACCCCCGGCCATCTTTCCGTGTGCTACATTTCGAAATCCTATAGTAGATTATGCTGTTACAAAATGAAAGGGAAATTTGACGCGCGGAGCATGAGATGGGATGTTTTAGGTGCGGAGCACCTTAGGACCTCACAATTTCAGTCCGTGTCCGTGTGCATGGCATTTACAATCACAAATTATCACACAGGCACGGGCAGGATTCGAGCCTGCGTCTGGTAGATCAGACAGAGGTAGTGTCACTCGTCTTACATATTGGGCTACGACTATGATTTAGAATCCGAGAGTCAAACAGCTTACTCCCTCGCCGGTAATGGTGCGGAGTACATTAGGACCTCCCAATGTCCACCCGCGTCCATCCGTGCGCACACCACCATAAAGCAATTTAGGGAATAATCAAGGTGCAACCGATGGTTCAAATCGAATGACGGTCGAGGCGCAAATCGGATGTCACTCGGGGCGCAACGTGGATGCCATTTCGAGTCCCCGTAATCCGCGCCCCCACCATAATCCACGGAGTGGAGATGCTGCCATTTTTGGGAAGATGCTCTTAATTCATCCACAGCAGTACTCCCCTCTGGAACGAGTAGCAGTAGAAGTAATGTAGTGAGTTGGGCAGTCAGTACAAGTGCACCTTCGCAAAAAAAGGTGATCTGAAAGAGACAAAACTGCAGAACAAGCAGAAACCATGATCGCTGGGCGAATGGGGCAGTGTGAGGTACCGGCCTACCTTTCTGCACTTGTCATCTGCTTTATTACTGTTTCTGCTTCCAAGATAAGGTCGAGGGCTGCAGTTTCTTGCCAAGGGACTAGGGCGTACCTTAAAAGTTTTCCCTGACATATCTGTTGTTATTTGTATGTATCAAAAACGGAACTTGTCCACTGTACTGTCGTCAAAAACTGACCGCGGAATTCACTTCCTGGGCATTGATGACACGTTTGGTTGTGAGAGGCAGGGCAAAGAAAAGAATAGAGCAATATCCAGGTTCTGGTGCTCTTTTTTTACTTATTCGGTTTTACGTACTTTTTGCGCAATATTTTAAAACATCGTGATTCGCCTCTTCTATTTTGTTGTTTTCCATGTGAACACATTTAAAAAAACTGGCGCATTTGATGCCCCGTGCTACACCTCTGCTCTGAGGCGCACCTTATGTCACAGGCCGGCAGACTTATTTTAACCAGCTGGTGATATTAAACGTGGATAAAAATACCCATACACGGACGTTCTCAATTTCCATCTACTTCAGAAAAACGATCGTGGGGAAGGGAGATCGAGGTCACTTGTGGTCAGCAGCACACGGCTTAGCCACTGAGCAGCTCCTGCGGCCACACTTGTCAAGTATTAACAATTTGCAGGTGTCGGACCTTTTAAGCAAATTATGGAATGCAAAAAGTTTGCACACATCAGGTGTGGGCTGTCGCTGTTGCGCTGTGGAGCAATCGTGCAGCCTAATTGTTCAAATAGAGTTGCAGCTAGGGAAGGGCAAAGTCGTTTTGTATCCCCTGCAAGCTGTCGAGAATGACGATTCGCTTGGTCAGCTTGCACTACGCTCGCGCTGCCAGCAGCAACAGACAATTGCTACATTGGCGCTCATTCATTTCCTGTGTTGTTACATAGAGCGTGATAATGTTCGATTGTCTGGAGGGGAAAGTGCGCGAGCGGGTACGAAGTTGATGGTACGTAAAAGAAAAAAAAAGGGCTGAATTGCATTGACTGTGTGTCATGTGTCAGGGCACCCCCCGAGAGGGGATGCATGAAACTCCCCCGAAAAATAGAAGGGAAGAACAAAGGAACGAGAATTTTGAAGTGCGCGCCAGAAGCGCGCCAATCAGCAAGCGCCAGCGCCGACGCACCATGGAATCCTGGGAAAAGGTGGCAGTACACTGTTCGGCCAATCAGGGGAGGCCACGCAGGGGACAAGTGGCGAGATGGCCATATAAGGACATAGCAGAGGCGAGAAGCCAATGGTAGTGCGCCACGGGAGAGCCCGGAGGATATAAAAGCGGGGCGCACGAAGAGAGCGGGGGAGGCAAGAAACGGAAGACAACCAGGAGGCGGCCGGAGCACGTGCGCTTCAACGAACGAGCCAGGGGGACGCGGCCAGGCCATCGACCACGCCATCTGAGCCTGGGCGGGAGCGGGCCGACTGCGCATCGGCACCGTCATCCTCGGTGCACCACGAACCTGTGTCTTCGTGGCCCCAGCGCCATCGGTCGGGCACCAGCGGCTAGCGTCCACGCTCCGTCGACGTTCGTCTCGACGGCCCCGAAAGGCGACGTTCGTGCCAAGCCTACCTGAAACCTCCAGCGGCAGCGGCTACCAGGGGGTAGCCACCGAGGAAGCACGCCGCCGAAGGGATGACCGCGCGCGTCGAACGCCGGCATCGAGGACCTCCAGCGAGAGCGGCTACCAGGGGGTAGCCACAGAAGGAAGTGAGGACGCGCGGAGCCCACGCCTTCCAGCGAGTGACCGCGCGCATCGAACGCCGGCACCGAAGCGAGAAGACGGCTACCACCGAGTCGCGGCCACGCAATGGTGCGACACGTCAGCGCCGACGACCGGGGTAGGCCAGTCCAATAGGGGCGCATTTAGAGTGTACTTTGTGTAGAACGTTATTGTCGAGACTTTTGAGTTTTGATTGGAATTGTATATTGAGCTGTTAATTTAGGAGTTTGTATTTGAGTTGTGTTTTGGGAGTGTTAGATGTTTGAGTGTGTATCATTTGCGTGTAGTTTAATTATTGAGTGCTTTGCATTAGGGTTTTTGAGTGTGCATTAAATGGGTGTTTTGTCCAACTCGTCGACGGCTTCCCCGGGTCCATTGCTCCGAGCTGGTAAAGACCACCCCACCATCCGTTCACGTGACAAATAATTGGCGAGCCTGCCAGGATCTTGGCATATCAACTGCCAGGATTGGCTCAGTCACGTGTCTTACCAGCTGGGAGAATGGATTGGGAAAGGTTGTTGATGTTGGTTCAGACGCGAGGTTTGAACAAAGAGCAGTTTCTCGAATTGTACGATGAAGAGAACCGGAAAGCGCATGAGAGATTGGATGCAAAGATTGAAGAATCTCGCAAAGCAAGGGAAAGTCTTGAGGCCGAGAAAAGGAGGTTGGAGGTTGAGGATAGAGAGAGGAAAATTAATATGGTAGAATTGGAACGAGAGCATGCAGAATTGACACGGCGCATCGCGGAAAAGGAACGCGAAAGGAACGGTGAACGCGCCGCACGTGAGACTGGAGGCACGCGACTCGCTGCCCTCTACAAGGCACGTGAGGAAGAGAGCACGCAGATCGGCGATGGCGAAGTAGCACGTGCGCTTGATAGAACGCAGGTGGCAGTTCACGATGCGGCCGCAAGTAAATACGAACCCAAAGAAACCGATTGGTTCTTCAGACAACCCGCTGAGGAGAAAGGCGCGTTCGAAGCGCGAGACAGTGAAAGGGCAGGATATGGCAGAATCGCAGGACAGACGCCTAGAGATGAGCGCTTTGAAACTAAGCCCCGCAGAGGAGCACGTAGCGTTGAAAGTACGCGCTTGCCACATGGCGAGGAAAGCAATGAAAAAATAAAAGAAGGGCTAGCGCAAAAGACCGCCGTGGAGGGAGACGCGTTCCAAATGCGAGCAGGTAAACAACTCGAGTTGTGCACCGTTGCATGCCTTCCGAGAGGAGATGAACGCGCTGAGAGAGCACCAGGCAGAGGCCGGTTATATACTCCTGGCGCCTTTGACTCATTTGATTTAAAGGTGTCTCAAAGATCCCTAGTTCAGTCCGAGGTGCCTGCCAGTCCGGGAAATGGTACGAATGGCGGCTGGCAAGAAGGATTTAGCTGTGTGCCGTCAGAAACGTCCATTGGTACGGAGGCTACAATTGTCGCTGAAAAGGGCACCGCAGCTTCTTTAGACAGTCAAGTCGTCCAAGCAGGGTTTGAGCTTGTTACAGAGGTCGGCGGTGCAGAGCCGGGTGCCGAGTTTCCCGAACAAGCGGGACCACTCTCTGCAACCGAAAGCTTAGAAGTCGACCAAAGCACGCGGAAAAAGGAGCCAGACAGGGCTGTAGTGCAGGAGAAAGTTTGCGCAGACAAGAAGAGTGTGCGAGCCCCCAGTAAGCAATCTCGCACTGACATCAGCGAGAAAGAGCATGAATCCTACAGGAAACTTTCGGAGAAAGGGGAGGAAGACTGCGTGAGGCGCAGGCGGACTGGAGTGCGTGAGCGTAGCCATACCAACAAAGTGAGGCTAACGGGAACAATGACCCGGATGACAGGCGAAGCTAGAAAGAGTAGACGAAGGACCGAGATAAGAGTAAGCAATAAGAAGACGAAGAGTGAGCACCAGAAGGATTTAAAACATAGTAGTGTCCAAGTGAGATTTATTGGAGTGTATGATTGTGGTGCTGGAAAAGCAGACTGTATGAGTATGTTAGGGTAAGTGTAATGAACTGTCGATGTAAAAGTAGTAGTGGCAAAGAATGAATTGAGGAGAAGCAGGAGGAAAAATGTTAGTGTGTGCCGCTTGATAGAGTGTTGTCCAGTAAGAGTTCACTGAAGTGTTTGATTGCTGTGATGTGCTAGAGGAGAGTGTTTGAGTAGATTGGGGTTTAAGAAAGTGATGTATTGGCGATAAAACTGGAAGGTTGTGTAAACCAAGTGTGTGTGTTCGGGACAACAGTGAACTACAGACAAGGGGGAAAAAATTGGTGAGGTGAAGTGTGTAGTGAAAAGTGTGACGAGAGAAGTGAGCAGTGGTTGTGAACAGTGGACTCATGAGGAGTGAGCAAGAATTGTGGAACAAGAGGACCTCGGTGGACAACATGAAGCAGTTTTTTGAGAAAAAACTCTTAAGGCGGGGAGTAATTGTCATGTGTCAGGGCACCCCCCGAGAGGGGATGCATGAAACTCCCCCGAAAAATAGAAGGGAAGAACAAAGGAACGAGAATTTTGAAGTGCGCGCCAGCAGCGCGCCAATCAGCAAGCGCCAGCGCCGACGCACCAAGGAATCCTGCGAAAAGGTGGCAGCACACTGTTCGGGCCAATCAGGGGAGGCTACGCAGGGGACAAGTGGCGAGATGGCCATATAAGGACATAGCAGAGGCGAGAAGCCAATGGTAGTGCGCCACGGGAGAGCCCGGAGGATATAAAAGCGGGGCGCACGAAGAGAGCGGGGGAGGCAAGAAACGGAAGACAACCAGGAGGCGGCCGGAGCACGTGCGCTTCAACGAACGAGCCAGGGGGACGCGGCCAGGCCATCGACCACGCCATCTGAGCCTGGGCGGGAGCGGGCCGACTGCGCATCGGCACCGTCATCCTCGGTGCACCACGAACCTGTGTCTTCGTGGCACCAGCGGCATCGGTCGGGCACCAGCGGCTAGCGTCCACGCTCCGTCGACGTTCGTCTCGACGGCCCCGAAAGGCGACGTTCGTGCCAAGCCTACCTGAAACCTCCAGCGGCAGCGGCTACCAGGGGGTAGCCACCGAGGAAGCACGCCGCCGAAGGGATGACCGCGCGCGTCGAACGCCGGCATCGAGGACCTCCAGCGAGAGCGGCTACCAGGGGGTAGCCACAGAAGAAAGAAGTGAGGACGCGCGGAGCCCACGCCGTCCAGCGAGTGACCGCGCGCATCGAACGCCGGCCCCGAAGCGAGAAGACGGCTACCACCGAGTCGCGGCCACGCAAGGGTGCGACACGTCAGCGCCGACGACCGGGGTAGGCCAGTCCAATAGGGGCGCATTTAGAGTGTACTTTGTGTAGAACGTTATTGTCGAGACTTTTGAGTTTTGATTGGAATTGTATATTGAGCTGTTAATTTAGGAGTTTGTATTTGAGTTGTGTTTTCGGAGTGTTAGATGTTTGAGTGTGTATCATTTGCGTGTAGTTTAATTATTGAGTGCTTTGCATTAGCGTTTTTGAGTGTGCATTAAATGGGTGTTTTGTCCAACTCGTCGACGGCTTCCCCGGGTCCATTGCTCCGAGCTGGTAAAGACCTCCCCACCATCCGTTCACGTGACACTGTGCAATATCAACAACGGGGGGTCGAACCGTTCCGGCATTAACCGGTAACCGTTATTTATTTTTTCGATTGAGTTTCGGTTCGGGTTCAGCGTGCTCAAAAAATAACGGTTCGGGTTCGGGTGCAGTTTTAGCAAGAATACCGGTTCAGTTCCGGTTTTCGGTTCGGTTCGGTTCGGTTCCGGTTCGACACCCTAATCTTCAACAAACTACCTGGGAATTACAATCAGGGTCGTGTTATAATCGTGCAAATGCGGTAGTACAAAAATGCTGCGCCATCGTTGCATCCATCCGCAAGACTCCCGCCGACTGGACGAAATTTTGGTAGGCCTGTCGTCATTTGGGAGCTTAAACCTCGCAGACGTGCAACTCGCCGCTGCGAATGATAAGGCAGGTTCTTGTTACTTTTTCTAGTCGTCCAGGCCTGACAGAAACTCTTTGGGCGTGCAAGAATTCTAAATATTCAAATAACATAAAATAGCCGCATAATGTATGTGCGGCCCAAATATATACACACGATCGTCACTAACTCTGGTAGTTATCTCATCGGCAACCTGCTCGTGGGCAATCTGCGGCCCATGGGGAAGCATTACGCGGTCCCCAGCACGCCGTCAGAACCCCCCTTCCCTTCCTTGACACTTCCCATCTGAAGGCCGACACGCCAGTATTGAGCTCAAAGTGGGTTAGACGGGAGACAAGAACAGAGTATTGATCGCTTCCAGTTAGCATTGTCCCCATCTTTACACTTAGCCAGATTACTGTCAATTATTGTCAAATATTATTATCAATTCGCTGAATTCTTTTTTTTTCTCTTTACTTGCAAAGCCCCCTGCCCCTGACCACCGATATTCGGTCCGGCCCTTCGCAAAGCCGGCTTCGCGTAATTCGGCCCTACACCTCAAAAGGTACCGACCCTTGTTTTTATCTGTTAAGGGCGGACTGAGAATAGATGAGACAAGAGCGTAATTAACAAAGAGCCAACAAAGAAGCACAAAGGCCCCTCAGCTCGCTTCAACGCTTTGTTCTTTGTTCTACAGCCCCTTTGTTCTACAGCCCATAATAAAAATTTGTGCCCTCCCACTCTGTGAAGACGGATGAGTTGCGAAGCTGGACGCAGTACATGAAATACATGAAACAATACACTTTTGCTTGTAATTTTCGATTGAGCAATTAGCATTTACCATAATGAAACCTTCAAGGACTCGATATTTATTCTAGTAAAATAACTTGGAGCTGTCTGTTTCCCACACGCGTAGTAGGCCTCTTGGCGTCTGCGTAAAACAACAAGCCAATCCGCTGGACCACGGAAGACACCGGAAAGTTTGCATTAAATTGGGGCGGTGGACGTACGCGTTTAAAACTCCCGCTAGCACGACGGACGTGTCATCAGCGAGGGCATGAAACCTATATCTGCGCTTGCTCCCCCCCTTCCCTCTACGACACAACTCGTGCCTGATAAACCGGCAAACAGATGTGTGCGCGTGTTTAGAAGTGAAAGGCACTGCCAAAATTGTCCTTCAAGCTGAACAAAAAATATTGGCTTACGTCGACGTCACCGTTCATCCGGGAGTGATTCCCAGCAACTCGGCGAGCTTGAACGTGCAGTGAAAACGGCGGCAGCAGCGGCTGTCTGCTATTTTTGCACCCAGTGGCGCTTCTGTCCAGCCAGACGCTACTTCAAAACCCGCTGTTCTTCATGCGACTGAGCGACACGCGTCTGTTCATACGGAGTTAAAACCAGAAAGAACTCGAGTTTTATTCTAGCCAGTGCACAAACATGTCACTGTCCGTTTGCGTCCCGCGTCGTAGGCATCTCACTGTCTGTGTAACACGCCAGCCCAAACCCACATCGCTGGACCATTGAGTGCAGCTGACAGGTCGCATTGAGCCGCGAGACTTCAGGTATACATTTCCCGCCAGAACAATCCGCCTGTCATCGGTAGCGCATGCATAGAGTTTCTTAGTAAGTATACTAAACAGGAAACTGCGTCTGGTAAGCCATGTCGTCGTGGGGGTTCATGCGAAGACCCCCCTTTTTGGCTTGGGTTTGGCACGACAATTAGATTTTTAAGCGGCTTTTGGGATTTGCTTTCTTTACTATGCATTAACACGTTTACGAGCTACAAGGAAGCCGAAATCCTGCCTATTCTGCGGCAGCCGTGTTCGGTGAAACAGCAGGCAGTTCATGATCGCACCCGACGTTGCTCATGTCGCAGTCGAAGGACGTATGACTGAGCGGGTAATATGCCACCACGAAATTTGTAGCCGACGAAAAGAAGAAACAAAACGTACTTCGACGAACACAAGATACGACAGATGCGGGCGCTTGTATGTGTCCTATCTTGTCATCATCCATGACTATTTAACGCCACGTTTTCGTTTTTCTTCTTAAACTAGCTGATGGTTGGTGCACCGGTTCACCACGAAGGCAAAGTTTTCATAGGCACGCTCAAAAAACTTTCCAAACTCTTCAAACAACTTGTTATTTGAAATAATGGTAAAATTAATAAAATCAGAGTCTCTAATGAGCTCCGCCCCCTCCCCCAAATATTAACATTGTTCGTAACTACAACCTTGGCCTGCGGAATAGCAGGTACAACCGTTCCGGCAAAAATACTTCCTTTTGACTTAGTTTAAAACAGCCTGTTTTTATTTTCCACATACATAATTGCACAATATTCTTCGCGTTTTTGTGGCACCTTGTTTAAATTTGCGGTCACTAAAACGTTCCAATCCAAGCCAATGATGAAACTAAGGCGAGCGCAATGTATAATCCCGGTCCATGACGACACAAATGGCCTTGAGGTGAGCCGCATAGACGCTCGAGCCAGATTCCTCTCCAGTGTATATTGAAAGAAACTCTATGGAGGCATGAAGACTAGCTCTGCATGCACGCCCCCCTTTTTCTACCCCAACCAGTGCACGCGCAACCCGCAAATGGTGATGGCCGCATGCTTAATCGTAAAATACATGGGTGAAAATATCCCGCGAAATGCCTTTCATGCTGAAATAAAACGCATTTTAGGGACGATAGTCTTCCTTGTGCTTTTTAAACTTGAAATTTTGGGTCTGTCATTGTGTGTCTGTCTTGCAAAAAATTCTTGAACTAGCCGGATATATAGCCAAAGCATTTTCAAACTGCTGAATCTACTGGAAATGTTCAAACTTGTCAGCATTGTTGAGCAAAGAGAAAACATGGGGCATATTTGAGGTAGGACATTAATATATTAGTGATATCCGATTTGTTCATTTAACAAAAATACATTGCTCGTTATTTGCGATATCGAATAAAAAAGTACTTTTGAAAAAAGACGGCTGACGATTACTATGCCCCCTAATACAAATGTATGCACCTTGCTTGATTTCACCTCCATACTATACAAATTTGATATAGATATTATATTATGATGGCTAATTCTGGTATTTATTGACTACGTGTGGAAGTCCGTTTTTATATTACGCTTGTGTTCATGCAGAACACTAGTTTTGAAAGTTATGATTGCGGGTGGTGCCCTGTTTCACAGCTGCTGTGGATAAAAAAGACATCCCCCCTCGCGAGGGGCACGATCAAATGCACAGCATTTCCAAGGGGGTGCGCCGGCAAGTCGTATCTCTCGATCGCGGGACCCGTGTCGCCATCTTTCGGAGGCGCGGGACAACTTGTGGCGCTTTCGAAACAAACCAGAAATGAGTGAAGGATATAAGGCGCGTTCGGTGCATCGAAATTTGTGTCGGTTTCGTGGCTCAGTCGGCAGTGCGCCGGGCACCTTGCGTTCCGCCCGCGGCGTCGTGGGTTCGAAACCGAGCGCCGGAAACTGTTACTTCTTTTATAGTGTAGTGGCCTGGCTGCGGACTACGACAAGGCACGCCAACGCCGCGTGACATTGTGAGTTACTAAAATGCTATGCATTTAAAAACTGGCTCCAATCCACGCTTTGAAGTTGGCTAGAAAGCTAAACTGTAAAGGACACCCACAATTGCCAATTCCACGTAACCTGAATTCACACATATGGCTCTACAAAGAGGGAAACCAGAAATTCTGACTGCCTTTACCTGGATTTGGCGGGGGCGGCGTCCTGACCTCAGCAGCTCGGCCACGGCCGGGCTACAGCAGCGGACGCTGCCGCTGTAGGCCGGCCGTGCGTCGGCAGAAAGGAAACGGAGAGGAGCGTCTTTCGAAGGGTGAGACAGCGGAACCTAGCCATCCTGATGTGCTAGCTCGAGGCTACGCCACCACGATCACAAGCGAACACACCGAAACAATTCAGCATGTAAGATTAGTCATTCCAATTTATACCGATTTAAACTAGTTAGTTTAGTAAGATTGGGAATTGCGTGAAAAGCTGAGGGAACTTTTATAATAGCTATTTCACAGAACCAGTTGGTCCTTTCACCTTTTGTAACACCTCTGAAAACACAACCGAATCGGTTCCGCAGCTTGTGAAAGAAGAATCGGTGGTTGCGATGGGAATAACAGTTGCGAAAGCGGTTCCGGTACTGGCGGGGACGGAAAGACTGGTTGGGTTCGCATTATTGAGGGCTGCGTTTTAGGTAACACGGTACACAAAACTAGGGAGAACACATGAACCAAGGGGACAGCACAAACGCCGCTATCAACTTGCTTAGTACAACTACAATATTTACATGGGCATCATGAGGGACAGCAAGATGCCCCAATATAAGAAGCTTCACGGACACCGCTACACATGCCTGCAAAGAGCCACCTCATGCAATCTGTCGCTGCACTGCAGCAATGAGAGTGCAGCCTAGTGTTTGAAAATACTTCAGTTCTGGCAAAATAACAGATCAAACACACCAGAAATTTCGGAAGTCTTTCACATATCAAGCGAGGAGAGCGCATGCGGGAGCTCCTGCTCGGTTATGCTGTGACCGCGCCTGAAATAGAGTTAATAAAAATCAGCTTAGAGAGAGTCGACTTAAGGAAAGATTGAGGCGGGTTTGATTCCCGGCCGCGACGGCCGGTTTTCTTGTGGAAGCGAAAAGCAAAAGCACCTGTTTTCGAGATTTAGGCGCACGTTAAAGATCCCCAAGTGGTAAAATTTAATCCGGAGTCCTCCACTATGGCGCGCCTCATAACCTGTCTAGTTTTTATGCGTTAAACCACATAATAAATCAGAAGCTTCGTACAGAGAATACGCTCCTGCTCAAAAATTAAACTAAGGAAAAGTGCCTTTTACCAGCTTATGATGCTTTGCCGCCTGTCACCTGTGAGTAATAGTGAAACGTTTTTAAACACTTTCCCCCCACCATCCCTTTCTATTTGTATCTTGTAACAGGTCCGTCCGACGTGTCTGGTCTCCGTGGAAATATTGTACTCGTAACAAATCAATTTATAGTTTCGCTCGCACTGTTTATTTCACGTTTCTTATTTTGCTGTTTCATGTAACCTAAAGCGCACTCAACAAAACGGAGGTGAAAGTCAATTTTATGTATAGAGGCTGCCATAATTGGCATAGCAAAGTAGCAGGCGCCACTGCTTGGAGTCTACCGTTAGAGCTGAAAGACTGTAGCCATAAAGAAATAATTTTCCAGCTTTTGCGCTTACAATCCGCATTGCCACTTTAGTAGGTTACATGTAACCCTTTCTTCAGTGTGTGCTTTTAACAGTGAAGCGGTTGTTGCTGCCCCTAATGTGTGCAGAGTGCCGCGTGCGGCGTCATCAAAAGACTGCGTCATAGTTACTCCCGCCATTTGCAGCGCACGTGAGCACGCTCTTCACGAGGAGCGCCTGGCGTCGTCCAGGCTTGCGCGTGCCGCTCGCAAAAATTACCATGAAAACAATTTACGTGCATCCACGCCTCAAGGGGGCGCACAACGTTCATCTTCAGCACACAAAAAACACAGGGACACAGAAGACAAGGGCAAGCGCTTGTCCTTGTCTTCTGTGTCCGTGTGTTTTTGTGCGCTTAAGATGATGGTTATGGAATACCAACTAGCCCCAACGTAATCCCTGCTTCGGGTAGCACAAGACAGCTCACGCTACAGACGCCCATTTCGCGAAGGCGGTTGCCACCTGCAGAAAAAATGACCTTGGCCGGCCAGTCATGTATGAAGGTGACAACGATATAGATGGATATGACAACGACTACTACTACCACAGTGAAAAGGGACGATGCAACATGTAAATAACAATTATAAACCTAATGTAATGCGTGGTGGTGCTTGCATAGAAAGACAGTGCTTACATAGAAAAAAATCATCCAGCTTCGTTGTGGTTCAAGCCTTTCCGACTTAGTGCAAGCTACGCTATTTTTATAGGACGCTTTTTATTCCTCACTGATGGCGTTGGCGTTAGAGTAAAAAGCAGTGCGGGAAAGCCAACATAACACTACGGGTCCCAAAAAACGATGATGATGATAAGAGAAGGCACATCAAGCGCCTCGAGAAAAAAACCTTTCCCGTGGTCGGAATTGAGTCTGGGTTTCCCGCGACATGAAGCCGACGTCTATCCGAGTGTGCCATTCCGACACAGTTGAATCAGTTCGATTTTAGAGTGTGCCTTTGACTCAGGCTACACGGGAGAAAGTTTCGCGCTTTAATTATCGTACTACGTGTTTTTTTGTCAGTTGGATCAAGTTGGTAAGAGTTAATGATTGTTTTGGGGCATGCCTCATAGCCAATGTGAAGCGTATCTTTTAAAACGCCCAATTTTTTCTCGCTTCAAGTAACATAGTGGTGTCGGTGTCAATAGGGGCGCATTGATGGTCTCTACAAAATGGAATGATTCATGTGGCTTACAAACAAGGCGAAGTAAAACTCCCATGCTGCAAAGAAACAAAGTGAGTTGGAAAGTGAATTAGTGGTGGCTGGGAGTGAGCGCGGGGGATGATGGAAGTGTTGAGTGCGTGTGAGTGGAGGATGCAAGTGGTGATTGCGAGTGAGTGTGAGTGCGAGTGGTGACACCGAGTGGTGCGTGTGAGCGCGGTTGAGTGCGAGTGGTGACGACGAGTGGTGAGCGTGAGCGGGAGTGAGTGCGAGTGGGGGGACGAGCGGGGAGCATGAGCGCGAGTGAGTGCGAGTGTTTGGGACGATTGGAGAGCGTGAGCGTGAGTGAGTGCGAGTGAGTACGAGTGGTGACAACGAGTGGTGAGGGTGAGCGGGAGTGAGTGTGAGTAGTGAGGGCAGAGTGGTGAGCGTGAGTTCGACAGAGTGCGAGTGGGGGGGGGGCAGAGTGGCGAGCGTGAGTGCGAGAGAGTGCGAGTGGTGACAACGAGAGCTGAGCGTGAGCGGGAATGTGTGCGAGTAGTGAGTCCCGAGTGACCAGCGTGAGGGCGAGTGAGTGCTAGTGGTGAGGCCGGAGTGACTATCGTGAGCGCGAGTGAGTGCGAATGGTAAGAACGGGGTGGTGAGCGGGAGCGCGAGTGCGTGCGAGTGGTGGAGACGATTGGCGAGTTTGATCGCGAGTGAGTGTGAGTAGTGAGGATGGAGTGGCAAGCGTGAGTGCGAGTGAGTCAGTTAGACGGTTAGATAAATATGTACTTTTCTGTGAGTGTGAGTAATTGGCACCCAGTTTTGCCGAGCTATGCTGTTTGCGAAAGTGACGTCCTTCAACAAAGTGCTCGGGTTTGATTGTGAGAGTCCTGCCGCGTGCTTCGTCGATTCACTCTGTGACGGCTATAGAGTACTTCTCTCACAGTACCAATTCCATTGTTTTTGTTTTCGTTAGTACATACGCATTCACGTTCAACAAGCTATATACATATTATTCTTTCAAAACAATTGTCAGATGCTAGTCAGCTACGTCTGTCTTTTTGTAGACATTTGAGTTCCCTCCTTTTCTAGTCATTTTCTCATCCCTCGTTTTGTAGTGCCCAGTTTGGAGGGTTTTCTACGTTAATTAACAATGCACCTGTTCGGCCAGGGAGCTACTCCTCACCGACCAAACTCATCTTTAAGGTCACCGTTTCGAGCGAAAAGTGATCGTTTCACCATTATTTTTACCAATCACCAGAGGGTCCTTTTCGTTGGCCATATACGCTCTCTGCCAGGAAGCGTTGAATAAAGGGATATTATGTGGGCCTTAAATTCGCTGTAACGAACTGTTGTTTACCTCCCCGAATGTTCGACGAGCCTCCTGAATCCATGACATTGGAAATATTACGCTTTCTTGGTTTCTCTACGTGTCTGCCTAAACACCCGTTTTGCCATACATAAAATAATTATGCCCAATACGCTAATTCGTATGAAAATCTGAAGAATGGGGCCTACGTTTGCACGCAAAAACAGGCGGGTGCAGGTTGCTGACCCTCTTGTCAAGCCCCAGGCTTCTCACCTTTCATCGATTGTATTTTCTCATGCTCCAGAGGTTTGTTTTAGCTTGCACGGAACCCCTTATACCTACTACATCTCTGATAACACGTGACACGATTGGAGTTGTGGCTTAATGCAGCCGTATACTTCATCGCGGTCTCGGGTTCAGCCGGCTTTCCTGTAGAGAACTTTTTTTAAAACTACAAGCGGTGAATCTGAATTATACCTGATATAATAAGATACCATTACAAGAAGGAATCTCACTATTGGTATCGTTAAAGATAAGGTGTGTACTTACCTTTGCGTTAAAGGTGTACTCGAAGGGATACAACAATCGATAGGGCACTCTATGGATCGTGCTCTTGGCCCCACGTAAAAGGAAGGCACAGCTGCAGCAGATAATGCCACTTTTTCACCCGGCCTCGCACAAAATATTTATGGCGATGTGAACAGTTGCCTCCCAATATCAAAGCGCTTCGCCAGCAGCTGCGTTCTCTGTAATAAGTCAAGCATCGCACTCTGTTACACGCCAGTATGCACTTCTCTTCCTTCTCTCTTTTCTTTCTTTACTATATACCTTTTCTTGTAATTACTTTGTCTTGTTTTCCCTGCCGCTGCTCTTCCCTCCTTTCCCGTTAACTATTTCAATCACAGCACCGTCACCAATTTTTACACGTTTCGCTCCTCTCGCGTTATTCCACCAATGCAATAGCACTCCTCCTCATCTGCTGAACGGCGATGATGTAGGGCTTGAACAAAAACAGAAAAGGAGCACCGCACAGACACGATGATGTGCGAACTATCTTATTTATTTCTTTAAAACACATAATAATATGCAGAAAACGCCCCTGGTAAAAATTGTGAATTATGTGAATGTGACTACAAGGTGAAAACCCAACCCAAATTCTCCCCTCTCAGGCACTCTGCGCATGCGTGAGCATCTCGACCTCGCAATATGTAGGGTCACTGACGTTGTGCTTACACAACCATCAGCTTTCATAATAGCGAAGCATCGCAAAGCTCCTTTCGATCTTTTACTTTGCACGGCAGAAGACACTTGTCTTAGTAAAGTCGGTAAAACTTCGGCCCTGGCGGCAAGGATGGCAATGATCATCGAGACGGTCTGCGGGTGTAATCTGCTGGCAGTTATTCTTATACTTTGTAAATCTCGTATTGACGCAAAGGCCCGATTTCTGGTGTTGTTTCAGTCCCCAGTTTCAGTCCATCTCACCTATCTCATTGCCTTCCTAGTTACCCCCTCGGCGTCTTTTTTTACAGCAAGGCTCTCAATGGCTAGGGTCCAGCCAATTGTCTCCGGCAACAAGGCGATGTACACAAAAACGCACGCGAGGGCAGCGCCACGTCCCAGCGCCTTCTCAAATCTTCAAGATCGTTAAACTGTGCGCCACATCTTCAGGGTATAAAAAATCATAACATATAAAAACAGGACCTACGTCCTTCAATTTTTTATACCAGACAGCTTATCTTTCCGGTAAAGAAATGTCTCCCAGATATGCATTTCCTCTTATAGACGAAGCCCACCTTGAGGGCATTGGTGTAAGTGTGGTCTTCATAAGGATGGCTTCCGCACATTGAGCGTGGGAAGCACGTTCATCATTGGCGAGAGTCATCATTAGAGAAAGTGACTCTAACTACTCTTTTATTCAAACACAAATGGAAACATTTTTGCGACGATTAGCCGCTAAGATGTCCCTAACATCAAGTACTATTTACTTTTCAAAATTATATAGTTCATAGTGAAGTCGTAACTATTATGAAATTTTTGTCTGCGGCGAATGCATAGTTTTCGACAGGTGGTTCCCTACAACCCTGCGTTTCTCCGCTTGAATAAAACTCTTACTAGTCAATGTTTCCTTCAGGTAACTGAGAACGAAGTATGTTCAATCGCAAGTTACAAACAAACATGTTTTTCTTCGTGCGCCTTTGGACTGCGACCCGGTCAACGTACATCGTAGTTCAGGTTTAGACATGACCCCACAGCTTTGCAGGTCTTCCTTCTTCACAGACTGGAAGGGCTCCGTATGTATGTATTTTTTACCAACCTTCTGGCCCTCCACTTCACCTCGCCACTCCCCCTATCTTCCGCTACCCTGAATTCCTCCTTTTCTCTTTCATCTGTCTTTTGCTCCCACTATGCCACCCTCTTCTCTCCCTCCCATTTGCCGCTACACCCACTTCTCCTCTCCCGTTCCTAATCCCATCATCAACGTCGATTGTCTTCCTATCGCACCCCTCCTTCGTCGACTAATTCCGTGGCCTCCCTCACCATGCCCTTCTGGCTACCTTTTTTTCCTTTTCCTCTACTCGCTCTCTCTTCTGCATTCTCTTCACTCTATATACATCATTTGGCTTCACTTCTAACTCATACTTGTCTTTCCCTCATATTTTACGTGCCCAGAAATTTCCTGTAGCACAGTAAGGAACTGGTGGGCAGGCTCACTGTGGTTATTTTATTAGCTAACCCAACGACCGAACAAAGTATTTGCGTTTAAGGTAAAAAAGGCTATAGTCTCTATATTAAAATCTACCACGGTCAGTCTGAAAGGAGCGCCTCCGACGCACCGCAGGCTCCGTTCCTGCCGACGAATCCGCTACACGGTTTCGGCGCCCTGACCAATTGGCTTCTACCTTAAAAATTGCCCGCCACACCCCCCCTGGGACAGCAGATGTCTAGCGCTGCTGTATATCACTACACAGGCTGATGGGGGAGGGTATGGAATGTTCCTCGTCTTATCGGCGGGCTTGTCGCTTGCGCTCGCCTTCTCTGACGGGAAATTCTGGGTCCTGCGATAGCCTGAGCATCGCCTCCTGTAAAAATACAGAAGGTGATGGCCTGAGGCATGCGATTGCCGTCGAATGACGTCAGCCCCTTTTTTCGACAGCAGCTACAATTTTAATCTTTGCCAGACGCAGATAAGGGGAGAGGGGGTTCCATCGTCTACAGTCGCCTTATCATACATCAAGCGGTTTCGATGCTTGTTTTTTGTTTCTTTTTGCACGAATACTGAGCTTGACGCTGTATGCCTGTCCAGCGTGACGCAAGTGCTGCGCGTCTTCGGCGAGATCTGCTAGGTTTTGCTTGGTTTTTTTGCTTACAACGGCACGAAATTTACTGACCAACGAGAGTATAATAGGTTCGCTGTAAAATCTTGAGGCTGCAACGTGCCACCAGCGTGAGCGCCATCATGTAGACAGCAACAAAGAGGCCTAATACTACACCCCACCCTCCGAAGGTTTATAAAGCAAAGCTGCTTCGCTGTTGCACGGTGCGACAGGATTAATGCCAAAACACGAAATGGGCAAATTCGCGAGACGGTAGGCGTTTATGCTGGTGTTGGCGTCGGCGTCGCTGTCTGTAACGGTGAAATAGCTCCTTAACCATGAGTATTTTAGGCGTTCCAAAGCGCGAGACATTTCCTAGCATGAGCAGAAACTCAGCGATAGCGAAGAGCGTTGTCCACGCCAGTACAGCACATATGAGTTAAGGGAGCAGAAGAACGTAACGGAGTGTGCGAACAGACAGTCAGTGAAATGCACCATTGTGGCCAACTCTTCCAAAAAATGGCTGGACTAACAAGACAAGCAGTGACCCAACCGGTAGAAGACCGATAAAAGCCTTTTCAAAACGCAAGGCGGCAGTGTGTGGAGAAGCAAATACACTCAAGCGGAAAGCCGCCGACGGCCTTCACGAATACGAGTGGAAGCGAGTGATCCCAGTCGTTCTTTTGGACGTTGGTGCTTGCGCATTGAAGCCGCCCTCAGATTTTGTTGGTGTTCCTCACGCATCGTCATTCCCTTGGTTTAAGAACGCTTCGACAGTTGAGGCTCGCTGTATTAAAGTATTAAACTCGTCCAATCCTATAAAAAAACAATTTATCTAAGCAGGCAGGCGGTCCCTCAAAACGAGTTTTTAACATTATTCTGATGATTGATTGTAGGGTTTAACGCGCCGACGCAACGCAGGCAATGAGGCGCGCCGTAGTGGAGGGCTCTGGATTAATTTTGACCACCTGGGAATCTTTAACGTGCGCCTAAGTCTCGTGCACATGGGCGTTTTTGCTTTTCGCCTCTTCCAGAAAAGCGGTTGACATTATTCTGTAAATGATTGTTTCGCTTCGACAGGGCGACCGCGGAATGAATGTCTCATACTTTTTATATCATCGGTTACTGTGCGAAAGCCACACCCGTAGTACCAGGACACAGAAAAAAATGTTGCGAGTACTCTCCTTTTTCTGATATATTACATGCATGTGAGTGTTGTTCCAAGTTTCCCCAGTGTGCACTACGTAGAAATTTTCCCGGAAGCGGTTAGAATGACTGTGCTGATGTGCACCACCACCCCTACACAGCTGGGCAACAACACTTTGTTTAAAAGCACGTGATAACGGTGCTCGCTTCCATTCCTACATGTCCTATTTTCTGTCTAGTAGTGTTTTCAAGCTACATAAATGGATGTGGTGCTCAGAATATTGGGGAAATTTTGCTGCCGTTTTAGGCAGGTTACCTTGAGAGCATCGCTACGATCCCCAGATGTTTTCACCGTGTGCATAAAGGCGGCCGTTCTGTTGAAAAAAAAATGCTGAAATTTCAAGAGTAATAAATTTGAAAAGCAACATCAGCGCGCCACATCTTTTTTTAAACTGCGAACTGAGATTTTGCACGTGCGGTATAAACATACGCAGCTGTAGTGTGTTCCAGTTTTCCGTTCCCCTTGATACACTTGCTCTGCAGACCTAAAAAACAGGATGTAGTGCAATCGCTCACCTACTTTACCGAACGCATTTCCATGTTAATTTTAAAATAGCGCATACAGCAAGTAGAGTGAATGCGTCAGCTGAAGCTAAATAGATAGCTATACGCGTTAGGGGTCAGTCTTTTAGCTACAGGAATGACATGCTGCTCGATACCGGACACGACGTCAGTAATTAAGTTAAAAAACAGCAAAATCCGCAAATCATAAGGAATATGAACACGGCCTCGGATACGCAATATTACCATCGTATTAAGAAAGCTTCCCGTTGTAAGCAGCGTGGAAAGACGCAACGGCACACCTACACTACGTGGGTTCAAAAGAAACACTTTTGTAGAACCCCATCGCAAGCTAGAAATTCCAGAGAGCGAAATGCTGGAAAGGTTGGTGCATACTGTGCATAACAAGAACCAGCGAAAAAGGACGCAGGACACGAAAGGAAGGACAAACACGCCAAAGGGCTAACAAGTGTTTTTCATCGGGAAGAAAGAGAGATTTATAAGCGTTTCTGGCGCACGTGCGCACTTTGACTAACGTAAATAAATGAAGCTGCGTAGTTAAAAACTGATATTCTTTATCCGTTAAGACCATCGGCGGATCGCTGACACAAGCTCCTTCCGTATATTTTGTTATGTAAATATGTTTTCGGCAAATAAAATGAATTCTTCTCTTTAAAAAAAAAAGCCTCCGTATTTTTTCTTATTAAAAATGCATCGAGCAGCTCGCGGTCACGCATTCATTTTCCCGGACTTACAGTGCTGCCGAGGTGAAACTTGGGAATACAATTCTGGGAATTTTTAAAGTGCAAATGCAGATTGCTACGCCCGCCCTCGCCTAGAGTATCCCCGGTGCTAACTTTGCCCATCATCAAGGCGCCCACCTATTTGTCCGATATATATTTTTCCACAGGACAATGGTATTGAATACACTACAGCCACCGCACAAGTATTGAACTTCGTTTGGTGGTTTGTCTGACACGCCCAGGCGTTCTGCTGGACACCAGAGATATGCCAAAATAAACGGTAGTTTCCGCGGGCAGAAGAAACCATAGGTCTTCTGGCATAGGTCTTCTGGCATAGGTCATAGGCATAAGAAACGAAGAAACCTTTGGGCTACTTTTTCTGCGAATAAGTATGTCTCAGCCCCCTCTCCAAACGGAGTGTTTAATCCGGTGAAGCCTATTTACTCGGAGCCACTCCAGGGCTCCTTCTCGCAACTGCAAAACACCTCTTTCACAACTATTATCAGAACGGTTATTCCACTCGCCACCACAGATGCCTCTTTCACAATTTGCGCAGTCGGCTGACGGCTGACGTAGGGCCGTTAGTAGATGATTATGGGGAATTAACAACAGCGGGAATGGGTGTAAAAAGCCCGAACGTCGACGACACTATCGTCGCGAACAATGTAGCCGCGGTCATTGCCGTCTCAAATTCCACCTCGCCCTTGTATTTGCGGGTCCCTGCCGGTTGAAAGCAACTTGCCCCGTTGGACGCTGGCGCGAGCTAATAATTCTTTAGCTTTAAAGCCATTACGAGCGACTTAATGGCGTTGGCGGCCCTCGTTGACCAGCTGGTCGTAGTTCTTCTTTCAGAAAAATAATACTCTGGCTGAATTTAAAGTCTTTCTCTCGCGCTTCGCACCCGCCGCGGTGGCTCAGTGGCTAAGGCGTTGCGCTGCTGAGCACGAGGTCACGGGTTCGATTCCCGGCCGCGGCGGCCGCTTTTCTGATGGAGGCGAAAAGCAAAAACGCCCGTGTGTACGAGATTTGAGCGCACGTTAAAGGTCCCCTTGTGGTCAAAATTAATCCGTAGCCTTTCACTACGGCACGCCTCATCGCCTGTGTTGCGTCGGTGCGTTGAACCATACAATCAATCAATCTCTCCCTTAGCCGGTGCATTCCACGCCTACTTATCCCCAGTTGCCTGTCAAAGGGTCAAAGACATGAACGGGAAAGCCCGCGTACCCGCACGCGTCTCCAAGCCGAGAACCGGCTTGGCTGGCGTTTTACCCGTCGCGTTGACCGCTCCAGCTCACACCGCATCTGATAGATACTTTGCTGCGCCGCGTCGGAAACCGGATTGTTCGGAAAGACATGTTCCCGCTTAAGGCGTGCACAGGTTGGGGGTGGAGGAGAGGACATGCATGCACAGCAGGAATTATTGCCGCTACCGATGACATACCCGTTGTGGTGGTGGGAGATTTAAACGTGTAAATCTCATGGCTCAATGCGTCCTGCGAGCTGTCCTCCGCAATCGAGCGGTATGGATCTGGGTTGGAGTGTTGCACAGACAATAAGATGCCTAGAAATGGGCAGCAAAAGGGATAACCACGTGTGTGTCCTTTAGAATAAAGGTAGAGGCCTTCGAGGAGTTAAATCGCGATGGGACGTACGCATGTCCTTCGCTTGGAGGAAGAAGAGCGAAAACTGATGAAGCGTCAGCCCGAACAGAAGCGTGAGTGGGTGCGAAAACAATAGAAAGCCCCTGCCGGCGCAGCTGCCGCATCAAGTTCCAGCTGGTCGTGTAGTTGCGAATCCCTCCCGGACAAACAGCAACTGGCCCGCTTGGAACGCCGACGTAGGCCCATATCACTTGTTCAGCTTAAAGCGCTTCATAGCGACATGTTCGACAGTGTCTTCCACCTCTAAGCACCCGCTCATGAGCAGTTGCCGGTTTATGCGTGCACAGGGGGGAGTGGATGGACGGGGGAGGGGGCACACGCAGCTACACATTTCATGCCCTTACTGATGACATGTTCGTTGGGTTGGCTTGAGGTTTAAACGTGGCTGTCAAACAGACCAATGCGACCAGTCCGGTGTGCTCAGTGGCAGACTGGATTGAATTGACACGTTATACAAACAATACGATGCGTACGACGCGGAAGGGAAAGCGACAGCTCTACGTTTGTCCGCTAGAACAAATCTCGGGTCTTTCCCATTTTCATTCATGTAGTTGGCTAGGAAGTATGCTCAGTCGTAAATGGCAAACAAAGGTGTTTTGTTTAGTTTTTTTGAGACTGTATTATCCATTGAATTCGTCGTTGTATAGAACAGCTGGACACATCATTCTGTGTTTTTTGTTGCCTACTCAGGTGTAAATGTCGTCCAAAACAATAGTTTTCTGCCTCCCCGCCTATATAAATGCTTCTGTTCTCATCCCATACCTACATCTGATGGTGTTACCCTCCTGTCTCATTCGTCCCACAATAAACAGGTTGCTCAAGTGAACTCAATTTTCCCGCGTTACACTGCTCTCTCGCCATCCACTGGAACAGTTCGTAACTTTTGGACTGCTTGGAATGCCACCACGAGGTCTAAGCTCGACAGCGAGCTCTTCTTGAATTACTCGGTCAAAATATTGTTTTCAACACATATTTTTTATTTACTTTTGCGAATACTAAACCCACATATATTTTCAAACAAAACAAAGAACGCTGCCTAGGACAAGTTATGTATTTATGTTTTGTTTAAAATGTGGTTGTTGTATCGTTTCGCTCAACAGTGTTAACAAGTTCAAGAGTTTCGAAAGCTTCATTGGTTACGAAAGCCTCTGCGTGTATAAAGTTCTAGTTTTAGAATTATTTTTCCTTTCGGGCGGGTGGCTGAATCGAGGAAGAGACAGACAGACGAGCATACACACAGATCCAAATTTTCCAGTCAGGGTAGCCCAAGAAACCCTATCATCTTTAAAAATAGCTGCAGTCAATTAAGGCCAGGCGCGTTCGTGTCTTAAAGAGCAGTTGCCAATTGGGCGTCCTCCACCTGGGTCCTTTGTTAGCCCTTGCTGAGCTTTTACAACGGCGGAAAGCTATCGCAACAAACACTGCACTAGTACGAACATGCTTCAAGCCGTCAAGAGCGTCGCAGTCCACACTATTCTACACCTAGCAGCCCTACAAACCGACTTGACACATTCGTGGGCTTATTTCCCATTAGTAGCAGAAAGCATTGAGCAACTGGATACATGGGCGCTACTCTGAATGAAAATGCTTACCTCGCTTGGGAGGTCCAGGACACGTCCAACAACGCAAGCCAGCGGCCAATACAGTTTTCTCAAAGGTCAAATAGGTCTTGGGCAAACTTTCTGGATTTATATGCCAGAACAGCTAGCAGAAGTTCTCAGCGGCAAATATTCTGACATTCCAGATCTAATTAGATCATCGAGGGGTCCGAACCGCAAGCACGCTTTGCCAATTTGAATGGGCGTTGAAGCGTTCGTTTATCCTTACACGATTATCGAATAAAAGGAATCAAAAATTCAAGCCGAAAAATGAGATGGTGCTCACTTTCATGGCTTTTATAATTTTAAACCTTTCTCTTAGTATTGAATTTTTCTAAATTTCCCGCAAACTCTTTTCAATGGCGATGCTCATCTGGCTCATTTTCACGAGAACAATAAAAATTAATTTCACACCGCACCTATTTCTACGCTATTTTTGTCGCAATTCGAGAATTTTCATCAAATAGGTGATGGAAATAAACACAAATTTAGCACATATTTGTGTAATGACATTTTTGAGTGTGTATGATAGGGCCTTAAAACGTTAATTTTGCGTGCCTAAATTGGTGTGTACTTATTGTACTTGGGTTTCTCTTGGATGGTCTCTGTTTTCAATATCGGGTGAATATAATTCATCATTTTTCTAGGAGTTGTGCAGGAGTATGGTGCATCGACGAGGAAAGATGAGAAGAACAGCATTGCCCTGTGCGATGTTTTTCCTGAATGTAAAATAGAACCTTGTGCATGTGTTCGTTGTTGTTCACGCTGCTTTATTTTGCGAAGCCATTGTAAAATCAATTTACACCAAAGTTTCTGGTTCCGTATTTAATCACAGGATGTAATAGATTATTAGGCACTGCTATAGGTAATACGCCCAAATAATAAACAATCAACGCCGTGTCTAGAGGGCCGTGTGGGGACATTCGAATATTTACGACTAGAATAGCACCGGCCAAAGCGTCTGTCATTGTAGAGGATCCATCTTGGCTTCTTGATCCCAAGGACGGGAGTTCGAGACCGGCTTTTACCTTGGTTGTTGTTTTTATCTTTAAATTGAACTATAATTTGTATGGCTTAGGGTAGTTTTGGAGTTTTAAATGATTTCTTTGTGTGCGTATAGTCATGTAATGTTATGTTTATCTTAGGCTACCTAGCTTTACGTTATTTAGAGCGATGTAGCGCCAGACGCGCCAGTTTTGTTACAAAACGCCGGTGAACGTCCATATAGTGCAGTTCTTATAATGCCGTCGAACGGCACTCTAGACACGGCCAAAAATCAATGCCCCTTTCTTAGGAGAAAGATGTTGAAACGCAAAGCTTTCGCCATTCAAACTAAATCAAATCAAAGTACAAAAAATTGCAGTGGCTTAGCTCGGCTATGCCAGGATATACGTAGAGTGAACTAAGGTTCAGCTGGTTATTTGTAGGGTTTCCTGGTTGTCTAGAATTAGCTGATTATCATGCTTACTGCTGCTAAAACAATTTCAAATCCAATCCAATCTAGTCCAATTTAATCCAATCCAATCCTATTCCAATCCAATTTAGTCGCGGTGGCGGCGGCTCCGGCGTGCCAGCTGTACGCCGTGAGACGTCACTGCTTCTCCTGCATGCGAAGCCCGGCCCTCCGGGAGCCACACCAAACTGCTCGGCCTCGGCCAGTGTAGCCCACGCTACAAAATCCACGCTTCCAAAGATCAGAATCCAAACTACCGAAACCGAGAGCCAAACTCAGCAAATCCAAAGCCAACGCCCGCGCAACAAGCCCAAAGAATGCTGAGCGACCCCAATGCGATAATGGAACCTTCACCATCATTAGCGATTCTATTGCAACGCGACTGTCTTCCAGTGCTATACTGTATTGTGTGTTGTGCGTAAAGACCTCCCACTGCCTATAGACCGTTCCATCGGGCGAGGGGGAAACGTACTCTCGAACTCAGCGGCCGCGGCGCGCCGGCCGCCTTTCCCCCCCTCTGGAGTGTGCGCGCCGATCACGGCGGGCCTGGCGCGGCTGCTCCCTTGCTTTGACTACGCTTTGTAGGCATCGCGCGTGCGGGTTTACCACTAATTTACGCATGATTTTAATGAAATGTTGGTAATAAATGAGCCAGATTAGCAGCTTGTGAGTTGCACACGTTCAAGTTTGTGGCAATTTTGTTCTGCTGAGCTCTTTCGGTACACGTACTTTGGAGTACTGGCAGAAAATTCTACTTTCTTTCCAAACTAAAATGGGTCACTGAAACTGTCCTGTGCCGCAGATGGCATCAGTTCTATCTTTAGCGTTGCTGCGACCACATTGCGGCATACCCGGCTCCAAGTATTACGTGGGATGGCCTTGGCGATTATCAGTGACTACTACCTCCCAAGTTGTCCCATTACACAGCCAATCTGAGGGGAATTGGGTGGGGGAATACTGAAGGGGATTCTACCTCCCTTGTTCCCCCATCCCCGACTCGGACAAAATAAAGTTGTTTACTCACTCTCCCCAAGAGTTCAGGCTTTTTTCCCAAATGTGATGTATCTGTCGGCAACATCAAAGTAAGCAACGAAAAAGCGAACGCTTGTATGGTTGCCCAACGGCCGACGCTTAATAAGTCCTTACATGACGCTCTGGAGGAGCCGTGTTGTTTATCTTATTTATGTTGTACATTAGTTGCACGGATAATTTGTGCTGCAGAGCCGATTGAAATTCTAGAGAGAGGAGGTTTTGTTTATTGTTGGCGGCAGTTGTGGCTGCGGGTGAGGTGTTGATATATCGATAAGATATATACAAACTATGTAACGGGCCTAATACTAAGTTCACCCAAAACTAACTGTATTAAACGCTGCAGGGATATGAAGCCAGAATTCCGTTACACCGACACGCGCTTCTGTTTGTTGCCCATGAGCGCCGAGCGTATCACGGTTAGTCGTTTTAACAAACATCAGTTTTTGCATTAAAGCGATCAAAATACCCGCTATACGCTATCACGGACGCACACACACAAACAAAAAAAATATGACGAAGTGTTGCAAACATGCTCGACACGGCATCGTTTACCCACCGTGGACCACGCTACCTCGAGGCGAATTTCAGCCCCACCGTGGCCCAAAAGGCCGCCAATTTAAGCCAGACCGCTTAAACTCGTCCTATGCAACAACTTTCCCATATAAAGTATACTGCGCAAAAGGACGTACAATGCACTACAACGAAAAACTCACCGAGCCGCCGCAGGCGCCTATGCGCCGCGCAGCAAACGCCCAAGCCAGCAAATCGGCCAGCTTACGAGAGGGCGCTGCGCACGCAAGATGGCGGCGCCCTCGTTGGAATGGTCTATATGGGGGGTACGATTGATGTGCCTTCGTGAAAACGCATTGTGTAAAGTTGGCTTTCCTGCGGTTTCTTTTCACGTAACTACATCGCCATCAGTGAGGCTTAGGCAGCTTCGCTTTATCAAGCTTCAACTTTAGACACCTACGGCGTTCTTGCCGCACTACAAGGGTAGCACATGAATACGAAATCCTCCAATTCCTCTTCTGCGAATGAGTAACTCTCAAACGTTGAACCGAGTGCTAGTGGCCACTTCTCACAGTACTTACCTGAATAGAATTTGTTCTTGAGTGTAAAAAGTTGAGTTGGGTGCCGTGAGCAAGGCCCACTAGAAATATTGAATTTGAGCGCACGAGTTTCTAAGCCTACGCCACAGCTAGGGAAGTGAGTGAGTTTGTGAGTTAGTGAGCGAGTGAGTGAGTGAAACAACTTTATTGTAGGGAAGTGCAGCATTCGAAGTCTATAGGTGCTATTCGTTGAAAAGTTTAGCGGTGAATTTCTTCGCCTGGCCACAATGGAAACGGCCACAGACATGGCCGATGCGCCAAGGACACGGAGCGGCTTGGGCCACTGCGCCCGCACGCCGAAGAAAAAAAAGCACCGGCGTGCGTCATCTGCTCCGTTCCAATCCGCTTGTAAACGGTGGCGTCAACAGAGATGTTATTAATCGCACTGACATTGAACTCGAGAGAATACTGTGCGTTCGGTGAGGTAGAGTTTCTAACGTGAAACAGTCATGTGTTTCACAGTCGTGCTTAGCATGGGCAAGTACCGCCATCCCGCGGAGCCCGACGTAACGAGTGACGGCGCACCACGGCCGGGCTGCGTATTCCCAAAACCATATCCCGTAGGGGCCCAGGCAGACCACACCCCCTAAGCAGCGGCGCAGCCAATGAGGTTAAAAAATTGCAATTTTTTAACCTCCTTTGACACAGCACCGTGACGTCACTTCCTCTATGTGCGCGACTTCATTCGAGGTGGATTTTTCCTTTTTTTCCCCTCCCCTCGTTTCGGCTGCTTGGCGGGCGGAAGATGGTTTCGCTCCGTGGGCGGAGCTGGCCTGCGGCGCTGGGGAAGCTGAGGCACATGTGGTAGAAGTTAACCTTTTGTACCTGAGCCCCTGATCTCTCCGCGCTCTTCTTGCGCGCCTGCAAGTTGACGCTGACCTCCGATCGTGTTCCTAAATAAGCGTTCGGCTCGGTGCTCGAAGTGCGCGCGCGCGGATGGACGCTTTCATGCGCATGTGGCAATTATACACGTTCCGGAAAGCAAACACCCTCATTGAAAGCTTATTCTACAGCACACAGAAGGGTGGGTATACAAATGAGTTGGGTGCTCTTTCACTATATACACACCTCAAAACACGATTCGGTGCTGCAGGTAAAGATTACAAGAAAGGCAGCCAATTACCTATGACTACATTTCCAAACTGTCCTACCATTGCGAAATATTACAGCTGCATGAGCTGCTCCATTTTGGCACTTTCATAAGCGCTATTACATTGAATTTCGTTAACATAACTTCATTGCAATAATTCTTCATCGGGAACAGCGCCACTAAGAAACCATTGACATTTTGTTAACAGCAATGGAAGGTGTGAATCGTTCTTGCAAAGGTGATACTTTGATAAGAAAGACACCAGCTCAAACGTACACGTTTTACACTCGGTCATGAATTCTGCATAATTTGCACTCCTGGATTTAGGGAAACAATTAATATCGAAAATATATACCAACCAAGGGCCTAAGTAATAGTTGGATTGTACAGCTACTGAAGTACTCGAGGAGTTTGATATATGTCTTCTGTACAGGGCTATTGACCATAGTCTCTACACTGAAGCCACCAGGGCACAGTTTGATATCAGTAATCATGCGTGCTACCACTCACACTGTTGCCAATGTCGATTAGTTATTTTTAACAATTTGTGCTTCATGCACACACAAATTTTGCTTAATAAGACACGTTATTTATAAATAGACAGCTCCATCAGGATCGAAATGGCGCTGATGCCCCCCCTTGTTATCGGGAAGGCACACCAAATCGTTACCACTTAATTTGGATCTGTTCATTATTCGACCGTAATCGCCACCAGCTTTTAACTCTAGGTCCCGCCCCTGCGACTGAACAGCAACATGTTAGTCGGATCCCTGACGATCCCACCGCACTAGAAGCAATTACCGAGTACGCTCTTGAAAACGGACTCTACAAATTGGTGAAGCAGCCTGGCCGACTTCCCCGTTCGGTCTACAATGTGAACTGTCTGCAGCGTGCACTGTTTTCAGTGTGAACCGCATTGTCTACAGTGTGAACTGTACATCTAGGTGTGAACTGTGTGTTTTGCTGCCAGTGACTGACTTTAATGTGTTCATTTTGGGATTAGGACCCCAAGACTGCAACTGTGTTCATTGTGCCAGTTGTGAACTTCCCCTTTTCTCCTCATCCTTGCTCCCCCAGGGCCCCATGGCCTCTCATTTAATAAAGTGTTACACTCACTAAGATGCGTATATTCTTTTCGCTGGGACTAATGAGCAGTTGCGCATGAGCTTGAAGTCACGGTAGTCGCAGCAGAGATAAAACTAAGTAAAAAAAAGTTATCTCCTTGGCGCACTATTTTTGCGATAGCGACGCATTTTTAACTACCACATATATAGATTTCTGTTAGTGTCTGGCCTTTAATTCGCCAGCATTGTGTCACAGCTCGCGCCTCAACTGTAAGCCACACACACGCAAAAACGTATACAAATGTATAAACAAGAAATAGCAGGAATAAAAATATAAATAGCACAACACCAGTTGCAAAACGCCGCCTCGCGTACTACAGCGCTTCGTATCGAAAAACATACCTCTCGCCCCGTTTCTGGACCTTTTGGACAATCCAGGTTGTGTTGGTGCACCCGCTCTACGTGTCCATGAAGGCGTTGACTGCTACTTCGTCAGACAGGTTCGCGCGGAACACAGACTCATGCTTTGTTGACGAGGTCATCTCTGACGACCTCGAGCGGCTGCTCGTGCTTATCCATGAAGCAGAAGTTATAAGCTTCGCGACCATCGCGTGAATGCGCGGGCGACACACGTGGCTTACACAATTATGAGAACGGACCTTGTGATGGGCAGTTCTGCGCGAGTGCGAGGCACAGACGAGTATGGCGAATAACACGCTCGCTGATGTTCGCAGCAGACGAGCGACCGACGTACGCGTGTGCTTTCGACCGAATGAGAGCAAACGTTCTGCGCTTCGGCAGGGAGTCAAAAGGACCACCCAAGACCAAAAAATACATTTTTGCCATTCACTTTATTGGGAGTGCTTGCTTTCCGGAACGTAAACAATAACTACATATGTATGTGCAAAAGCACCTATCCTCGCGCGCACTTTGAGCAACGCGCCGAGTGCTAGCTTAACTAGGAAACAGCATGTGAGACGAGCGACTGACGGCGCACAAGAGAGCGCGGGGAGCGAGCTTCATCTTCCCAGTGCGTACGCCAAGGCTTGTGCTAGGAGCGAAACCATCGGCCGCCGCGAAGCAGCGCGATCACAAAAGATCAAAACAAATTTTTGTCTTCATTTTTATGAGAGTGTTTGCTTTCCTGAACTTGTATAATTGCCACATGTACGTGAACGCGTCCATACGCGCGCGCGCACTTCGAGCACCGAGCCGAGCGCTTATCTAGGAACGCGGTCGGAGGATAGCGTCAACTTGCAGGCGCGCAAGAAGAGCGCGGAGAGATCAGGGGCTCAGGTACAAAAGGTTAACTTCTACCACATGTGCGTCAGCTTCCCCAGCGCCGCAGGCCAGCCCAGCCCACGGAGCGAAACCATCGGCCGCCCGCCAAGCAGCCGAAACGAGGGGAGGGGAAAAAAGGAAAAATCCACCTCGCATGAAGTCGCGCTACATAGAGGAAGTGACGTCACGGTGCTGTGTCCAAGGAGTTTAAAAAATTGCAATTTTTTTTACCTCATTGGCTGCGCCGCTGCTTAGAGGGTGTGGTCGGCCTGGGTCCCTACGGTATATGGTTTGGGAATACGCGGCCGGGCTAGAGCGGCGGCGTGCGCTGTGTTGATACGGCCTTCGCAGCGGCGGCGGCGGCGGCGAGAACAATGCAGCCCCGTCTCGACGTAAAGTTCCGCCACCAACGCGCGCACGCCGCTGCTCTAGCCCGGCCGTGGGCGCACTCACACGGTTGCATGGAGGAGAAGAGGGGTGCCTGATCTGTGGGCCTTGCGCACAACATCGCCTAGCAACAGACGCTTGGCCACAGATATGGCGGCGCACACTTGGTTGCCTGCATGCATTCCGCGCCATTGAATACCGGCTATAGATTAGTTAGACCAATTGGGCTAATTACTAGGGCTTAAATCAGGTACGCAATTGTGTTTTATATTTCGTGTCTATCAAAGTTTTATGTGCCGCTACTAGGACTCCGAAACACCATCATGTACTGTGCGCAACACCCTTGTCTATAACACTGAGTTCTACTTCAACTGGTTACCTCTCAAAACTGCGGACTCAAACTTGTCACAAAAGACGTTGAGGTCAAAACATTGTCAAGACTTCAGAATGACACAATAGTTTTCTTTCAAATGTTTTTTGGCCGAGGCAAGACAAGGCTATAAGTACGAAACCTGTGTTATAGACAAGGGTGTTGCCCTCTGTACGTAACCACAAAGCTCATGAGAGATACTACAATGTTGTTCACAAAGAAAACACGCGCGTCTAGAGCCTGGTCGGCTTTGGAAATTGCGACCATTCCATCGTAGCCGGGGGCAATAGGATCCAGCAGGCCAAAAAAATTGCCGTGTAGGGACGCGACCAAGTTTAATCTCCAAACTTGCCGGCTTCGCGTCGCTCGCAATGGGCGTGCGTAACTCGTACTCTCATAAAAACTAGAGGTCGTACAAACAAATGCGATTGTACCTATAACCAGCTCTAATACAAGTAAACCACACTGCTACCTTGTCCGCCTGTTACTAGCATTCTTTATTTTCGAGCATTTTCGTTTATTAAAAAGCCGGAAACTTCGTAGAGTTTGTCTTTACGTCGGGAAGCTTTCTTTTATCGTGGAGCTTGTCTGTCCATGTTCAAACGTTCAAAGGGAGGGTTTGAATTTGTATAAACTACCCAAACATGGCCATTCTGTGTGTTAAAGCGTAGTCACTCTCGCATGGAAACAATGTTTTTTTTTTTCAGCAACACGAGCACTGAACAACGGCAACCGTTTCAGCAACTGCGGCGTATACACCAACCTGGAGGCCCACTATTGGGCCTCCTCGATATATTAGTCCTGGACGGTGCGCGGGCAGGC
Source organism: Haemaphysalis longicornis (assembly GCA_013339765.2). Lineage (NCBI taxonomy): Eukaryota > Metazoa > Arthropoda > Arachnida > Ixodida > Ixodidae > Haemaphysalis > Haemaphysalis longicornis. The sequence continues at coordinate 185,720,267 of CM023449.1, read as the reverse complement.
CGAGGACTGGGTCCGGAGCGCACGTCCCATGAGAATACATGGGAAAATCGATCGTCGTATCGCGTCTCGGACTGTTCGCGGACGATCCGGGGCTGATAATCGAGGAGTCCCATTGTAGGAGCTCCGTCTGAGTCGCTTACAAGCCCAACAAATGAAATGGCAAAGTTGGGTATGGCAGCTGTCCTAGGTCAATGCTTGCTGTGATCGCCACAGTTAACTTCGGAATATCTTTTTTGTTATATGCCGCCCGTACCGCACTGACCGGAACCTGGTGAAAACAAATCGCCTTTTCCGTGCGCCTGCTGCGCTGGCTCAGCTGTACGCGATAACCATCGCGTACGAGATGTTCACCGAAAGTACGATGCAGGGTCTTTTAGAATCTTCTTTCGCAAAAGCGTTTCTGCGGGTCGGCGACGTTCTGGTAGGCGATTTTCTGGTCTCCTGGTCGGCGGCAGCGCCGGCGGTGTTCTGGTCGCAGGAGTCGTTTCCAGCCGAACATCCTGCCTAAGTCGACTATAAACCTAAAACTTCTTCGTCAGACTCAATGCAACTACTTTTAAGTGCAGAGCACTTTTGGGGCTCGCCTTGTCGTCGTAGCTCGCTGTAACGCTCGACTGTCAAGCGACTGCCGGAATTAGGCGGCGCAGCGAGATAACGGACCCAAGTATACGAGCCAGGCGTACCCGTCCTAGGCCGTCCCGCCGAGGCTTCGAAAAGCAAGCGGTTTAAATATTCATAAGCATTGGGAACTCGTGAACCGCTGGCGCTTGTCATACATTTCCCCGTTGTTTAGCGCAAAAAAAGTGCGGGAACATTTGAGGCAAAATATACGTAATCAGCCATCAGCGCCCGCGTTCAATTAGTTGGGAACGCTCGTTGGGTTGGTTAAGCGAAATAAAGTGGCAGTGCAACGCCGCCACGCACGGGAGGAAAAGCAAGCACAAAAAGAACACAACTCCCGCTCGCACAGTTTTAGGCAGAGAGCGCGCAAACACTGCGAAGGAGGAAAATTTGAATTGAATTGGGTGGTAGCAGTGATCAGATAACGGTCCTACAGCCCGCTGTGACGAATTACTGCTCTGCACTTACGACAGCGGTCTCGTTGAGTGGAACGGCTTTAATTTTTCAAGGTTAACTATTCATGCTGCTGCTACACTGCCTCCACAGACGCTGAAGGCAACCAAGACAGGCTGGCGCGCGCCGGTTTTTCCTTTTTAAAGACGATAGTCTTTTTAAATGCAGAGCATTTCAGTAACTCACGATGTCACCCGCGTTGACGTCCGTAGGCGTCCGTAGTCGTAGTCCGCACCCCTCCCCCTACACTATATAAAATCACTTCTGTATTGATTTGTAGTCTCATATTTGCGGAATGTCTTGTTCTTCTTCAACAATGTTGACACGTATGAACCTTACACCGGACATAGACGGGTAGATTTAGCTGTGACTATATGAGACTATTGCGCAGGCATTGTTTTGCTTTGGCCGGTTGGCTGAATCGAGTCACAGACAGACAGACATAAAGCTAAAGGCTATAATATAAAATAAAAGCCCAACCCGTACCACATACGTATCACGGGTGACGCCAATTAAAAATAAACAAACTGGACCGAGGTCAACTAAACTTTTGAAGAGAAGGCAATACCCACCGAAGTGGAAAATAAAAGGGAAAAATGCTACACAGCGACACCACAGCCAGGAGAGCGGGCCCGGGGAGACTCCCCTGATCTCCCCTGGGACGGTAGCAGGAAAGGTTGGGATGAGGGATGCGGATGGTGGTAATAAGGAATGGGTTATGGGATTGTGGGTGAGAATGGGGGCAGCGAGGTTTTCGTTCTAATCCTTAGAAGTCTGACTCCTAAAATAGACCTGAAAACTCAGGATGGGCGTCAGACGGTTCCAATTGGAATTCAGCGGACCCCACTATAGGTTCCAACTATGTGATCTCCGACAGCGAAGAACAGGGAGAACCCGCGACGGAGTGACGACATCTAATCTCCGGACCCTTTTCACAATCAGCCCCCCGGCTAACACCCACCAGGTCCCCCGAGTACTCAAGAAACACCTGCCCAGACTACATAGGTACTAATCCCCCTCGTCTCAACGGTTTCGGATACTGGTAAAGCTACCTGTCCGACGGACGGGGTAAACTGTACCACGTACGTATCCGTCGATCCTATGTGCACCTGAATCACCTATCTCCATAGGAAGGCCTATGTGACTTATAGGGTTTCGGTGGACCTCTTATGTGCTCCTATGCCAACCACTCACCCACCAGGGAACCCCCCATACGGGCAGCAGTCATCAGGTGGAAGAAGTAATCCTTATAGAGTACGACCAGCCCTACTCCCGATACTGAGAACGAGAAGCTTCCCTAAGAACTGAGCCAATCCCTCTTTCCTCGGTCCTAGCAAGCGCGGGCCTCCTAGACTGGTCGCTACTAAAGGCCAGAGATTTTGGCCATCATGAGCACCTATCGAAGGCCCTGGATCCTGTTGTCCAGGAACCTTCGTGTCGGCAGCGAGCAGTCGTGCCCGCGTGGGGTGACTGCGGTGGACCCTTAATAAGAGATCCTTTTTCACCGATTTTAAGCCAAGTTCCCAGAGCCAGCCTCGGTAGCCACCCAGGCTGTCCGGGCCTGCCTCCGCGTCCAGAATCGGCTCTGGGGCAAGGAACTGGCCCATACAGTTCCAGGGAGTCGCTGCCACTCCCTTGGGGTTTTGCATCCCCGGGTGAGACCTGGCACCCACCGACCGCTGCCGTTGGCAACTGACCAAAGCTAGGCAGCCGAAACCGCCTTTGCCCAGCCAGCTGGCAGGGGGGACCACTAGCAGGTGGCAGTCGGATTTTCCCCCCCGGACAGACAGACAGACAGACAGACAGACAGACAGACCAAAATTTCTGGGTTTAAGTAGCCCAAAAAACCACCACGCGCGGAACGCACGCCGATCAACGAACGCCCGCGCAGCTCCCCTGCCGTGGTTTGAACCGTGGCAACTATAATGCCAAACTGTTCGCATGGCGACGCAGTTAAACATACCCCTCGCGAGGGGCACGATCAAATGCAGAGCATTTCCGGGGGCGCATGACGTTAAGTAGTTTGCGTTACGTTAATGTTGTTGCACTTGTGGCAACTGCTGACGAGCGCTCTCTCGTCAGCAGTTGCCACAAGTGCAACTGCAACTTTGCGGCGCAAAGTGACCCACCAGAATGGCTGCATCTGTTGGACGCGTGCGTCTGCTTGCCAGAGTTTTAACGGACGGCTTCTTTTTGCTGCAGAGAGGTACATCTTCTTGGATGACTCATAAATTTTGTAGGCTGTATTAAGGCCAGTGTTCCATGCAGTAAAGAAAAAAAATTGGGCCCATCTCCCCGCGAGGGGGACTCGAGTAAATGCGTCGCATAGGGGGTGGGTGTATTGCGTTAACGTTTAGTGTTTGGGGAGTTGGTGGTAGTGAATGCGTTGTATCAGCAGCTTCTTGACGTAGTTTGAATTAGTCAAGGATATAAGGCGCGTTCGTAGCCTCCCATTCTGTGTCGGCTTTGTGGCGCAGTGGGTAGAGCACCATGTTCATTGCGTTCCGCCCGCAGGGTCGAGGGATCGAAACCAGGCGCCGGATAGTATTTTTTATCTAGTGTAGGGGGAGGGGTGCGGATTACGACTCCGGACGCCTACGGACGTCAACGCGGGTGACATCGTGAGTTACTGGAATGCTCTGCACTTAAAAAAATACTATCCGGCGCCTGGTTTCGATCGCTCGACCCTGCGGGCGGAACGCAATGTACATGGTGCTCTACCCACTGCGCCACAAAGCCGACACAGAATGGGAGGCTACGAACGCGCCTTATATCCTTGACTCATTCAAATTACTGCTGACGAGCGCTCTCTCGTCAGCAGTTGCCACAAGTGCAACAACATTAACGTAACGCAAACTACTTAACGTCGTGTGCCCCCGGAAATGCTCTGCATTTGATCGTGCCCCTCGCGAGGGGGATGTTTCACTGCGTCGCCATGCGAACAGTTTGCCATTATAGTTTCCGCCCGCTCCGGTCGGTGTCGCCACGGTTCAAACCACGGCAGGGGAGATGCGTTGTTGTTGTTTCACGTCTTTATTTCACTTAAATTGCCCCTGGGGGGCTGCTGTGAAATGGAAAAAAAAAACCTTAAGGGGATCAAAAATGAAGAGACGAGGTCCTGGGCAGTTGCGGATCGGCGGCACACGGCGCCATTGTCCATTGCGGAGGTCTTCCGGTGTGCCCCTCAGGCGGTATGCCCGAGGGCGAGGAGCCTGGCGCCAGTGGGCGGAGCAGCTGGATCCAGAAGGAACTGGTCCAGTGCCCGCCAGAGCTCGACGGCGGTCGCAATTGGGGTAGATGAGTCCGGGCAGGCCCAAGCTCGCAGGGAGGTCGGGCGTACCTCGGGCTGCAGAGTGGCCAGGGCTCGAGTCCGGGGCAGCGAGTAGAGCGGACAGGCCCAAAGCAGATGCTCCAGGTCCGCTCGAACTGGGCACGTATCACACGAGACCCAAGCTGTGACGGGATGAACCAGCGTTTTGGGGTCTACGGAAACGCTGCAGTAGAAATGGGGTTAACAGTGTGCCAGACTGGACTTGGCGAATAGTGACTTGCTGCCGACGACTGAAGACATGGCCATGAAGAGGAGGGATGCAAAGAGGGTTGTGGGCGCTCGTTAAGTATTCCCGGCGATACTTCTTAGCTTGAACGATGGCTTCTCTTGGGTCGTAACTTGTTGGTGCGTCTGTGTTCCGTGTTCGATGTCGTCCTCCGAACTAGGGCGTCCCGATTGCACGGATTGGAGTAGAGCGCGCGCTAGTCGGTTTGCCTTTTAGTTAGCCGGTATGCCCGAATGGCCAGGTATCCAGTGGACTGTGAAGTCGTGGCCCAAGGTGCGGAGCCCGCTGATGTACTGACGAAGGTGGCTGACTATAGTGGACGTGTGGCGAGCGTCGTCACAGGCCCTTTACGCTTCCTGTGAGTCCGTAAAGACATGATAGATGTGCTTCAGACTACGGTCTTCTGAACTGCGACGAAAGCTCAGGTGCTTGATTAAATCCAATATGGCGTAAAGTTCTGCCCCGATGCTGTGTCCCGGTTCTTTTGTAATGTGAAGTTTGCGCCCTTGTGATGTGCCGTCCTCATTAACCCACGCTGTGGCGAAGTTGGGAAGGTGCATGATACATGCCGCATCGGTATAGAAGACGTGACTTTTTCGCCTCCGGGGGAGTGGTCTTTTAGACAACGAAGCCAGCTTCCCGTGACGTTTTGCGTATGCCCGTCTTCTGGCTACTTGATCATTTCCCATGTTCCGCGGTAACGGCTTGGCATCTGTCATGGAAATGCATTCCCATGGCGTGTGCTGTTGAGGTAATGGGGGAAGTACACTGACGTTGTGTCCAAGTCTCGCAAGTGCGTCCCTCCCCGCTGATGTCGACTACAACCGTGCGACTTGCGTGTGCATTTGTACTTCGATGACATCTGAAACAGTATTTATCATGCAGTAGCTGTTGAGAGCATCTATGGGAGTGTATCTCGGAAGGCCGGTTGCAATCCTGCGTGCTTCGTTGTTGAGGCGCTCTAGGGTCAGTAGTTGCGTTTTCGTTAGGGAATGATACGGTGCCCCGTACAGTATTCGCGAGTGGATGAACGCTTGGATGAAGTGGCGCAGTTCTCCTTCTTTTACTCCCCGCGCTCGATTTGTGATCCGGTGGAAGATGTGCGTGACCTGCTTTATTATTCTCAATATGCGTGCGTGCCACGTGTTGGATGTGCAGTGCCTCGTCCAAAAACATTCCGAGAATGGGGATTACGGCTTTCCGCTGTACTGAGCTCTGTCGAAGTTGTAGCTGGATCGCCTCTTTCTCCGCAGTCTTTGATTGCGAACGCCTGCCTCCATGTATAACGACAAATTCTGTCTTTTCGTGGGCTGTTGACAGGCCGACTTTGTTTGTATAGACGTCAATGGCGTCTAGGGCGGCTTGGAGGGCTGTTTCTTGTTCTCCGAAAGATCCCGTTTTCGTCAATACTGTGACGTCGTCCGCGTAGATTGCATGTTCAATACCGGGTATGCAAGCTAGTTGTTGTGGGAGGCCTCGGGCGTTCGTTGATCGGCGTGCGTTCCGGCGTGGTGGTTGTTTGGGCTACTTAAACCCAGAAATTTTGGTCTGTCTGTCTGTCTGTCTGTCTGTCTGTCTGTCTGTCTGTCTGTCTGTCTGTCTGTCTGTCTGTCTGTCCGTCTGTCTGTCTGTGACTCGATTCAGCCAACCAGCCAAAGCAAAACAATGCCTGCGCAATAGTCTAATATAGCTAAATCTACCCGTCTATGTCCGGTGTAAGGTTCATACTTGTCAACATTGTTGAAGAAGAACAAGGGACATTCCGCAAATATGAGACTACAAATCAATACAGAAGTGATATTTGCAGTGTTCCTTTATAAAAAAATCAAACATGCTTGAATTTTGCGAAATTAAATGTCGCATCAACTGCAGAAAAAGAATGCACTCCGCCGTCGCCTGCTGTCGCCCGCGCCACTACAGGTTCTGGCGCCATTTTAAGAAATCAACCGGCAACAGTTACGCAAGGTTCCACTGGAAAGGTTTCACGTTCGGCTTGCAACGCACGTGGAGTAGGGAAACGCGGTTCTATAAACGTTGAAGTAGGGCGCCTCGACTAACGCGCGTTTTCGCCGTACGGCAGCGTTCGCATCGAGACACCCGGTTTGGAGCAGTGGAACGCGGGAAATTTAAAATGATTTAAGCAAACCTTTGGCGTCTATATTTTGGGAGGAGCGCGACGCACGAGGAACAACATGAGAGGTGAGTGGGAAAGCGAAGGGAGACATTTACTTCGCAAAAGTCGATAAAGACTATCGTCTTTTGACCACATTTGCAACGAAAGTAGCAGATACGCGGCCAATTTTTTTTTTTATGCTCGTGCTATGCGTCGTAAGCCAATGCGTGGGGTGTGTTTCTTGGTGACTTTTCTGTGCACTTTATGAAACAGTGCGCGCAATGTGATTCTTCCTGTACATTTTTTTTTTCTGATCCAAGCTATAGAACAAAAAGCGCTGAATATTTTTTTGTTTTAATATTTCGGACGTACGCTCGGTGCCAAATGCGTGGAACGCCACAGAACTCATTAGCAAAGGGTTAGCAGCTGTGGACCCTTTTTAGCGGAAGATATCCGGGTGGGTTGGCGTTCAGCGGACGCCGGCCGGGGCGCGCTTTCGCCATCTAAGCAACGGGACAATTTTGCGTGAAAAATAAAGTATTATTTGAGCGCACTGTACAGCCCACAGAAGCTGGGTAATTCTCTCTGAATTAAAACGATTGCAACAGACCGAAAAAAAAATCGATATAACAACGATGACACGTCGGAGAAAACACGTATAGAGCGGAGGAAATGGGGATCAAAAATGCAGCGCAAGCCGGTGCAGTGGGGTCGGAAAGAACTGAAAAAGACCAAACAAGCAATAACAAATTCGAAACGCGGAATCGGCGAGCATGGGCAGGTCGCTATCCTTAAAGACGGTCGTCTCTAGACAAGATGATCCGGTCACTTTTTTTCGCGAAGTAAGAAAGAACAAATGCAATATTGTGTTTCCAAGGGGCTGGCTAAGTTAGCTGCTTGCTTCGCTTTTTTATTGTTCCAACGTAGACTAGGATGCCAAAGTGATAACCAGTTTTTAATAGGAACTCTGTAACACCACCGATAAAAGCATAGAATTTCACACTAGTATATACTAGAGGGAAATCTGGCGGCACTGTCTAGGGGAGCCGCGCTTCAGCGAACGTTCTGTCATGTACCGGGCAGGCACGTTCTACTTGGCCTTGGCATGGCTCATGAACAGGCTGGAAAGTTGCCTCTGGCTGCAAAAAAGAAACAATATTACGGTAAAAGAGTATTCTAAATTTGTTTTGTTACTACAAATTTGAAGCTCCAAAAAGACTTATTTATCAAAGATTATTCAGAAGCTTTATGCAAGCTGAACAAAAGAATATGTTGCCTCCTTTTTGTTGGTTTTGGTTTCGAGACAAAATAGAAACCATATGGATAGCTAAGACAAGCAGGTGAGGAACGCCGCTAACTGCAATAGCGCCGCCCACGGCAGCCCGAAATCGCAGCGCCCCCTACTATATATTAGTATTAAACTCTAAGGATAAAAGCAGTCATTTTTTTCTCGGAGTTTGGAAGCCCTGTCAAAGCTATAGTTATCGCGTGCACGGAGCGCCAATGCGGTATTCGCGGCAGACCGGCCTTCTGTTTCTCCTTTGCTTTTCTGGCAGCTTTTTAAAAGTGGGTATCGTATTAGTCTATTGGTGCAGCTAAACGAAAGCCGGCCAGCAGCCGCTACATCTCTCTAATGACGTAATTCCAGTGCCCGAAGGACTCTGAAATCCTGAAAGAGAAACAACTCTTTTGAGTCCTTTCTAAGTTACCTGGTGAGAATAGAGAAGTAATTTCGGACTCAGGTATTTGGAGATCCCCTATTATAATACTGGATGTGTTGACTACGTTCTCAAACCATTTACAATTTACAAGAAAAGTCTAAAACGTATTGCAGGATCCCCTTAAGACTCCGGAGGGCTCTCTTATGTGGCGAACGGGCGCCGATGGGGTTAGGGCGAATATTGGCACGATTGTGAAGATGCTAGTGAATATTAGGTGTTAAGTTTGCGTTTGACGTTAAGATCACTACGGCATGGAAAAAACAAAAAGGTGCACAGTTTCTTTTCTGGTGAATATCAGTTATCTACCCATTACCCATCTCCTCACTTCCCCAAACTAGCTGAACATCAAGCAATCTCACTTTTAAATAAAAAACGCGCACGGAGCTACATACGCAGACAATTTATTCCATGTTCACGTCCGGCCATTCTTGGGAATCTTTGCAAACTTTGCATCATTAATCGATCTACCAAAATCGTGCACCCCGAGCGCCCCAAAATGGAGGGCGCCAGGTCAGCAGAAGCGCCCCACTTTAGCGCGAGCTTCACAAAGAACACGCAGCTTTCTTTGGGCAATGCATTCGTGCAATGCGCGCCGCGTGAATCGTGTCTCACGTGCGGGCCAAGAACCAGTAGAAAATGTAGATCACGAAACTGCATGGGAAGGGCAGGAGCTCGCGGAGCCTCCATTATGAATCGGACACATAAACGAGGGCGCCACCGCAAGCATCTTTTGTCGTGACACGCCCCCGGCGATGTTTTCACCTCCAGTTCCTCTGCTGATGCATGTGACTTCGCTCGTGAGGGTAAAGTCCAGTGACCAGCGCCACTTGAAAGAATGTGCTGTGATCGGCATAGAGTGCGTGACCACCGCAGAAATCAAACAAACGGACTCCATGCACAGAACAAAGAAGGGACAATTACGAAATAGATAGAGGGTGAATAGGGGAGGAGCAAAAAGACAGGTAGAAGGCTTTGTGATATTTTACTCCAGCCATGAAGATGTAGCGCTGCTCATCTTTCGGAGGTGAAAAGACTATTAGAGATGAGAGGTGATATGCAGGAGCTGTTGCTTCCAGAGTAGGCTCCCCTAGCTCCAAATAGGCCCCCTGTTGCTTTAATATTTACCCAGCCTCCGTTCCTTCTCTACACCATGTAGATTGATTCATTATACACGGATTTCACATTCTGAAGCTGCATTAGTGCTATGAGCCATGCCTAAGTGGACTAGGGAATAATTTAGAGCCCTGGTGTTCGATATGTGCACCTAAATCTCACACACACGTTTTTGATTTTAAACCGACAGCTTTCTAAGTGGGGCCGATGGCGTCGTCAAAAAACTTATGCATTTCCCTATAGACCGGTTGGTCGACCCAAAAGCTCTGATAAAATCTCTCGACACACGGCGCGTGCCTGAAACCATGATTCTATTGTCCAAAACGGCTACTTGAAAATCTCGAAAAAAGGAACGGTTCTTGATAACACACTACACGAATGTATCACGAAAAAAGAATACTACTACAGTATACCTGCACTTCGTAAACCACATATCGGTATACATTCAGGTCGTGCGTATATTCGTTTATTCTGCGAGCGAGAAAGCGTCGCATGGTTTCGTTCCTCGTTTGCATTTAGGTATGTGAACTTTTGACGATCGACCGGATGCACTTTCAGCGACGTGTTGGACGCCCTTTTAGCGATGTTTTTACGTATGTTTGACGAAGTTGTGATGTTAGAAAGCTTTCGCGCTTCTCCCAACTTTCTCTAGTAAGGGACGGTGTCTTTTTCCCATAATTAAAAGTACAACCACCGCCGCTGCAACGGAACTTGCACACTTTGGCTCAGGAAGCCGATGTGGAGGGCCCAATGGGTACGTTGCAGCTTGGGGGTTTAGGCTGGTGTCAGTTGCTTACGGCATGGTCATGCCGCTTGTAGATAAATGGAGAATAATTAGCCTTTTAGGGCAATTCAAACAGCACAGCAGCGCTTTAGAGCAGATCTAAAAGTTTCTTTTGCAAAGTACTGTCGCTGCGTAGAACGCTAATAAACATTTACACCGCGAGGTCTTATTGTCCTCTAATACACTTCATATTATTAAGCGCATCATTGCTATTAGCCGGAAACTAAAGTGTGCTATTTTATACAATAAAGATACTATGATGATTTTTCGCCCTGTGGGGAAAATTAACTTGCACGAGCAGCAGCATTTTGGAAACGAAGATTTTGCATCAATCTACTGCAATCTCTTCCAAGATGTTCTTAGCCTGAATGCAACCCTACTTCAGTCACTAATACTTCCAGTCACACAACAAGAAGACTTAATAGCTCTGTATATCTAAAACGTTTATATAGCAACGAAAAATCCAAATTGTATATTTATAATGTTGAACTGAACTGATAAAAGCCGTTATTTTGTGCTCCCGCTACTACTTTTTCCACAACCTAATATCTTGCGCTAAGTAAATTATCTGTTGATCGTGAAGCCAACTTAATAGTCATTTGATTATGGATGTGCTTCCCATTTGGCATTATTTGTACTTGGATTAACAAACTGATAGTTTCAATTCTTTATACTTGCACAAGGAACGAACAGCAGAACGTCTCGTAGTGAACGAATAAAGCTGAAAAAAACGATACACCGGCACGTCCGATTCACTGGAGAAAATCGAACACTGAGCGGCGACATTAGCGCTGCTGATATCACTCCTGATACGATCAAGCTAGCTCTTCTGCCTCCACCCGTATACTACTAAATTCGAAAAACACTCGCCAAGAATGCTAAAGACCCTCCTTGGAGCTTGCCGTGTCTTCGTCGTTTCACTGGCATTTAGAGCCCGTGATTTTTTATAAAGTGTACCCGTTCGGCGTCGAGAATATCTTTGATACTGTTACCTAAATATACAAGGTTCCATCGTCGATACTTCTAATGCAATGTTACCAGCGGCGCAGCCTAAATAACCGTTACAAACCGCCACACCAGCAATCCGGTGAGCCGTTTGGTAACCACCCTGCGTAGTACGCACGTTGTTAAGTATACGCCCCAAAGCTGCACGCTGCATACCGAGCACGCACGGAAAGCCCAGCCTACGCTTTACACTGGCAGTCTTTAATGCCAACATGCTCCCATCAAGAGCCCCGTGTATTAGGGTGGTCTCTGGCCGTCCTTCGCAAATACGAACCGGGTGCAGTCCGGGAGGTAATTTAGGTCAGCTTCGACGCTTCGGTGGAGGCCCCATTAACACGCATCATTAGACTCGGCAAATAGCGCAGGCAATGTTTGGCCACCCGGCGGTGATTTAAAGCCTTTATCAAGGGCAGGGCGTAAGCGAAACATTGCCGTGAAGTTGAGCTAGTAGAGCGGGACAGTTCCTTTGTTAGAGGGCTTGATATTCGAGAGTGACGATGCCACGGACGCAGTTTTCCCCGACCTACAAAACAATTGCAAGAAGTTCTGCATCGTAAGCTATCTGGAGGAAATGTTGCAAACAAAAAATCTTACGGAACTTATGTAAAAAGAAGGGAGCAGAATCTCATAATTAATTTCCTAGCTGGTCAGTTATATCAGAGGTTCGCTACCTAAGCTAGCTGGGATTCACCTGGTACAACTAGTCCCCAACCACACCCCTTCTTCACAGAACTATACGTAGTTGGGACGCGTGTCACTGCGTCCAAATGCGCAACGAAAGGACGTTATGAACCTTTTGTGCCTGTCCACCGCGTCGGTGCGTTTTCTTTTCTGTTTTTGATTTGAACAGGCAACTGAACAAGAGCGGAAGCCGTTTTGAAAGTGCCCCAGAGGCAGCACACAAACTAATAAACATGTTTACGAATCTCCCGTTTCCACTGAAGAGCCATGCCTTTTTTTTATGCACGCTCCTATGCCAGCTGTTGAAGCTTCTAGTCGGCTCTTCGCCTGTGTAACGGTTTCCCCATTCAACGCGCCGGTGAGCTGGTGGAGATTAGCGCAGTCATCGCTCTGCAGGCGACGGAATGTTCGCAGCCTCTCACCTCAGCATTGCATCATTTAGGACGTTTTCATTCTAAAACATTATTTATCCTACCTGCCTGTATATCGAAACTGTCATATTTTGCATGCTAACGTTCAATATACGAAGTACGACTTGTCAAGCGTTACAGGTGTGTTGTCAGGCTGCACTACATTGTGTAAGTGCACGAAACCGATAAACGTCATGGCGTGATGTATCATGCTCACCCGAGTAAGCGCTGCTTACTCAGGAATTGTTTAAACGTTCCAAGGCCGAGTAGTGACAATCGATTTATACACTCGACGCGTATACAGACCTAATTTATCACACTGAGGACGCGACAAAAATATTTGCGCTCTCGTAATGCATGCAATGTTTCGAAGACTGTCAATGCCACATATAAGTGTTGATTCTGGTGCGAGCAAGGTACATCACAGCCGCGGATGGGCCTGATAGCAGCTAGCGACAAAGAAAAGCCCACCAGAGGGACACATAACCACTTTCTAAACAAGCCACTATTGCGATTTTTAGGGGTTCCCAACCTACAGGCCGCTGTAAGTGCCTACAGCCCTGTCGGTCTTATTGATATAAAAGAAATATTTTCGCGATATTTTTTTTATTTTGCCAAACTATGACTGCCTTGCTTGTGGAAATGAATCATACAAGTGGATTTATCAGTTTCAAATATGGTGAGCGGGCTTTAAACTACGAACAGGGAATAAAAACAGCACTGACATAAACCTATTCTTTAGCGGTCCGATCAGCTTTTGCGCCAGTTAATGAACATCGGTACACAAACTTGGTGTTAAATAACTGAATCATGTTTAACGCTCTTATTCACAGTTATTTCGAACGATATAATGAACACGTTATTTTGTGAAACGTTGCCTTTTCGGGAGATTTCAGACCCTGCCGTCGCGATATCTCTACTCGGAGATTGAATAAATTATTTCGCTTGCGCTAAAGAGCGCGTACAGGTGCCGCCAAAAACAGTTGAAAAACACACTCGTAAATTCACAGGAATTTCGTCTACCGAAAACTTTCTTGCTGCATTGGTTCGCGTTTAAAAAAGTCCTCCATAATTGAAAATTCTTTCTGTGAACCGGTAATGGCTGCTATAAATCTAGTAGGACGTATATTCTGTCATATTCACAAATCCTTGCTCTAATTACTTGTGAAGGCACATGTGCTGGCAGCCCAGACGGCGAGTGATCGATGACGATACTGAAGAACTATGAGCCTCCACAAAGCAACCTGCAAAACAGGGCATTCGGGTGCGTACACCGTGTGTTTATCTAATCTTCTTTCCTGCAAACTGAGTAAGCCTGGCGGTTTTGCGCATCAGCCGTTAAAGCCTCACAGAGTCTTTTGATTCGCATGCACTGAACCGCACGCGCACACGCCAAGCCACGTGCTGGGCGAAAAGGCGCAGGCGAAGCAGTCGTTCAACCCGCCGCTTAGTCACGTGTTACGGCTGCAGCCGCGAAGCTCGGAGCAAGAGAAGCAATACGAAAGGCGCAGTTTGCGTGACGGCGGCAGACGATCATTGTGATGTGACGAATTTCCTTGGAAGATGTAGCGCAGATTTGTCGCTTTGAAACAGTGTGGTACCCAGTACTTAAGCAATGGATAGCGCAAAACGTCTCATGGCATACTTCTGTTTACTTCAGTTTTCTTTGTTGCCGTTATATGTGCGTTTGATCTGTGAATTTATTTATGCCTGTCTTGCTTGGGCCATTCGTGTAGTCCGCCATAGTATATGAACAAAACAAATAACATCGCTCAACCAGCTCAAAAGTGGCTGAAATGGTTTTGTTAGGGCTGAAATGGCGAGTAAATTGGGCAGTTGAGTATATAATCCCGACAGTCACGGCGCTTTCCTCTCACAGTGCGCTAAAGATTACACAAGATAGCCCCGCAGCTGAACATTTAATTAAGGGACGCGCCGTGGTGGCTCAGTGGCTAAGGCGTTGTGCTGGTGAGCCCAAGGACGCGGTTTAGATTCCCGGCCACGGCAGCCGCTTTTCGTGTAGAGGGGAAAAGCGAAAATGTCCGTGTGTTCGAGATTTCGGCGCCCGTTAAAGACCTGCAGGTGGTCAAAATTCCGGAGCCCTCCGGAGGCCTTCCTTACGGCGCGCCTCACCGCCTGTGTAGCGTTGGCACGTTATAACCGAATAATCAATACTATATAACGGCTGTCTATAGTTAATCAAGCACCTTTAATCGAAGATGCCGCATTCCATGAACCAGCCTTTGACGTTGTATATTACCATTCACTCGAAAGAATAAAGCCAATTGTTGGTCCCTTCCACGCTACACTTACTTCTAACCACCTCTGCCATGACTTGATATTGGACTAGTTGGGCTAGCTAGCGCTTCAAGTTTACAGCATCTTTCTCAAAATGGTGTAACTATACTCCTGGCGGAGACACAAGTTCACAAGGATTTCAAAGTAGAGGAACCAAACAGCGCTTGACGCTAATGGAGTAGCACTTCATTACCTACCTCCTCTTGTGCCATCAAGACTTGTGGGAACAAACGACTGGAACAGGATGCTCGGCGGCTTCTGCAAAAGATGGTCCTTTTACGTCAAACTGCAAAGAGATATTTTCCGTAGAACCTACAAATACCAAGTGTAGCCGAGGTAAATATCATCAAAAGCATCGCTAACACTGCATACATCCCCTGCGCTACCAGAAAATGGTACCATCCGAATGGCCATCTTCCCCCGCATTGCCCTTATTGCCACCAGAACGTATCATCGGGTGTTTATCACCTCAAGTGGTTGTTTCGCCAGTTCGCACACAAACAACAAACATAATTCCGCGGAGTCCCTCCCGACTGCCCTTACGAGATTCGTCTAGTGCCGGGACCCATCCCGAGTGGAACCTTAACATCCTGGACATGTACCAAAAAGGAGTGCTCACACACACATTCAGTTGTTTGACGAAATTCAACTACTTTCCCTCGCATGGCTTCCGGGACTACCCTTCCTCTCAACAAAGGCTCGAATCAATGCTCTACAGGTGACGAACAGTACGAAAATTCCACGTACATAACGACAAACAACTGAAGTTTATTCGCAGCAGGGAAAGACAATTATACATACAGGTATACATGGAGCCTCCAGTTGCCTACCACTCTGCGCATGCGTACCATTCATTTGATGTACCGGAGAAACTCTGCGGCCCTTCCTAAAAGGAAGTAGAATGTGTGCTATACAGCCGCCTGAAATTTCCGATATCACACGCAGCACTCCCCAGACTTAACAGGTTGTTTCATCTTTTCCCTTGTCCAGCGTCGCACAAATTGTAAATGCGGTCCAGCATGCCATAATACCCGCTCATGTTTAAACCGAAAGAAAAAAGCTCGTAAAGTCAATTTGTAAGAAATTTCATTCGGCTGCGTTGATTGGGCAATCAACAGCAGAAGTGCTGAAGCTCCACCACAGGCTTGTCATAGAGTGCACTAAATATTCGGATGATTTAAACAAGTCTAATTTTAGCGGATACGCCCGTTGAATGTCTAAGAAGGACTCATTTCATCACATTTTATGGGCCTTGCTAATGCATGACCCACGGCGTTCAACCCCATCCAGATACAATACCAATAATTTTAGTTTCATGAAAATGTTGCAACAGGCTAGTTTGCTTATTCTAGCAATATCACACTTCTGTGCTAAAATAAGACATAAAAAATAGCTTGCTAGGCAGTGAGCGCCATGTACTTTAAACTAACTAACCTAAACGGCGTTTTTTGTTCATTTTTATTTCAGCATGGAAATAATATATTTCTAAACAAGCAAACTAAACCATAATTTGGTCTGTAGAACTTTTCGCAGTAAAACGCGATAAAGTTTATGCCCAGGGGTCATAAATTAGGTCATAAAAATAGGTGAATGTGTTATTAAGTGAGTCATCATTAGGCAAAATTGTCAACTAATGTATGAGAGCAGAGCCTCCATAGCGAACGTTCTCCACTGCTACCGACACCGTAATCCCGCCATCACAGTCCGGGCGGAAGTGTCATCGCCGGTACAATGCCTTTCCGTGTTGTCACCGACGCGGTCAGTGCCGAAGTCCCGAAGCAGTGACGTGGACGAACACACAGCCGCTTCCGGCCACCACCGCTGGGACAACGATGATGACTAGGAGACTGGCTGCGGCGGCTGCGACCAGACTCAATAAGGAGATGCAGCCACGCGGGGCGACGCGCAGAGCACCGGAAATGTACGCTCCGTGGCGGCGGCAATGACCCCCTGGCTCTGCCGCTGCTGGCAACACAGCGTAAAGCGCTGCTTCGGCAAACAAACAAAAAAATACGGAGGCCAAGAGTCATTCCCGCGGCCCTAGATGCTGCGCCTGATGTGTTTTAACGAGTTTTCGAAGTACCGTTAAAACCCCGTCTGCGTGGCCTCAAGCTGGTTCAAAGAGCAGCCTTGCGCGTTGAGAACCCGAACTTGCAAGACCTTGCAAATTCACCGTAATGCAAACCTTGCGAAGTCAGTATTTGTATATTTTTCTCTCTGTAGACCAAGCCTTACCACTGGGTATATTCATGCTTTGGTCCATTTGTATGGTCACGCTATTTTCTTTTTTCTCTTCTGTGAAGTGCCTATGTTCTCTTTATCTTGAAATTAGGACCACTCCAGCATGGGCCCTGGAAGTCATGCAGTGTGTTGAAATAAAAGAACCTAAATACAAAAAAAACCATGTCTGGTTTTCTAAGGCCTGCTCTCTTTCGCCGCTTTGTCTGCGGTAGTTAACGTCATTTGAGCAATACAAAAAACAACTTTAATCCCTACCGCGTGAGCCTTCTAGAGAGGCATGTAAAGTATGTTTTTTTTGTTGTTGTTATTAAGCGCAATTCACGAAATGTAGGGTTTCAAGAACTGAGACTATCGTATAGGAGCCGTTTGAAAGAACGTTAACCCAAAGGCCAACAAGTTAAGCATAAAGGGTTGTCTCGAAAATAAAAAAAAAAAGGTGAAACACGTTAAAACAGATATAATGAAACAGGTGTTTCGTGAGAACAGTGCATACGTGGAGTACTGCAGATATTTTTTTCTCACAATGCTGCTGTCGGTTCCTTCGGTGCTGCCCTGGATCTGTACGAAACGAAGGCGGGCTCTTTAACTCTTAACACATTAAGAACTATACTTACGAATGGGACGATGGCAAAAAATACGGCACACGTCCTGCCCACTCAAAACTACATTTATTTCACAATTTGAAAAAATATATGGCTTGAAGGGCCCAAAAAGCAACATTTAGGTTTTCCTTGGCATCTTCATTTTTTTTTCCGGGCACAACTTATTTTAACTGCCCTCTCTCTACTTCCACCTCGGTTATAACTTCGAACCAGGTCCGCCAGGTAGTTTGTCTTCTTCCTTTCTGTCAGCGGTTCCGACACCATTTAGAAGCTCTCTTTCTGTCTTGTTTGCACACTGTCTTATTTTTTTCGTTTCTCACTTGCTCACTTGCTCGCTTGGCTCGCTTGGCCGCTTGCTCGCTTGCTCGCCTACTCGCCTGCTTTTCTGCTTGCCTGCCTGCTTGCTTGCTTGCTTACTCGTTTGCCTGGCTGGTGGTTCAGCTCGACGGCTCTCGTTGCCGTTTATGAACTCGAAGACATTGTGAGGCATATAACAGACAATCATTTGCTGTTAAAACGCAGCTGCTCTTTTTAAGTTTACGATTCTGTGAAAATTGAAAACAGTAAACGCCAGTATGAAGTCTAATGTTTTGACAAGAATGGATAGGATTAACAGAACTTCGTATTTATTCATTACGCAGGTTTTGCTCTCGCACGTACATGCCGCATCTTCAACGACTCTATTCAACTGCGGATGGCCCATCACCCCCTGGCAATTTGTTGGACGCTTTGCTTTTCAACACTTGCTCCCGCTCTGTCACTTGATGTACACTCAAAGAAAACGCCACATGTCGCAATGCGTGCATTTGCGTCGTTGTCCATGTGCACGATCTATATTTGCTGTAATCGCATGCTGAGCTTTGTCATTCGCCAAATTCACACGCTGATCTATCGTTCCGGATCGTTGTGGTGCAGCTGACCTGTGGCTACCTTTTTTAGTGTATCGCGAATTACCGTTTCAACAGTCGCCACATGGTTATTCGTCACCTAGCGTCACAGCATTTGTTACGATCTTGTACTCTGGTCTCCATAACACAAGTAATTCACTTGGAAACAATAAAAATGTAGACAAAACTTTAGTACAAATCGCCAAGAGCTAACCCGACTGAATTTAATACGGTCATTAAACCGAGAGGACCGCACAGAAAGGAAACTTACTCTTGCGCTGAGAATGTTGATAAGCCTATGCCAGAACAAAAGGAAATGAACTTAAGTAGAATACATTGCTGGGAAAGCTTTTGCGTTCTTTTTATGAATAAATAGAGCGTGAAAAACGCAAGAACACAGGAGTAGCCCAACGGCACGCACTACGCAGCCTTATGATATCTGCCATCAGAGATCGTGCAGCAAACTTAGGCCCAATCAAAAAGGCGTGCTGATTATTAACGACACTGAAGTACATGAAAGTGTCGTGGACGTGACCTTGGTTTCAGGCGCCTGTCTTGGTAACTCTAGACAACCGAATGCAGCAGGCCTCGACAGGAGGTACCGCAACCCAGTTACGTTCGCGAACTTTGGTGACTGTGTTCGTTTGTTCCTCAAATTGCGCAACAGAGTAACCTTCATCTTCGCTACAGTCGACAAGAAATTATCGGCAAGCCATCACAGAGATTTTGTAAATTCTTAGCCGATTGTCAACCACATCATTGTGTTCGTTATTGCCACTAGATGTAATGAACTGATACTTCGGCGTAACACTCCACTGGTGTTTTACGAAAGATACTGGATTCTTTCGTTTCCGTTGCTTTTTTTAGGGGGAGGGGGGAAAGGTGGCTGTCAAGTTTCTCTTCGAAACATGGAGAAATGTCGCTACGTGCTCGTGGCAACCTGTCCTTCATTTTTCAATCTATATGATGTTTTATGAAACGACTGATCCGGGCTCAACAGTTTAGAATATTGCAGGGTATAGAAAGAGACTGCAAGATGAGGGCAATCGGGTGCTTTTCTCAGCTCGCTGAATTTTGTTAACGCCTCCTACTTGTGGCAGAACAAATATGGAGAACTGAAGAACTCCGTGATGGCAAACTAACTCTGCGGCAACAGGCGGGTTGGCTGCATGTTAACTGATACGCAATGCCACAATACGTTAAACTGATACGTCTTTCATTGTGGTTAAACTGTCTTTCAATGTGGTAAGCGAAGCAAGCGTCTCCGACTTTCTGCCTTGCTGCCTGTCGAAGACGTCCAACAGAGCATTCATGTTCATTCGCTCCGGACAAGAAATGTGTTACATCCCCAAACCACCCAATTATTCTCGTACAACCACTTTTTAGTGTGCCCGGCCGTCACGAAGACCAAAATGTCAACGCCTATGAATTCCCGTTGCGTAAGCAATTTTCACTTGCATGGTATCTAATCAGCGATGAACAAAAGATCATGCATCCTTCCGTCTAACGACGACGATGGTTGAACGCAAAGCTTTCTTGTGATGGATTCTTTGGTTGGCCAACGCCACACTACGAGTATGTGCTAAACTGAAGAATACCCGCAGCAACTCTAGGGTGTACACACTCCGCGGGGCGCACGTTTGGATTTTGGGTGTAAGGTGTGAATCGGTACATGTTGCCATGGCGTTCACTTCTACCTTGTCCAAATGAAGCCATCTGACAGACGCCCGCATCATAACGCGAGGGACCTAGTTTGATTTGGCCACGGGAAGCCTGTTTTTTTTTCTTTCACTTCACCAGCGATCATTAATCGTCATCGTCAGAGAAAGTTGGCTTTCCTGCTGGAGGTATTGGCTTACAACGGACGGCATCAGTGGGGACACTTAAGCTTCGCTTTGAAAGCCCCATTCTATAAAGAGTTTTATCTTCTGGTTTTAGTCGAACGAGTCTTATGAATGGATGATGATAGTACTCTGGCTGCATTCAGCCAGTGACCCCTAACTGATTACACGAGAAGTAGTTCTCGTTTTCTGGCTTTCTTAATGACCATTATGCTGCGGATCATTACACCCGATGCTTGCCTTTCATTTCAGGGGGCACGAATGTGCGAAACTGGTGGTTTCACCAATCAGTACGGACCTCACGCTTTACCTCTAGTGAAGACACAGCCGTGATTCAATAAGAAAACCAACCAAAGAAACAAAGAACAGAAAACCGGCGGCCTTTTGGTTTCGAATAATGGTGCTCGTTATCCGCCTTGGTATGCAGCGAGGGGTGTTGTGTTGAAAGCTGTAGGCGCGTTAAACGCCGCCTACCGAGGCGTTCTCCGTAGCCCTGCGGGGCAGCTTTTCTTCGTTTACGTGCGATGCTCCCGAGGCGTGCCACCAAATTGTGGGTCACGAGCGAACGTGCTCTGAACGCAAAGGCCGTGCGTGTTGCGTCGGATGTTTCTTCCTGCGATGCGGCTCTCCACAGCTCTAACGCCTTGGTTCAGGAAGCGTGTTGGGCAAAAAAACAATCGTTCGTAAATATCTGGAGGTCGATGTTGTACGTGAGTGCATGTCGTTGGGTGCACTCACCTTTCGCATCGGCACCGATCACAATAGCAGATCTCAAAAATGGCACCGCGTTTTAGCTTCGAGTTTATCAAAATGTTTTGATGGAATGCTAGAAACAACGTGCGCAAATCACGCACTTACAAAAATGTTTTTTCTATAAAATAGCGCGTTATGCTTCATTATGGAAGTGGAGAATGTCCCTTTGCTCGTTTAAATGTATTTTTCTTGTGCCAACCTGTAACCGACTTTGCACATGAAGGGAAAAGGTGCAGCGGAATAGCAAAGCAAAAGTTGAACCTTAAAACTATCCCGCACAGATTCTTTGGCGCCATAAGGGTTTTACGCACACTAACAAGGCCTTTATTTAAGTTGAAGTAATATAAGAGGCTTCGGAGAAGAAAAATGCCAGTTGCGTGTATCCTATTTTTGACTGTCTTGAAGCACTGAGGATATGAAAGTTTTTTTAAAGCATCTATCGCAAAGAATAAGGACTCCTGGTATTCTGTGGCATAATTATATGGGCTGTGTTTGTATGACAACTTTCTAAAAGCTTACTATATTTGGTATGCTCCCCCGTCTTTTCCTATTTGAACTATGCTAACTTGGTTTTCATTCCTGTATCCTGCAATACCGACGCCCTCCACAGGTCGGGTTGCTTAACATGTGCACCCGGTTCTCTCGGAATAAAGATTTCGCACCCTCTCGCTCATGTTATTCATACAGGCCGTACCCTTCTAGCTGTAATCGTAGAACCTCCTCATGAAAATATTATGTCACTTTTTCCAAAAATTAAACACTGTTCCTAAACTTTAGTTTTGTGCAGCAAGTCGGTTTGAAATACATTCCAAGTAAATTGTGTGCGGGAAATGTGACACTAGGGAAGTCTTATGCAGTTTCACTACACACGGGGGTACTTACCTGAGTAGACCTGAAAGCGGTCCGAATTACCTTTGTGTAAATATAGGTTTAGAAACCACCACAAAACAACAAGACCACCAATATTTTTACGATGTTTCCAGAGTTTTAGTGACGCCTCGTCGGTTAATTCACTTGCGGCATTTAAAAATGGAGTCCACAATCCCCGTATCCACCTTCTGCAATCAAGGATGGGAGCTTCTCGCACCGCATCTGTCGAGTAAACATGCATTAATAAAAAGCTCTGTAAAACAATCCAAGGCGTAAAAATAAAATCAAACCAGCTTTCTTAAGAGCAAGATGGTAAATACGTACGCGAAGATCAAATTTTCTCCAATGCAACCTGAGTCAAAACCCTAACTCCAACCTGCTTCGACCGTATCGGAATGGCGTAATCGAATAGACTTTGGCTTCATAACGCGATGGAACCAGGTTCCATTCAGACCACGGGAAGCATCTTTTTTCCTGTGGCGTTTGATATGCCGTAATGCAAACCCATTGTGTAAGTTGGCTTTCCGGCAGTGCGTCTTGGGCGTGAGGATTTGGATTTTTGGCTGGACGTGGAATGCATTGTCTGTCTACCTGAGTTAGTTTTGCGTTTCAACCACCTTTCACTTCACCCACGGTCATCATCCCCGTCAAAGAAAGTTGGCTATCCTGCTCTGAGGTTTGTGGTGCACATGGACGCCATCAGTGAGACATAGAAGGCTGCGCTTTAAAACGCTCTAACCCATCGCTGATACGACAGTTTGCGCCATAGTAAGCAAGCTCTCGCCTAGTGATATTCCGTGCCGGCGAATTTTCCCTTTTTCGGGGAATATTTGGCTGTAATTTTTGCTGAAGAGGAAAAAGGGAATTTATTTTTATTTATGTATTTACAATACTTTCAGGGCCAAGAGGCACTACAGAAAGGAGTGGGGCGGTAGAGAACTATGACAACCAACAATGGTAGTCCATAGGTGTGAGTACATAGTATTACTACACACTGTAACAAATGAAGTTTTGTAGGGCAGTCTTGAATTGGGAATATTCTGAGATGGCAGCAGTGGAGGCGGGAAGGTGGTTCCAGTCAACGCTGGTTCTGGGAATGAAAGAATCATTATAAAGGTTTAGTCGAAAAGAAGGAACACCAACTTTGTTTACATGGTCCTGTGCGGGATGAAATATATGTCAGGAGGAAGCATCAGCTGTGCTTTCAGGTGAATGATGTGGAAAAAATATTTTTTTAGAAAAGGCAAAGATGATGATATATTGCGACTGTGCCGACAAGTCAGGCAGGCCAAGAACAGATTTTATTGAGGGGACACTGGCACTACGGCTATAGTTCGATAAAGTGAAACAGGTCCCACGATTCTGGATGGCTTCGATGGACTGGACGAGCGTGATTTTTGCCGGGGTCTCCAGGATATGCAACAGAGCGTACTCTAATTTTGGATGAACGAGTGACTTATAAAGTATTAATTTAACACCCCACGGCACCAAGTAGAGGTTCCTGCGCAAATATCCAGCCATCCGGTTGGCATTGTTAGTTATGTATTCTATATGCATATTCCAGGTGAGATCTTTCGTGATATGAAGCCCGAGATATCTGTAAGAGTCAACGTAAAAGAGGGGAATATTATTCAAATGATACGCATGCGGGTTGTTATGCAACCGAGATATTCGCATGGTTTTGCTATTAGTGACATTTAATTTCACAAGCCATTTTTCGCACCGATGAGAAACGCTGTAAAGATCACCCTGGAGTTCATGCAAAACATTGGGGCCGTTATTTTGTGGTATAAAACACAATTATCTGCAAAACGTTTAATGGACGAGTGAGTGACACAGCTGGACAGGTCGTTAACATAAACGAGAAAGAGAAGTGGCCCCAGGACTGACTCTTGCGGCACAGCGGAAGACACAGGAGATAATGCGGATAAAAAACCGTTAGCAATCTTCTGAATATTTAGTGTAGAAAATAATTTCAAGACTCTTGGAGTAAAAAAGAAAATAATATTAGTAAACCGGACTTCGCATCATTTATTACCTTGTTTTCTTTTAAACAGTTCCCGTAACACTTCGGCAGATTTATGCTCAAATATCCGCAATTATGTTCGCGCAAGAAACAAACTCCAAGGCCGTTTCCAATCCAGCTCATTAATCAGGAGGGAGCACAGAGAAATGAGTGCTCTATAAGAAAGAGCTAGTAAAGCGTGAAACGGCGGTGGTTCAAGCACTGAAGCCTGTCCTGATGTATTCCTGCGCATTATACAAAAAAAATTTTCGGGATGCGCCGTAGTCCATGTGCTGTCAACGAGATCCCAGCAGTCCCGGCGCTGCGCTAACATACCTCAATTACCCAACAATGTCTTCTTCCTTTTCATACGGGGAGTTTTACCTTGGAGCGTAACTAGCAAAGTAAGCATGTTGTGTGGTACAAAACGTGAAAGGCATAGTCAAATGCTATGAGCGGCAGTTGTAGTTGAATTTAGTTGTGACAAATAGGGAATATTTAAACCTAGGAATGAGAATTTGGTTACCGAGTACAGAACATCAATGCTATCTTGCCACACCGAACACTGAAAGTCGACCAAGGCTTGCCCGCGGTGGGCTATAGTGCTTGCCGCACTATAGCCCACCTTCCGAAACTACGCTTCAAACAATATTACAAGTAAATTACGACAATCTCGAATCAAAGACACCCTATGTCGCACTCCAAGCAATAACCGCTGCGGTGGCTGAGTGGCTAAGGCGTTGCGCTGCTGAGCACGAAGTCCCTGGTTCGATTCCCGACCGCGGCGACCGCTTTTCTGATAAAGGCAAAAAGCACGAACGCCCGTGTGTAGGAGATTTCGGCGCACGTTAAAGATCCCAGGTCTTCAAAATTAATCCGGGGCCCTCCACTACGGCGCGCCTCGTCGCCTGCGTTGCGTCAGCGCGTTGAACCCTGCAATCAATCATCATTCAAAGAAATTCGTGCTCAAGGACAGAAACGATTGCGCGAAAGTTGCTTGTGCGGGTTGTGATGAATCTTTTGTTGGGTTGAAACAGGCACACAGCGAGCAGGAGAATTACTCTTTATTTGTGCAATATATTTCAGACGGGATCAAACGCGACTATGGACTTCCGGTCACGACATTGTAGACGCACCATATAACGCATTCGCCGTGTTCAAATAGCCAGTAATTATTTTTCTGTGCTTTGAAAAAGCAGAAGATTGACGATTCGTTTTCTGTAATAAGGTATATCATTTGCACTACGGTTCACTGACAAGAAATAATGGTTGAAGGTGTTCGCAAGGGCGGCAGGTGGCAGAAAAAGCTGTTAGCTCTCAAGTGCACAGAAACTAGCACGAAACGTTTACATAAACAACCAAACGTAGCGGTTTGACCGGGAACCGAGTGGTTTCCTTTGTGTTTTCGTTTTGAATTTCAAAATCTTCCCCAAAAACATAGAACTGACATTTTCGCATGAAATCACACCCAATAAAACTGCTTTCGGCGTGGCTTAGTATGCTCAAGGAATATGCTGATCACACAAGTAGGAGCAAGAAAAATTTAAATGGCCCAGAAGTGGAGCGTCGATAAAAGTGACCTCTAACGTTTATATATTCATTCAGTTAGAATGCAGCAAAATGCGAGAATTGTAAGATGCACATGACGGCCAGCGCGAACGAAAACACGGGGCAAGAGAGAAGGAGACGGACGCTAACTGAATTCTATTAGTCTTTCGTACCGGCAACAAGCTAGGACAATTGTGTGCGAATATCGACAGAAGGGTTCAGGAAGGAGGACTGCTGGCGAGAAATGCTCTATAAAGCACTGCACTGGTTTCACCTACTGCACCTGCGGAGTTGTTACTGCATTCTTTCTTAGGAAGCACATTAGAAGGCGGGGGGGGGGGGGCGTGGGGCGGTATTTGAACGGCCGTTTGAGCGAGCATGCTTACGCTGTCAGGGGCTCCAGCACCATCATCGCACCGCCATCGCACTATTTCTTCGACTGTTACGAATGCGGCTCTTATATTAGTTCAGTCGGACAGTGGTTCAATGGTACAGAAAATTGGCAAAACATGTCAGATTATAGAAAGAGAATACACGTGAATGGGTCACTCATCAGTTGCGCTAACAGATGCTGGTGTGGCCTTTCTAGATAAATTGTGATAGGTTTTTGTATCAATGCATTTTGGTATCCCTTCGTGTGTATGTGCTTTTCGTGTGAGGAAGGAGGACGGGTTGATGACACCTTCATTTTTGCTTGAACAAGCTGTTTTTTTCTTTATAAAAGTTCAGTTGTTAACGACTATTTCGTTTCCCTCGACTTCTTCTTCTGCGTCTTCGTTCCAGCTGGCTATCATGATTAGCCAAGTTGTCTTCTGGGAGAGCAACATATTGGAATTTCTTTCAATACGGAACAGGGTCAGTCAAGAAAGTGAAAATTGTTATGTTGCGATTACATTTCTAGTCAGTTTTCTTATGGTAAGAGATACTTGACTTTCTTTCATGTTCAGGAAACAGACGGAAGCTGCAAGTGCACACAAAATGTCTCAACAGCCATGTTTTCGACCGTAGCCAGTTTAGGGTGATAACTACCGCGGTAAATATTATTTTCATTTATTGGCAGCGTTTTCGTTAAAAACTTTAGGCCGATTGTTCTGGTTACAAAAATAACCTTACCATTTGGCAAGGGTTTCACTCTAGTGACCTACCGTTACTCCGGAAGGGGGGCCATTAGAGACAATACCAAGCAGTATACTTACAGAACGCTAGGTTTGCACTACAATTTAAAAACTGCCCTTTCGGGAAGGTGTAATTGCATGTTCTATTCTCTTGTACGCACACTGGTAAATTGGGAATCATATACTTTTGATATGCTGTTTTTGAACTTGTAAAAATATTGCGTGTTCTAATGAAGAGTAGTTAATGTGCCAAAAGTCTTCTTACATTCAATTCATTCGCTCTCTTGGTGACTTGCGCCATCATGTGCTGACCGTTGCAGCTGCATAAGATTCACTCGACGAATAGTACAACGTCATTTCAAATAAAAACTATCTTGTAATGTGCTACGGGCAAATGCAGGTCGGTGGCTAGCTCCCGCCGCGTCGAGACGGACGATAACCCGTTGCGGCACGGTGGTGGCGGCCATGACGCCGCTGACTTCGTGGCCTGTCCGTGCGGTGGGTGTCATCGTGCGAGCACAAGGATAACCGGACCAGCCGGCTTTCACCGCGTCTGTAGGAGGCGTCACTCTCACCTCGCACTGAATGATCGACGATCTTGTCTGCTTACTCGGCGGAGTTGCACAATAGGCTGATTTTGAAGCTGTGCTTGGGGCACGTCCACTGTTAACGACTTCGTAAAGAATACGGGTTAAGACTTTAAAGTCGATTTTGCTCTCCACTTACCACCATGCACGTTCTTCTCGGACAACCTCTTTCAAGGCAGTGTTACAAATTTTCACTGGAGAACTGTCATTTACGCAAATCGCACCAATCTTCGTAGTATTATGAAACTTCACCGTTAATTTTACATGGGTACATAAATAATACTAAGAATGTGCTAAAAGAACATAGGAATATTTCCCAGCTGTCTCAACTCCCGCAACGGGCAGATGAGTATTAATTTTAACAAACCTTGTGCTTCTGTCTTTCCCCAATATCATGTTGGTTCAGTCTTTTAGGCGTTCGTTTAACGTATCAGCTTTCAAAAAAGTAACGGAACGCACATATATTAGGTTTATTCTCATACGAAATCTATCGAAATCTTTATACATGACGTAATCTGCACCGGATCGTTAAAAAATAACACTCATAGCCTTCAAAATGAACAACATTATTATTATGTAAAAAAGACTCATTTGCCGCTTCTACAGAATTCATACCCTGCTTAGAACACTAAAACGCAGGAAGAAATTAATCAACGCTAAGGAAAGTCCATAAAAGTATTAGATGTATCGGTCATTGAGTCATGCAACCACTTCTTTTTTATTGCGTTCATGTAACTACTGCAGAATTGAGGACAAACAGCAAGGGCGCACTACACCATTCTCTGAAATTGTTGCATTGTTTTGCTGTTTCGGTATCTGCTATAGCCGCTGCTAAGCCCATTAGATTCTTCCCACTACCTCCTCATGCCTGATTAGGCGCGTACTAATTTTTGGTTTCTTCCCCTCATGAACCGAGCACTGGAACAAATTGGCCGGGAAAAACGGCCCTCTTTTCTTAAAAATTTGGAATGCGCACAATTCTTTACGAATGTGAAGGTCTAGGCCTAGTTGGAATTTTGCTGCCCGGTATTGAATTTTCTGTTAAAGATTGCGCCCGGTAAAATTACTTTATACGGCCCCTGGACAGCTCTCTCAAAACCTCGTTCTACTCAGTCGCCATCGCCAGGAGCCTCTTGCTGGCCGCCGTCAGAATTTTCAACTCCCACGCCGGCTAGTACTGCACGTGCAGCAGCGGCATACCCTCCTCCGGCACTGCTGTTTTCCCTTGTTGGAGAGCGCTCCGTCACTTTTTCTCAGAACAATCCATTGAACCTACAGCGGTATTGCAATTTCCATTATCCTGTGTGGGTTTGTAATTTATATACGTCATAATTTTCTCTAGTTCCGGAAGGCGTTCTTGAAACAGGAAAATCTGAGGCTATCGCTTTAAAATCGGCTGGTCCTGTATTACTACAAAATATTCACTTCAAAAATTTACTGGTCTCTAATGACTTGTTTTTAAATGTAAATTCCTCATAGCAAACTGTTCTCTTGTTCGGATGCTAAAAAAATTACTTACTTCTGTTTTTAATATTTCCTAGCTCATTGCCACGAATTGGTATTCAATCTATGTTTAACATGTTTGTGTTTTGCGCACGCCCTTGTTGCGGCTAGAAAGAATAATGGAAGCTGAAGCTTTCACAAAAACATGAGACGTGTGGTTGAATAAAAATCCTAAATATAACCAAACAAAAATATATAATTGTGGAAACGTTTGAAATGAGTAACTGTTTGCATCCGTCATAAAATAAGCTGGCACAATCTCTTAGAAATGTACGTAACAGCGTGGGCCGGGGACTACCCGCCTGCCAGGCGCATATTCCGTAGCTCAAACACCGCTATTACTGCGTGCCAAGCAAAAGACTCAGCAACAGGACTTTTAAGGCATAAATAAAGGACGCGGTGCGAAGATTACGCCAAACTGGCTGAGCCTTACGAGTTCCCCGAAATATTGCTGTCCGATTTCATTCTCAGGTATTTATTATGGCTCATCAGCAACCTGAAAAACATTGCGTTTTTTAAAACGTAACGCTATTTTGGGAAAACGTATAAGTACTTAACCATTTCCCTTGTTTCAGCCGCTTTTAAATGCCGGATGGAAAGAATCTGGCAACGAGATGTGCGTCGCCGTGCAGCCTGGCAACATGAGGACAAGAAGTAAAGCCAGGACAGATATACTTGTGACAACGGTCACGTCTTTCCGAGGCGCCATCATCAGGTCTTGCAGTGAATAGATGCAGAGTTCGTTTCGCAATCACAAAGAGTTCCGGGAAATGTAAAGCCAGGCCGTAGATTCCCCCGTTTTGGCTGAAGTGTGCTAATGGAAAGTAGAAAACTGGCAATGCCCGTGACATATCTCCATTGTGACGAATCTAGGAATATTATTTCACAGCTGTTGACGTATGGCTAGAAACTTCTGATGAATTTGAGAGGAAAATACCCCTGATAGTGTACAAACTAAAGTCCGCGTTTTAATACCTGGAAAAAACCCAAGCGGGCTTCTGCGCCAGGAGTGCATGTGTGTTTGCAGTGAAATCTCGTTGGTACGTTTTTAACGGAAAACGGAAAGTACAGCGCAATATTCGATACTTATAATCCAAGAACGTTAAAAAAGGGTAAAATAGGCATAGTCTGTCAGTAAGTGAATTTATTGAGCAACATTGAAGTAGCTGGTCAATTGGTGCTGCACTTTATTTTTTTCAATATCTAGGAGTAAATTCTTCTGAAGCGTAAAAAAGAACCTGCCGGTATTCTATCTTTGCCTGACACTGTTTTGTACGACAATGCGTGTCGTGCCTTAAATCTGTGAAGCCAACCGCCGTGCGTTTGGAAGTTTTCAATGTCCAGAAAAGCGCAATGTTGTCAACTATTTCGCGTAGGCCTGACCTATCCACGTTCACTCCTGCCGTTCTAGTTTCTTGAACCATGTCAGCAGGATGTTTTACATTTGCTCATGCTTCACACCTCCCGTTTGTTTCACAGCGGGGACGAAAATGTGCAGCTTCGTTGGAAATTCCTCTTGCTAACCGACCATAGTATCGAGCATTGACCCTGGCAAACCGAGCTCGCTTGCCAAGCCCACACGCTTCCTCTTCAGGTTCTGCTGTAATTGGACTACAATTTCCACTACTTTTGAACTGAGCGCCTTGCATTTCCTCTGTGTTGTCACAAGCGTGGAAGAACCACCGCATACAGCAAGAAGGCAGCAAGATGAGATAAAAAAAATGCCTCAAAACCACAGCAGCACCACCGAGCACATCTACGAGGCAGAAAGAGAACAAAGAACAACGGGGGAAGCACGAAGCATGCGGAGAAAAGTCGGGCAGGGAAGTCGCACCTGCCGAAAGCATTGCGCGCACTCTTCGTTGATTATGGTATTTTTCGCTAGGTCGCGCGGTACCTCATCATCCTCATTGGACGCAGGGGCCCCGCTTGGAAGCGATGTTTTTGCCGCAAAACAGGCGTGACCGCGGCTCAGCGTATGCAGATTGTGGCTTTTGTAAATGTGGTTTGAGCTAGTATACCGATGAATAAACGGTGCATTTCTAGAAATGTTGGTCAAGATCCACTTTCGCGGTCGTATTATCCAATTTTTGGCAATAATGTAATCGTACTAGACGCGCGGAATTCCGAAGGAACGTTGGCTGCGTGTGAGAAGAAAACGAATTAAGCCGGAAAACGTATTATTCAAAGTCGTATCAACGAGATTCCACTGTATTAGCTTGTGGCAGATGTACCTCGACATATACTTGAAATATGTTGCTGCCCTACATTCTCATAAGTATAACCATGTGAGTATGTTACATGTATGCATTGGACGATATGGCAATGTGTGTCTGGTATTGGTATTTCCAGATGCGGCTGAATAGACCAGAGCTGTGATATTCTTCTTGAAGCCCCTCGTCATCAAAGCAGGCCTAAAAACTGGAAGTAAAAATTCTCAGTTTAGACTTCATATAATTTTAAATTCAAGCACGAGGCGGTCCCGTTGTCTTCTAAAATCGATTCGGGAACGAGTTTATGCTGATGCGAAGGAGTGCATTCTGTGGGCTCCGGAAAAGAAAAAATTAGATGTAACTGCCGCCACAAGGTTTTTTCGTAAAGACATAGCAGTTCAGGCAGCTTTTTTTCTTAATTTCATAATTTACCCTGGCAGGCCTGTGGAACAGGTAGGGGAGATGATGTCAAGGGTTCAGAACAGGAACGTTGGCCCGCTGGTGCAGATTTATCACGTAGCAGCGAGAAATCATTACCACAAAAAAACGACAGAAACAGGACAAATTCTGGCTGTCAACAGAATTTATTAAGAAGCCCAGTCATATACAATAGCGCTGGCGCGCTGTGATGCTGGGGATCTCCTGGCACTGCTGCCGATGCTACCACACACTCAAAAGGAAGTTTAGAGCAAACAAATAAACGAAAAAGTGGTAGGCCGCCGTCAAATGTCTGGCTGCATCAACGACAACAAGACTGGATGGGATTAAAATTTGACGAAATTACAGCACATCTCTCCAGTTTTGTGTGCCATATTGGTAGAAAACTACCAACTAAGATCACTTCCATCCTCCTTCAGGTTAATATAATGCTATTTTTCAAACAATTTCTATCCACCGGAGGGCGGAGGCCTCTCTTATTAGCTTCCATCCGTTCCGACTTTGTGATGCGAGATTTTTTTTTTATTTCCCGGTCTCCTGAGCAGTCTGTCTAAGGCATTTTTTTTCACTGCTTAAATTGGACAGACCTTCCAAAGCAACAATAAAATTTTGCCGAACTCCTTGTTTAACCAATGTGGCACTTACTCACCTCCCCAGGGATACTCGTTGTCTTCGCGTGGCAAGCTTTCTTTCTTCAATGCATCGGTGTTCATAGGAAAACGAAGGGCGATTGATTGGGTCTTCGCCCCCTGACATCATTACTTACTTATAGCGTGAAAACGAAAAATTACGATACTTTTAACAGAACCTAATATAATTTCTAAAAATTTCTAAAATAAAGTACGTTTAATAAAACTCTGCATGATAATTTTAAGAGTAGAGATCGTATATTTATCACAAATGACCAAGACACAGAAAAACAAGGCAAAAGTAAATTATCGCAGCGCATTTTTTAAACCAAAGCATTCTACCTCTACCACCCAACGTTTCTTTTGTAGCGTGCGGGACGAGAAACTCCCAATGCGGCTGCGGAGGGAAGGGCGGTTTTCACTCACGGAGCACAGTGTAGATGGCGCCACGAATTTACCTAGCGTACCCCGCGCGCTCACGCCGGTGGGCGCATCGGCGCGACCCGGCTTTATAGTCAGCTTTAGCGATGGTTGTTTTCGGCCTGTTTAAGCGCAGCTTCGTGTCCATTGCGCGCTCCCTTCCCACGACTTGATTATATTGTTATACAGCACCTCCTAGGTAACCCGGACACCACGGAATTAAGTTGTCCTTCGGCAAATATACGTTAAAGATTGGTTTGCAGTGCACGAAAACAAAATGTAGACACCACATACAGACATCTGGCCGCTAAACAAACGCTACCTTTCGCGCACTGCTTCCCACGAATGGGACTTCGTTTTCTAAATTGGTGAATACCAATTGGGTTGTGTTTTCAGAGGTTTTACAAAAGGCGAAAGGAGCAACTGGTTCTGATAAATAGCGATTATTAGAGTTCCCTCAGTTTTCTCGAAATTCTAAAACTTACTAAACCTACCAGATTGAGTCAGTATAAATGGGAATCACTAAGCTCGCATGCAAAATTGTTTCCATGCCTGCGCTTGTGTCGCCCGGGGATGTAGCCTCGAGGTAGTACTTCAGGATGGCTAGGTTCTGCTGTCTCACCCTTCGAAAGAGGCATCACGCCGTTTTTAACAGTGTAGCTGTTGTTAGTGGCTGTAAGTTCGGGGTTCCTGCGTGTCGAAAACTCCCCATGAGGAACGCTATCGCCCACGTGCCGCACGTCTGTCCCAAAATTTGTTTGACAATGAAAAGACACGTGATAGCGTACGCCGCATCATCCGAGAGGAGGGCTCGCATGCGCTCAGAATCGCAGAAGAGCCCTCCCCCGCAGCGCCTTCGCGGTTCTCGGCATGGCACGGCGGCCGCGTATAGTAGTACGCGCGAGGAAGATTGATTGATTGATTGATTGATTGATTGATTGATTGATTGATTGATTGATTGATTGATTGATTGATTGATTGATTGATTGATTGATTGATTGATTGAGTGCAGGGTTTAACGCGCCGACGCAACGCAGGCGATGAGGTGGGCTGTAGTGGAGGGCTCCGGGTTAATTTGGACCACCTGGGGGTCTTTAACGAGCGCAGAAATCTCGTACGAAATCTCGTACGGGCGCTTCTTGCTTTTCCCCTACATCAAAAAGCGGCCACCGCGGCCGGGAGTCGAACCCGCGACCTCGTGCTCCACTGCGCAACGCCTTAGCTTCCGAGCCACCGCAGTGAGTACCCGAGGAAGAGGCCGCGCTCTGGGAGGTACAGTGTGCTACTGAAACTGTGTGTGCGTCGGTACTCACATACAACAGCTTCGCGATTCACGTTTTGCACGTGAGTGCAAGCGTCCTAGATTTTTCTTTCTGCCGACGCACGTCCGGGCTACAGCAATAGAGTCCGTCGCTCTGCCCCGCCGTGGGCGACGCTGCTGCTGCGTTCGGGAAGCCGCCCCTGCGAATTCTAGGAAACGGCAGGCAGAATCTCTGGTTTTTCTCTTTTTATAGCCACGTGTGTGAATTCAAGTGATGTCGCATGCGCAATTGTTGTGTGAGTCATTTACAGCTTTACTTTCCAACCAGCTTCACAGCGTGGATTGGAGACAATTTTTTTTCTACTCCTCCAGCAATTATTTGTCCATTGATCGTAAATAATTGTTGTACCGGGATGCCGCGCCTTATCAGTACTTGTTTAATTTTGCGAAGAGATGGCTCAACTGGGTCGGCTTTTAGACGAATCTTTTGCCCCAGAAGTACACGAGAGCGCAATTTAAATAGCGGGCCCACCCCATAGGTGCCCCCAAAGGTTGGTCCCAACTCGCTAAACACAGGACCGCCGAATATTCCCTGAGAACGGGCTAAGAATTTTCTGCGTGAGTAAACCTACTAGCAAGAAGTTCATCATCCTTCTTTTTATAATGCACAAAGTTTCATCATACTCAGCACAAGTTTAACATTTATTATAGCCAGAAGTGCCTGTACAGCTACAATGTTCAAGTTATTCAGAGCACATTTTTTACAAGCATTAGTCAATTTCACTATGTTGCAACGTCATTTTTGTTTCCAAAAGGTTTTTGGTTGCAGGAAAAGCAACAAAGCCGAAGATTCAAGTTTTTTTTAAACTGCGCTAGCGAGATTTCTCTCCTATTGCTACCTGCATCAGTTTTGCTAGGAGTATTATTTCACGCTAATAAGCTTGGTAAAGGTATACATACAAAAAAATAAAATCATGTCTGGGGAAAATTAAACTTCATCCTTATTTTAGTCCAGTTTAAGCAAAGCAAGCAGTACCTTGGGGCTGTGTTTCCTAGTGTAGTCAATGTTAGGCCGGCAGTTACACTACACACATTTCACGTATAAATCCCGCGCTTGCACCGCAGCCACAGGTGTCAGCGCACGAAGAGAGGATGAACAGATTGGCGGTGCGTACAGAGATGAGGAATTATTGGAGACCCGAGAACGACATTTTTGGAAGATCCTGTTAACGTTTACAAATATGTCAATTGGTATTGCATTCGCACTATATCAGTACCGATCACAACATACGGATTTATTGGCATGTGTCCCGCACGTCTTGTTATGTGGTCTGTGAAGCTTGAGGTATGTACGTTCATGATATTTCACTTTCTGGAGAGGAATCAGGTGGCGATATTACTTATAGAACATACAAGCGATCTTTGGCATTCCAGGTCTCGCTTTTAATATTACGAAACCGGCGCCAAAGAAGCCGTTCATTGAAAACTTAGATCCCGTTCAGCTCCGCTGTGTTCTTGTCATACATGTCGCGGCGTTCAGGCTTTTTAAATCTTGCCAATATAGAAAATGTTGTGCTTTAGAGAGAAGCTTCGCAGCTACCTCCTTCCGGTGTGCTGTCGGCTTCAAGCGAAACACTACCAAACTTCATGACGCCCAAAGCAAGAATGGGAAGATTTTGTCATTTCAAATAACAATATTTCGTCTGTGTTCGTCACACATACTTACCAGGTGCAATGGCAAAACTTCATGTTTTAATGAAAGAGCAGTATTTATTTGTGATTTAGGGAAGACTTCATCGGAATGTGCGACGAAGTTTACATTTTCGCATTCGAGGGTCATTCTGACCCTTCTTCAAATATCCACGGAGGTACAACTTCGGAGATACGGACTTACATAAACACGGACGGGTCTTCCGGGTCTAATGACTGCGCAGACAGGAAGAGAAACGGGTGAAGGAAGTGCGTTTTCTTCAGAGGTGTACATTTGACACGCTCATTAGTGTCGACCCTGGTGAAGGCAGGTAAATGCATGCAACGGCACAATTACATCTCACGGCTACCACGGAGATGCACGCACCCTACGAGCATTTCCTTGAGGAAGAATTATCTCAAGAATAGGTGGGTCACGCGCGCACGCCCCGGATTATACTGAGCGAATAAGTACAGTTGTGCCGGGCCTTTGCGCTAATTACTGTGCCAAAGCTCGTGCACGGAGCTCGTCTGTAGAGCATTTCGGGTATATAAATAGCCCGGTAAGACGAGGGGCTGAACATAGTTAATAGCTACAGTCTCGAACCGGTTAATAACTGTTGCTGTTACCATGCTCGCTTTAGCGTGTTTCGTGTTTGTAGCCGCGCCGCATACACGCGGTACTCGATTTAAAATGATTTTTAACTTGCTGTTGTTAACGTGCGCGCAGAGCCTGTATGATGCACTAGTGGACCATTTGTCACCAACCATGTGAAGCCAGAAAGCGAATCGCCAAATCTTAACAAGATATCCTCGTGTATTATGCAATTCGTACACTAATGGGCCGATCAAGAAGTTTCCTTTTAGTTGGGGGATCGTTAAATGAAGTTCCGCAAGACACGGGAAAAGGTGGAATGTGTCACAGCTGAAATATATCACCACAAAGGCAAACATTCTTGATCAGTGGTGAGTCACCGCCCAAACTTGTTGACTGACAACTTCAGAAAAGTTGGTGTGTTACCGTTTCAAAGTTGATGTGTTACCACCTTTCATGGTGACCACCTGGAAAGATTGCGGCAGCAGCCAGTGGGGCTATAACAAATCTTGCAATCCGTTTTATGAAGACCAAAACTGTAGCTCTACAGAGCTGCGTGCATTCGTATTACTGCTCGAGCAATAAAAAAAATTTTGTGTCTCCAGAGGACAATACCTTACACAAAAATATGCAGACCAAACTGTCATGCTTTTGTCGTGCCAAGAGCTGCATTCACGCTGCTAGAAATGTGCCTGCATACATTCTCGGGCACAATGGTGTCCGCCACCAAAGCTATGTTTTTCTTTATAACAAAGCCGGTTCTCCGTAAAGGTATGCGTTGTTTGGCGATTACGTCACACTGACTGATCGCAGCTGACAGCCGCAGGCTCAATTGATGCATAGGAAGGCGCTGACAGCATACACAAAAGAACGAAGACGCACCCTTTTCAGGAAGTGGGTTGCGGCGGCGGGGCTCACATTTCGCTCGAGTGAACCGGACCTTCGACGAGCTGAACGTGCATGTGTGGCGATGTTTGCGTGAGGTGGCCAGCTTGCTGCCTTTGTTGAAAGAAATAATACCAGACCTATAAATAACTCAAACGTGTCATCACGGTACGACGAATGCCACCAATCCAGTAGAAGGCGGAGCGCAGAGAAAATGGGGCCGCGACGGACAAGTCCCTGTTGCGTCGTCAGTCGAATTACACGACAAGTTCGAATACTGTGCGCGATTTGCCTGTTGGATAGTATAAGAGGGTGAGAATGGTCCGACCTGAAGCCGAAAGCTTTAAGCGCTCGAGCTGGGCCTGAAGGTGAGGTGCGATCCGTTCCTCGAGAGTACTGTGGATGCCTACTGGTAAGACGCCTTGGGTGGCGGCATAATCGTGTTTAGTGACCCGCAGGAGGCGCTACAAAAGTTTTTCTCGATACACCACACACCCTCATACTTCTGACACTCTCAATTGCGCCCTTCGCGCCCATCCTCCCCACAAGATAACGCTGGTATGGATCCCCGGCCACGCGCACTTGGACGGCAATGCTCGAGCACACGAGCTTACCCGAGTACTCTCCCCGGGGCCGTCCATGGTGTGGGTACATATGTACCACCCTTACTTTCAAAAGATTTCCCAACATTAGGCACGCCGACAGCATCTCTGCGCGCTACGCGCAAGCAGGCAGTGTTTCCGGGTCCCCCACCTCACCCACTCCCGTGAAGCCGCATCAGGGGTCCGGAAAGCACAAACATCTTCCCTTATCACCCCATCCTGTATCCACTACATGCATGGCAACCTCTCGCGTCCCACCTACCCTACACCCCACTGCCCTTCCTACCGATAAGTACGGCACCTTTACTGGGAGTGCCATCCGCCAGACCTACCACCACACCTGCGTTCCCGCATCGCTTCCCGGAAGGACTGGTTGAACCCGGGTCCTGCAGTAGACGTCAAATCGACGCAAGAACTTCTGGCGCCCCGTTACCTTCGTGTTAGTGCGCACATCTGGCAGTCCTAGGGACCAGCCGTCTCCTAATGACGAGATTGTGGTGCGACGGCCCGGACTATAGGGCTGTTTAGAGAATAAAGTTTTCTCTCTCTCTCTCTTCCTCTCTCTCTCCCACACGCTCATCCTCTCGTCATCTCGCTCTATCGCTCTCTCTTCCTCTTCAGTCTCCTCTCTCTGTCTCTCTCTCTCTCTCTCTCTCCTCCTTCTGTTGTTTAGAGGTGGGTGTTAAGCGCGGAAGGCAGGTAATTGTCCTAATCTCCTCTATATTGATTGCCTCTAGACGGCCCCACTCCGCCCTTCTCGGGTACTGAAACTGAACCTCCCACTTGAGACGTGACTGCAGTATCCACGTACGATAAGCCGAGCCATCTTTGTGCGAGCTGCTCCCGTCTTTATGGAAATACGGCGAACTAGACGTAACGATTCAAGAGCGCGCCAGCGAGCTTCCAAGCTTCCAGACTTGCCGTCAAGGATTAATGAAATGGGGTGGTTTTGCAGCCTTTGTCGAGCCCTTTGATTGCAGACGATAAGTAACAATGTATTACATAGGCATAGCGTGACCCCCAAAGCTTTCATCACGGGTCAATAGTATTTAAGGCGCTCTGAAGAGCTTGTCCTTGGTGTGCATTGTCTGAAAGCGTCGACCAGAGGGTGACGTCATCCGCACAGACGGGGCACTTTATGTCTTTGAAGGCACCTACAGTTCAAGCGAGCAGGAGAAGCTCCAGTTTGAACAGTACAGGTGCTAGGATCGAACCTTGCGGTACCCCATGGCCTCTTAAAAAGGGACCCACCACCTGTCCTGAAACTCTAATTGAAAATGTGCGGTTTATCAAGAACGACTTGATCAAGGACAACAGCCAAGCCTGTAGGATAGCTTAAGGGCTGACATTGTCGTACGCGTTGTTCACATATGGCCCAAGAATGGAACGAATGCGACAAGTGCGTCTTTCTACGAGTGCCGAAGTAGAAAATGCTTCAAGGACGTCCTCTGCCCCGATGTGGGGCAGAAAGCCGATCTGACAGAGATGGTACCACCCATGGCCTCAAGCCACTATGTGTGTATTGATCTAGCATACGCTCAGCCAAATTGCATAATCTTCACGCCAGATAAATCGGCCCTTGATTGCTGAGCGTATCCGATGGTTTTCCTGGTTTCGTGGCGCTTATGTTTTCGGCGTCCTTTTAGGAAGCGAGTATGCATTCAGCGGCCCATAGTTCTTATACACTTGATGTTGGGTACCATCGGAACACGGTGCCTGGTGGGTTCCCGCTGAGTCGATAGCTGCCAACCATTCGGCTATGCTAAAGGGCGAAACGATGTCAGCTGCCCCCTCCATAGTAAGGGGTTGGCCTGCCTCAGGCAGAAGGGATGAAGGGCCATTAAATTACGGAAGAGGCGCGTCATAACGGGGAAAAACGCCTTCATTGCTCCATCCGTAAATTCTTGCAAGGAAAGTCCCGATGCAAGCTAGGCATTGTCCTGGGGATTCAGCGGCTTGCGCCCTCGTTCCAGTGCTTGAAACATGCGCCATACCGAGGCTGCTTTTGTTGAGTGACTGAGTGAAGCGCACCAGTACAACGAGGGAGCCCTTGAGATGGGTTGTTCATATCGTCGCTCTTGGGCTGTCAGATGATCAAGGTGGATCTTGGAGTTCCCACGTGACGGTTGGTGTGCAGCAGTAAGTTCTGCGTGACGATGGGCGGTGCATAACCGGAGCGGATACAGGTCAGGCGTACGTCTGGCTTCGTCTACCCTAAAGATATACGTATGTATGCAGTGGCACTTTGTATGATAGAACTCGGGTCATCCATCTCTTGTTCGGGGGTGGGGGGGAGTTGCAACTCTGAACTCCTCCCAATCGATGATCTGGCAGCGTCGACGAAGCCGAGGCCCTGGCTTTACAGCAAGCGTAATATAAATACGGTGGTGATCACTCGGGTGGTCCGAAAAGTAGGACGGGGTGCGAGGGTATTTGTCCCGACGAGTAGGGCTAAGAGCGTGACTTAGGAAGTTACAAGTTCGCTCCCCTCAGTGTGTCTCCAACCAGTTGACCTCTGGTACTGTTTATCGGGTAACCCCAGGATCCTTGTGGAGCGTTAAAGTCTCCACAAACCAGAATCGGGACACTTGGGAAGTTGAGGTGGAAATGTAAAATGCAGCCAAACTGAATTCGACTTACAGGAGCACTGCTCTATCGAGTGTAATAACAAACCAGAATCCCAGTCTGAGTGAGATAGACGAACTCGCACAGGCTACCGCCTCTTACCAAAGGCGTGCACCGTGGAAGAAGAGAAACCTGGTTCTGTGGTAAGTAGGAAGTACGTAAATAATTGTATTTCAGGATAAATATCCGGTCACACACCTCCGGCGGTCCCGAATACTTGGTGATGTGTGTACACTGAATCGCGATACGTGCAGAGCACAATTCGTTGCTTGTAGCAGGAGGGCACATATAGATAATAAGTAAAGTGCGCATGAGGTATTTCAGTCAGCCGACCTTACCCCCTAAGCCCCTACAGTTCCACTGGAGAACACCATACGGTTGTATAGGCCCTGCTGTGCTAGTCGTCACGAGAGCTGAGCCGCGAGCACCGAAGCCAAATGCTGTGACTGCTACGACACGGAAATCAGGAGCTACTGATCTGTCTTCGGCATCCCCTGTGCGTGTACAAGGGAAGATGATGGTGTGGCAGGTAAAATCAGTAAGCGCTCGTGGTTGTGTCGCTGAGATAATATGGCTCGTCTTCTCCGGACGCTCTGGATTTCGGCCTCCAATGTTCCCACTCGTTGATCCAACGTGTCCAATGTTTCAGTCTCTTCATCCATGGTTGCTTCCATACGGATGCATGAAGGGTGACTCTTGCCACGATGAATTTCACTGCAAGTCGGTTTGAGCAGCGCTTCAGATTCGTCAATTTCATATGATTGTTGTTCTGTAAGGTCGGTCGACAGTGCTGATAACGATTTGATACTTCGATCGAGGTGATATTCTATTGTTGACGTGTAATAGCGAGGTGGAGTGCCTGGCGCTGACAATCTGCTCCGTAGCCTTCCGCTTAATAGGGCACAGGTGAGAGGTAATTATCGTGATCGTTTATCTTGCGAAGTGCACAAGTGAACTCCTATTTCGTTGTCTCCGCCACCTCATCAGGCGTATACGGGCATGAAACCTTGATATGACCGCGCGGAGGCATTTTTCACAGTACGCAGCAGATGGCCAGTACCGGCTAACGTGAAGAACGCATCCATAGTAGTACATGCGAGGAAAGCGGATCGGAGAGTCCACTTACTGTTACGAGACAAGTGCGCCTTTTCACAAGGTAACGGGCAGGAACCACTCGGTGCGAAGGCCACTTGAGGTCTTGTTAGAAGGGAGGCCGGGTCTTTTTCAGCAACCACACCAGAAACAACGTACCGTTGGAGATCCCTGCCTGAAGAGAGATAGGCCTGCAAAGGTTTAGTCAAATCTTTAAAGGCCTCATTTTTTGTGGAGAGATTGTAGAAGGCTAACATTTCAATACCGTGCAATAAGACGGAAATAGTGTTCGTTGGTCGCTGTAAGGAAGAACCCTTGAAATTACTTACATTACAGTAAAGGTTCGCTGAATGATGTGATTCAGGAGCTGAGACATGTCGGAGTTGCACTTGGGCTTGATTATAATCTTGTATGATAAGGGGGACGACATGGACTCCGGTAACGAGGATTGGTACGAATTCGCTTGCCTCCGATGAAACGACGAGGTTTTTGCCATACTGTAATGGAGAGTCTAGAAGCCTTCTGGAAGCGGTTGGCGTCAGACGTTCTGATCGTGACCGTGGCGACTGCTCTGCTCTGTCCATCGGACACTGATCAGAAGGAACCACAACCATTACCAGGGGCGCGAAGGGTAGCGGCTGTTCGGTGACTGCGCCATCGTTCCTATCAGACCACTTCTAAGTCGCGGAGACGTGACTTGTAGAGACACTGCAGTTGTCATGCCATTCACTGGCATCGACGTAAGCTGTTGTAGATTCTGCGCGGGCTTCCATAGTAGCGCGATGTTGGGCACGGAGGCGGTCAAGCGGGCCGAAGCCGAACCGTCATGCACTTGACGAGATGCTCACTGGAGAGGCCGGGGACACCGAAACGCCTCTCGAACGTGAAGCAAGGGGCCAGAAGGTCGCGTGTAAGTCTCGAAGCAATGGCATTTCGTTAAAAACCTGTAAAGAACGAGGAATTGCACCAGAGGCTAAGAAGGGGTGGGGGGGGTAGGGGGGCTCACTTTGTCCGATCGATCTTCTTGATCCTCATCGAGCCTGTAGATTGATTTTTGGAGCTTGCCGTTCGCTGCTGTTGCGCGTGCATGCGCACAAGTGTCGTGCTATTCTACTCCACAGCAGGAGCCAATCAGCGTGGTCGCTCACATGACGCCAAATTGCAATTGCGGTGACTCTTATCGAGCAGCCGTTTGACTCTTCCCCTACCGTGGCATGAGTAGGCCGCGAATGGTTTGCTCCAGGGGAGAGCGGGCAGCAATTGAAAAACGTAAACCATCCAGAATATCGCAGAAGAATAGTCTACGATAATACATACCAAACATTTGCGTTCGGCTAAAGGTCAGCAAAATGAATGGGTTTCGTTTTTTCCTATTTCTCATTTGGCTATTATAAGGTGGTGGTTATCCTACATATGGAGCAATTCTACTATAGATAGACAAATGCGTTGGTTTCGGCGCCATCGTTGCCAGCCCTGTAAAAGTCTTCCATAAAATGTACAGAAGTTCAATTCGCAATGAATACAGTACATTCTCATACAATGGGCCAAACACAAGAGAGGCATCCGCTATATCTTTCTGGTGATTTCCGTATAAATTAGAGCATCTTTCTCCTGCAGTTTTGAAAGCAAGCCCGGGGGTAGATATGTTCGGCGTC
This sequence comes from Haemaphysalis longicornis, assembly GCA_013339765.2. Lineage (NCBI taxonomy): Eukaryota > Metazoa > Arthropoda > Arachnida > Ixodida > Ixodidae > Haemaphysalis > Haemaphysalis longicornis. Next base: position 185,677,455 of record CM023449.1, on the reverse strand, counting down.
AGGGTGTCTACATTCCAGAGGCAGAAGGAAAGCACTGCTAGAACTAAGGTAAAAACTGCATCTGTCGTTTCGGCTCGACCTTCTCCAAAATAAACGCCCCTCGAAGAAAAAGAGCGACAGTGCAAGTTCTGACTTGTGCTAGGCCTGACAAGAAGAAATGAGGTTATGCTTTAATAGTCATGTCGTAACGTAGCTAACGTTCTGCCTCATTGTTACGGTTGTGCGTGGTAAGATTGCCTTTGTGCTTGCCGTGCTATGCAAATGGCGGCATTGGGACATCTTGCTATGTTCCCCTTAATTTCTCAGCGATGGAAAAACTGCGACAAAAGCACTCTTGTGGTTCCATTAAAGGGGCCCTCTTCAACTAGGGCACTTTCTTTGACCATGGACAGTCATGCTAAAGCGCGGTAACCTGTATAATAGTTTTGTTTTTCATATTTGTGGATAGGGGGGAATAGACGACGCCATAAACAAGGCAATCTTTAGGTGTTTATTCGGGCTGGCAGTGCATTTTTGTTGTCTATGGTACTCTCTGCATCTTTTTCTTCATCTTTTTCTTATTTTTGTTCTGATTTTATTTCGTGTAACGTTCATTTTACTCTTCTTTTACTCTTTGTCTCCCTTCATTCCTACCTCTGTGATTCTTTACCTATTTTATTTTCTGGTTTTCTTGTTTCGTGCCGTTTTTCCTTTACTATATTCATCCGAAGAGGGAATACTACAATGCGTATTTAAAGCGCAAAAAATTTAGACAGAAGACGAACGAGACAAGGACAAGCACTAACTTCCAAATAAAAATTTTATTAACAAGAACAACATACATATACGAAAAGGTAAAAAAATACAAAAAAAATTCGTTTATGTGCGCATTGTTCTAAACTAGAGTATGGGCGCACTGTACAGGCGCGTACACGTTCCTTATGTCATGGGCGTACCCGTGACATAATTGTAGGCAAAGCGCGAGGCAGACACAGGACGAGAGAAGAGATGGGACGAAGAGGAGCGCTAACTTCCAACAAAGTTTATTTCGAGAAGCAAACGAATACATACCCCGTGCCAAAACAGTGAAACATTACACAGAATCATCTAGATTTAACACACTTGCATTGCGCGAACAGTTCTATAGCCTCAGTAATTGCAACTCTTTATCACAAAGCGCGAGAGAGGGGGTGCTGACACATTCCGGCCCCACTCTACAAATCTTTTCCGCTTCAATGATTTCGCGCGTGGGCCTGCTTTTGCTTTTCTCTATCACAAACGTTTTTTTGAAAATCCAGCTTACAACCCTTTAAAACTCACGTGCTGCAGTTCAGTGCGAGGAAACCATCGCTACCATTCATGACACTGCGTGCGTGTTCACGGAGCCTATCATTTAAACAGCGACTGGTCTGTCCTACATATTGCTTACCACAAGAGAGAGGGATCTGGTACACCACATTTTCTGCACACGAAACGAAGGGATTTTCGAGCTTCTTGGAACATCCTCGGTTTACTTTGCGTATTTCATCTTGAAAAAGGTGGCCAATTTTTTCGGGGCTGAAAATGAGGGGTACCAGATCCCTCTCTCTTGTGGTAAGCAATATGTAAGACCGACCGGTCGCTGTTTAAATGATGGGCTCCGCGAACACGCACGCAATGGCATGAATGGTCGCGATGGTTTCCTCGCACTGCACTGCAGCACGTGTGGTTTAAAGGGTTGTAAGCCAGATTTTCAAAAAACGTTTGTGATAGGGAAAAGCAAAAGCAGGCTTACGCGCGAAATCATTGAAGCGGAAAAGATTTGTAGAGTGGGGCCGGAATTTGTCAGAACCCCCTCCCTCGCGCTTTGGGATAAAGAGTTGCAATTCCTGAGGCTATAGAATGTTCGCGCATGGCAAGTGTGTTATCTCTAGATGATTATGGGTAATTTTTCACTGTTTTGGCACGGGGTATGTATTCGTTTGCTTCTTGAAATAAACTTTGTTGGAAGTTCGCACTCGTCCTCGTCCCATCTCTTCTCTCGTCCTGTGTCTGTCTCGCGCTTTGCCTCCAAGAATGCATCACCAACAAGCCCAACTTCCCACTCTCGCCATGACATAAGTAGTAGCATGGGAATACTACTACTGACCTTTTGGGGTTCATTAACGATTTCCTTCTGCTATCTGTCTCCTTCCATTTCTGTCTATTCCTAATGTGTCCACCTCAGGATAATTCCGCTTTTGAAGAAAGGTCATGCCTCCATAGCCCCCCCCCCCCCCCCCCCAGCAAGCCACATCCGCATAAATGATTAGTTCACCACCGACCACCGTCAGGAGTTGCTGAACGCGGTGGATGACAGCTTACACCATCACAGACACCACATATTAATTCATAGCTACCTTTCAGTTCATTAACTAGGCGCCGATATTACGTCATGTGTAAAATATTGTTTTCAGTTTGTTGCTGCTGCACAAATTTCCTGTAATTATTTTGCGTCTCCCCAATTAGGTTATCTCTTCTTACACGACTGGAGATGATTTGTTTATCAGATGCTTTTTTGGGTGGTTGAATAGTCTCGAGAAGACGACGCGCCTGCTATGACGCCCCGTAGTGTAAAAAAAACAAGTTGAGGAAGGCCGACAAACGAAAAGTCGAAAGCAAGGGAAACGTGCAGCAGAAATCAATAGCGCAGATCCCGTTTCAATGCGGTTCCGGTCTTTGGCAGTGTGTTTCGAGAAAGGGCGCGGCGTTTGGAAATACCAAATAAAATCTAGGGCGCAGATAATTTATTTTTGTTCAAGCACACAGCGAACACCAAAAATACATTCAGTCGGTCTCCGGAGCAAGCAGATCAGATATCAATGGCAACCGCTGTGCGTCCATGCATGAATGAATTATTATAAAAGCACCGAAGTTCGTCAAGCCCGCAAGGTGTGCCGCCTGCCGTACACTTAAGGTAGCAGACGTCCCCTTTCACCGAATTGTCTTAACTGTTCATTGGTGGTATGGTGCTTCTAGACAGGACACGAATGGGTCGATTTGTTGCATACTAAGCGGACGGGTCAAGCGAGCCCTCACCCTACGTGCATTCCTGCACGTAGGGCTATTGACTTCATGGCAATGCAGCAGCTCGCCCTGCTTGCGTTTAGCATGACAATATCCAGGTCGTATAGGCTTGGTGGGGCCACATCATGCGTGCATTTACAACGATCAAACATTTTTTGGCGGTGATGAAGTAATTCTAATACCCGCAAAACTACTTATTACCGACAAATCATGCAGATATGCCTACACCTACGAGATATTTGATAAACGGGAATAACTTTCTGTCGAAGCGGGTAGCTCGCCCGACAAAAACGACAAAAATGAACCCCGTACTCGTGTACCGCAGGGTGGCCTGGCTTACGTCCATAGATAGACCACAATAAAAATTATTGCGCTACCCGTGTGTTCGCAAATTGAGTGGGGAATCTCTTTGGCTCAACTCGGCCTAGCGCTACCACGTCCTTATGTACAGCTGTTCTTGTTTGTTTGGACTCGACGCCCCCCCCCTCCCCCCCCCCCCCAATTTCGTTACTTTCAATATGTCAGATCTGCGCACATTTGGTGAGATTGTAAGATCTCTCCAAGGTATATTTCGCAGTACATAGATAATTATATAGCAATGAAGGGTAGGGAACATGTTCTCGCCTGTAGGAGAATTGAAGATACAAACTGAGCACAGATGCGTATAACAAAGCAGAAGGAAACGACACAGTTCCGGTAAACCTTTCTTATGTTCGTAATAGAAGCGCAGTACGGATTGCTTTTTGGAGTTTCTTGAGAGCGTTTGATTCGCTTAGTACATTTATTTGTGTTCTGCTAGGACCCCTTTGTTTGCTTTAGAGGAATAAAGCTTGCGTTCAAAACATGCTGACCACTGCACTTTTTGAAAATGATATGTAAAACATTGTGTATGAAGGTGTCACCTGCCAAAATTTATGCTAGAATAATATGACTACAAGCAAGTCTCTTTATTACGTTTTGTTGTCCATGCGACTTGATCACTTCGCTGACATCCTGCATCCACTTCGGGGTCCGCGCGTCGGCGCTAACGTCTCGCCAGCGGCCTACCCATTGCGCAGGATAGACACTGAGGGCTTTGTGCGCTTCTGCAGAAGCCCATCGAAGCAAGCTGATCATGCGAGTTTCAACTACCGATGCCCAAGCAGAATAGTAATTGACACGAGAAAGATAGGCTGCACAAGAAAGGCGCACGAAAAAGATATGCTGTGGAAGCGATGCAAAAATAATCCTTCCGATCTACTCTCGCAGCAGGACTATCGAATAATATATAAGCTGACGGCCACATTCAGACTAACTAAAAAGCAATATTTTGCTTGTAAGTCTTGAAGTGGGGTCTTTTTAAAATGTGGGGTCTTTTAAATGACCTCATGGGCAACCAAGGCGAAAAAACGTAGACGATAGTCTAATGAATATTTTTTCTCCCTCAACCATTGACTATTGCTAACTCGTTTAAAGAAACTTTTGAAGCTTATGTGAAAAGGTTAGAGGAAATGTCTCGTGTGGTGTCGGGTTTGTCATATAGTGGCCCTACCTTTTTGAATTCTGCCTACCTGCCGTCAGTTGATGGAAACAACCTATGGAAGGTTTTTATTGAAACACTTTCCCTTGATAAACCGCCAGGTTACGACCGAATGCTACTACGAGGCATAAAAGAGAATGATTGATAATGACCGCCACCTGGGGTTACGAAACCGAATGAATACCTCGTGCTCAGCAGCGCAACGAGGCATAAAAGAGAATTACTGTAGATTTAAGGACGTACTTGTGTATTTTAAACTCTGGTTCAAAAATGGTGTGATTCTGCATGGCATGAAGGTAGCGGTGATTAGGCCCATTCGTAAAGCTGGCTGCAAGGCAGACAAACTTATTTCAATTATCACTATTTTAATCCTTATAATGAAAAACCCGTCCATAAGAGCATGATGTCTTTCTGTGATAGAATTTCTATTATACGTACGATGCAATACGACTTCAGGTGTAGACTTAGTACTATTGATCTTTTAGAAGAATGTAGCGACTATATAAACCAGCCCATCCACCAAAACAACATAGTACTTAATGCGCATAGCGCCTTTATGCGTGTTAAATACGGCGTACCACAAGGATCCGTCCTCGGACCGGTTTTATTTAGATCTATGTTAATGATATTGCAAACTTCAATTTGAATGTCCACCTCCTCCTGAACGTTGATGACACGGCACTAATCTTGTCACGGGAATGTTACAGTCAGGCTAGAGAGCTACTTCAAAATGACGTAACAAAAGTAGTACAATGGCTGGATAAAAATAAGAAATTTTTAAACAAGAATAAAACCCCGTTCATTTGGTTTATAAACCCGTGAGGTAACACCTAACGGATTTGTTGTGTTGCATTCCGCATATTGTGAAGCCTGTTCGTGCGTACCGCTACATCTCTCACCCACAGTGAATCCCATGGGTCTTCATTTTCAGAAGCACTATGCACTGGGTGCTTCACGTTGAATACGTAATCAAACGCCTAAGAACATTGTCCTACACTGTTCTTTGCGGACTAGAACGGTGTCATCCCGGTCATATAAACTAAAATTTAATTACGCTCTGGACTTGCGCCCGCTGTATTTTAAGGACATAGGGCAAATTATTCTGCGATACGGAATTTCAGCCTTTGGTTCTTGCACACAAACCAGAATACACAGAATAGACAAGGAAGAAAGAAAGAAAGAAAGAAAGAAAGAAAGAAAGAAAGAAAGAAAGAAGAAAGAAAGAAGGAAGGAAAAAAAGAAAAAGAAAGAAGGAGGAAGAGAGAAGAAAGAGGAAGGAAGGAAGAAAAGGAAGGAAAGGAGAAGGAAGAAAAGGAAGGAAGGAAGAAAGAGGAGGAAAGAAAGGAAGGAAGGAAAGAAAGGAAGGAAGGAAGGTTAACCAGGCTGTGGCCTAGATGGCAATCCTACACGTGGGAAAGGGAAAATGGAAAAAAAGATGAAAACAGTGAAAGAAGGGGAAGGTAAGGACAGAGCGTAAAGAGGTATGCCCAGCATTACGGCACTATAGACGACATAGTTCAGTCACTTCATTGAGGGTAGACATTGTGGTACAGTCTTTCATGCAAATTCATCGTCTTTAGGAAGCCCGGGAGCGCTTTTGTCGCCTTCTGCGTAGATGACGGAGAAGGCCTCTGGCCCAGGCTATTTCTTGTCTTCGGAGAACGGCCGCCGAGAATCAAGCTTCCGTAAACGTGAGGAGAGTTGCCTTCTTGCCGATCAAAAACGTGGACACTCGCATAGAACATGGCGTATTGTCTCCGGTGTGTCACAGGCTTCGCACGCCTGACTGTTTGCCAATCCGACCAAATACGAGTAAACATTTCTGAAGGCGTCTCCCAGCCAGAGTCGCGCAAAGAATGGTTGCATCAGTCCGTGGGAAGCCTAATCGAAGAGGACGCTGAAGATGCGGGTGCATGGCATTAATACCAGATCTAGTTCACTCTTGGGTAGTCGATTTGGCTATCGTGGTCTTTTGGGCAAGTTTGCGGGGAGTCCTAGCGGCATTCGTCCTGTTAATGGAATGGATACGGTCTGCGTTTTTTGCTTTGCCAAACGGGCGGCAGCGTCCCCACTTTCATTTTCGAGAATGACGCAGTGACGGGGAAGCCACTAGAGGGCAATGCCAAGGCCCCCATGGGCCCCACGGTGATACAATAGTCTTATCTGGGCGAGCAGTTGTTCATAAGGGGGTCCACGTCACAGGGCTTACTGGAGCGATTGGAGCGCAGGAGCGATTGGAGCACAGGCGTACGCCATCCGCAGGCGCAGCGGATGGCGTAAGTCTGTTGCCGTTGAAGTGGTGGTATGGGCTATCTTGAACATCGAAAATCATGGTATAACCACGGCTCCGGCGGAACCAGATGCTACTTAGCTATCGTTGTAAATATGGGTGCGGTCATTGCATAATTGTATAATCGTGTAGATAAATGATATTTAGCTGCTGTAGTGCTGTTGTTGGGCAATCTTGGTTTTTCGTTAAGCTTGGGATAGTAAGGCATGCTCAAGGTTGCATCGTACATGAAAGTGAGAGGAGCGGGCTCGTCGCACCAGTATAATTGGGTGGTGTGCTACTTGGGATGTGGGCAGCTAAAACCTTTGAAAAAGATGTAGGGGGGTGTTTCGAAGGCCTAGTCCCAAGGTGATGATCAGCAAGTCTGGTTAAGGGCCCAAACATTTTCCCTGAGTGTATCAATTGTCACGTAGGTGGGCAAAGGCTGATCTTTTGCCACATCAATTGTTGCAGCTTTGACGTGCACCGTGGTAAGCCAAGGCAAATTCAGAGAGCCTGCGTTTGTATTCTTTGCAGTTCCGAATATTTGTGTGGCATGTACCTGAAAGTTTAGGCAGGCTGCACCGTAAGGAGCACAAGAATAGTGCATTATGCGGCTGAAACATTGTTTTCATGGGCGTTCCCAACGTCTTGCCGCCAGTGAACTGGAGAATATGGGTCACTGCAGACGGCTTCTTCTGCATATAACGTACGTGAGACTCCAAGAACGGTCTCTACCGACAACCACGCCCGGAAACCTGTGACATTTCACATAAGACAACCATTCGCCATTTATTCACAAGGGTATGCATGCATAGGCTCCCGTGAAAATGCAATCACTGCGGATTTGCTGGTAGACCCTTGCAACCATTTTTTATACAGATCGGAATTGGTCAAGTATGCAACCTTTTGCAGGCGCCCGCGCACGTGCCGTCGATTCACTCCATCTACACAATGCAAATCTCATCCGCGTTAATCGGCAGATTAGCCGTTCTTGAACGGTGAGTTGCCAGGCCTATGAAGGTTAGGTTAAAAAACTTGGTGCTCAAGAGGCCGTCTAGGGGCACATCAAATATCTAGTAATATAGCATGTGGTATCGGCCTCGAAACATTGCACAAAGGGGTAAAAACATGCATTGCCGGCGTGGAATCTTTTATGGATCTGAACAATCAAGTTATAGTTTTGGGGAACTTGTTTTGTAAACGATATAAAAATAGCAAAAAAAGCCTAAAGGGCTACGCAGAACAGACCGTTACGAATTGCCTCGGAACCGTTTACCTTCAAACTACGGTAAACAATACTCAGAAAACTGCGTTCATTTTATTTTAATCACTTGCCCAAGGACATAGAAAAGTTGTGCTCAGAATATAAGGCGAAATCTCAAATTAAACATTGGTTAAAATATGTACAGTAACAGAGTGTCACTGACAGTGTGTTATCTGACAGACGTAGTGTAATTTATCTTGAACAGCTCCTCCTGTCCATACATTTGTTTCATTTGCTTGACTAATTTCTTTGAAATGACTGCCTCAATCACTTACAATCCATAGCTCTCCCAACATGTGTGAACTTCAAAAAGTGAAGATTTTGTGAACTTGCATGAACGCAAAAGTGCATGAAGAAGTACCAGCAGCAAAGATGTGGTGGTTGTTGCCTCCATCGACGCATCTATGCACGAAACAAAATACGTTTGTAGGTGATTTGCTATCGAGCGTAATTTCTCGGTAATAGATTGAATGAAACTTCTAAAAAGAGCATAAACCCGGGCCCATGTGGTTTCCCCTCGCAGAAGCCTGTGCATTGTGAGCGGACTGAAGCTCCACAGTACTTCGTAAATATCAAAAGTAAACAAAACTCCGCGTAATGCCACAGTCATTTTAGTCATTGATTGACACCTACGCGCAGATACCTACTCGCGAGAAACTGGAGACGAGCATTTTTTCGTGACGACGCAACGCGCAGACCAAGGCACATCAACCACCGACGGAGGGTGGAAATGCACAGCTTTGCTGTGAAAGTTCGCGAAGAGTGGCAGGGAAAGGCTTAATGTGTAGGGCGATTTTGAAGAAACGGGCAATGGCAGCCGCCAGTAACCCGCGACTCGCGAAGCGCCTTACACTCGTTAGCGCTCGGCACGGGCGCACTTCCGGCAACGGCAGAGTTCACTCGCTCCATCCGGGCGCTAACTGTTTAATGGAGCGAAGCACCATTACGGGGACAATCAGGAAATGCCGTGCGAGCCGTCGCGACCTTCGCTCCGCTCCGGCTCACAGCCATCGCAGAGGTACGGGTCGTCTGAAGAAGTTGTCGTATGAAAGAGATGGCCTCCTACAGCATCCCAGAACATGGGCACAGAGCACATTCTGACGTATACATTTTCACGAGCGTTTTTATATAGTTTAAATAAGAGCGTTTATTTTTCCACAGTGCATCGAGAAAGGGTATGAGTTGATGATGAGAAAAGTTGATTAGAAGACCCTCAAAATGTTCGCTTCGCGGATGAAGTCTCGGAGGGAAATACGATGGGGCCCATGTATCCATGCGTCGTATGGGGAGGCTTCGTCTACGCGGAGGCCCGTCGCCACAAGAAATCGCAGTCCCGTCGGAAGCAAGGCGAGGCAAGACCACAACAAGTGGTGTCTTTCGGCCATTGCATCGCTCTGGTGGCAACGCGGTTTGTAAAAGAATCTCGGAAGTGAGGGCATTGGCGGGCCACGGTGGAAGTTAAGGCCACCCACACCCGGATCCTCCTAAGCGCAACCTCCTCGGCACGGGTAAGACCAGGGGGGAGGGTGGCAGCACATGGTGGATTTAGAGCACGTGGGCGGCGCCGGAGGAGTTCCTTTCTAGTTAGCAGGAGAGTCGCATCATCCAGCTCTAACGAGGAAGTCGGAGATACAACAGAGGCTGCTAGCCGGGCAGCCTCTGTTGCTCTCCCTTGCAGCGGCTGTCAGTAGGCTACGCGGAACTGAATCAATCAGAATCTTCTGCTCTGGTACTTTATGCTTGCTTAAAAGAAATATAGCTCTGATGGCTGCTCGCACTCTGTATGATTGATTGATTGAAAGTTTCATTGGAGCAAGGAGGGAGTGTTCCGTACGGCGTGGAGAGGGATGGAATGAGAGGGATTACTAATCAAGGTCCGTATTCAAATAGGGAATTCTTGATATGGGGGCCTGAAAGTCTTCTCCGGGGTCGGCCCCAGTTAGACTACTCGTGCCAGACCACTCTTAACTGCAAAAGCCGCAATTGTTCGTAATAAAGATGCGCCGAATTCAGTATGTGCTTCATGTTGTAGGGTGTTGGGAATAATGTTTGTTAAGCTCTCTGGGCGATGTATGGCAAAGTATGAGCGCGTCCACACTAGGTGGTAGAGGTCTGATTTCGCGTCAGTGTTGCAGTACCAACATCGTGGGTGTGTGTTGGGGTATTTCGCCCATTTCTGGGTAATGTGAGGAGTGTAGGCGGCATCTGCGCATAGCTTGTTGGTGAAGACTTCCTCGGATCTGCTGTAGGACACAATGTTGGCAAGATACCCAGGGGGTGTAACCTGCTGGTAACGTTGTCTTTTACTTTTTATTAGACGGAGAAGTAAGTCTGTATTAAAAAAGCGCTCCTCACAGTGAAATCAAAATATTCGACCCAAGACCGAGTAGTCTTACACCGGAGGGGTTTTTACTCCACTACTCCCACTTCAAAGTAAAAAACGCTCAATAACGCCTAAATCATATTCGTCTTTGCAGAAATAGTTGAGATTTGTCCTATTCCGCCGCCCTCACTGCTTATGAACTTTCTCAAGACATGCCGAATGCTCAATCTCTTTGGGTACTTTTTTTTTCTTTTGTTTCTTGTCCACACCTACCGGTCGATGTACTTTAGAAGGACTTGTTGTTGGGCGAGTTGGTGCATTTTTTCAGAGGGGGTAAACTTCACTAAGGAAGACGCTACACAGAGAGAGGTACACAAAGACTGCGCCTGTCTTTGTGTACCTCTCTCGGTGTAGCGTCTTCTTTAGCGCAGTTTACCCCTTCTGAGAAAACGGTCGATGTACACATGCTTCTCTCCCAGAACGGAGCTAGAGTTGCTAGCCAGAGCTACGTTTTGCCTGCTTTCTCGCCGCTCTTGTTCTTACGCGGTGTTCCTCAAACATCCACCATTGTACAGTACTTAGTGCACTTGTGCAGCTTCCATTATCACACAGGCGGCCAGGTGGTATACAGAATATTTCCTCAGAGCGGTTAGTAGAAAACTGAGATCACCGCTCAGTGTCCAGATAGTCCGATGCGAAGAATGTAATCCTTCCAAAGTGGGTATGTGAGCCAGGCGCCGAAGAAGAACGCGCTCTGGCGGACTACTGAGTGAACGAGCAGAACCACCTAGCTGCCTGCCTGAATCTCCCTTGTAAATTCTTTGTAAATAGAATATTCCCTGTACGTAACTTGTAAATAGGTGTTTTCTCTGCTCCGCAACGATATTTTACATTTGTTGCGCACAACTAAAAGGTACACGCTTAAACAAAGAAAGCACCCAGTTGTTTTAATTACGATTATCTGCTTCGTTTGGAATGTTCTTTTTTGTTTTGTTTTTTGCTTTCTTTACCGGGAATGACTACCTAAAAGCATCGTACATCCCTCCCCCCCCCATATCCCTCACCCTCCTGTGGCCAAGAAACATTCATACCTATAATATATCAAATTTATTTGTTTTATATACCGAATGTGCATTTGTGGCTGGCTCCTGGGACCAGTTCACATATTCGGAGATAGTAGAGCCTGCAGTTCCTGTATAGGTTTTGGTGGGGCCGTTCTGGCCCGTTCTGCGAGACCTGAGGTGAGAAAGATCCCGCAGATGAACAAATAAGCCGAATGTACTTCGCTACTGACCGTAAATTTGTTTCGAAGTACAAGCGCAAAGAAAACCTATTAAGAAAAGCTTTCACTTGAATTTGAACCTGAGATCTCCTTCAGTCTTTCAGTGAGGTGATGTGCTTCCAAACACGAGTTAATGTCTGGGTCATGGGTATATGTGGGATTTGAAGCACGGAGATAGAGCAGGTTCCCTTAATCTAGACTAACGCGAATTGACTTTCCAGCTCTCATAGTTGCAAAAGGTAGGAAAACAGGAATTGTGGTGAAGCAATGGTGGGCCCTTACTCCAGCAAACTCATTGTGTTCGCCTACTTTATACGGTCTTCATTCGCTTTCGTAATACATACTTCGTATCAGCCTCTGCAGGTACGCCCCAGTGCTCCTAAATGAAGTGTGATCATTTCTGCGCACGAAAAAGGGTACACCCAACTTCGCCTTTGAAACAAAGGCAGGAAACACTTCCGGTTGACAACAATCATCAGGGCTTCTACGATCCGACCACCACCCCTTGTCCGGCCTCAGACGAGGCGATGGCAAGGTCGCTCTGGAGAAGCTGATTATCGTCGAAGGACCACAACGGGTCTTTGAGCCGGAGGCTCTTCGTAGTTCTGGCCGCATTTAGTCTCGCACGACGAGGCCTGTCGGTTCCCGTTAATGGCCCAGCGCGTTCCAGTTCACTGTGCTTATATAAAGCAGCGTCTACTGTACGAGCCTCCGGTGCGAACACGCTGCGTGCGGGAGCCGCTGGGCGTCACGGTCGAGGAAGACAAAGCGCCCAACTGCACGCTCGCCGACGGACCGGGAAGAAAAAAAGGGCCGCTCGTGCTCACGCCGCACGGTGGAGAAAGTAGGGCAGTCCCGACGGGTCAGGGTGAAAGTGGTCGTGCCGCCGTCCGACTCGTCGTAAAGCAGGAGCCATCTTGGGCGGCAGTGACTCGCCGAGCTGGCTCGCTCTGGCCAGACACTACGCCGATAAGAAGGCCTGCAAATGACGACGAGAGTTTTCTGCTTGATGTTAATGGTCTTCCCGCTGGGCAAAAGAGGGGCACAGAAAATCTTCCCAGATACTACCGACCTTACGATTCACCTGAAGTGAGAATCTGTAACTGTGGCGGGACGCGCCGGCATCTTAATGCCGACCTGTTATCCCGTAAGTCCGCGCTGGTACTAACCTCGTTTAACCATAAGCGTTAGCGTACACACTGGCCTTTTTGGCACTGTTGCGTAACCCCTATATTTTACTACTCGCCGTGGAAGTAACATGCAAAAACGGAAACACTCATGTTCCTTTGGCAGCTTTATTACACTGTCTATCGCCACTAAACATTGCAGAATTTTTTTGCAGCATACTTTTATTTACTAATAAAATGAACGACAGGATACTTCTAGCCTTGAGTGTAGGCGCATCGTTTTTCCACACACTTGCGCGCATACTTATCTTCTTGCTTGCCTTCGTCCTTCTAACCGTTTAAGCAATAATTTTGCGCGAGTCAAGGCAGCTAACTCACCTCGAAGGCCCGTACTCAGAGCACTTAATTTCAAATGTCGTTTACAGTGACAAAAGCAATAAAGAGCAAAAAGTTAAAATGGAACATTTGAGGCACTTGTTACTGATTTATTTTAGTTAAGAGGAAACTACTAAAATCCTGTAAGTGTTTTAATACATTTCTATGAGATATCTTTAGACGCCAAAACCCCTGAGTTGATGTGTGTACAGCTTTTACTCAAAAAACGCGATAATGATGTTAAAAATGCAAAAAAACCAACGGGAAAGAATTGAACCTCGGAAGTATCTAAGCTCGACTTATTTCGCATAAACCCAATTTACATCGAGATCTTGTTAGACCCAATTCATGGGATCTGGCCCAGCCAAAAGGACCTGTGAAATATCGGGCTGCCTTCACATTTATACTAATTGAAGGAGTTCCAAATTCAGATGAGAGCGTAGCCGACCTTTTGTACGAAACTAACGTTCAAAATTTTGGAATCCGCTAAGGTGGGTTTTAGAAGTGCGCTCCAAAATGACCTATTACAGCCGCGGCTAGACAACATAAGCAATCTCGAAGTGGTGCAACGAACTACTTGAGTAATGTAACAGGACAGATGGAACACTTGAATTTTGGGACACAAAATTTGAGGTACATATTACTGGTTCACCGTTGTTACGAGGTAAATGTACTGAAATCCTGGAAGTGCTTTACACGTTTTTATGAGATATATCTAGACGCAAAAGCCTCTGAGTTGGTGGTTGTAGGGCACATTGACGGAACTTTTTAAAGCACATTCAAGCCGAAATTTGATTGACTACTTCGTCAGAAAAAAATTGTAAAATTGCACAAGTTTGTTCCTGAACTTTTCCTAGTTATCTTCACTCGCAGTAGCCTGTATTTTAAATATATTAACCTGCGAACGACTCCTACTTTTACCACTTTTCAACCAGTGCTGCATGTACGAATGCTTGTCACGTACGCATCCAACTCAAGTACTGATAACTACTAAGAAACTCATCATTCTACAGTCTTTTGTATTGATCATAAATTGCACTTGTCATCCCCAATTTCTCTTTATCTTCATACAAATAAACAAAATCTGAAGAAGTTGGGAGAATTTTTTACTAAGGCGTCTTGTCTACTATTATGCCGCTGTCTACTAATATTATGACTTTGTTACAGTCAAATTTAAAAATGAATAGCCAATGACGCTGAGTTATTTCGTTGTGCTTCAGTTGTCTGTTTCTCTGCACCAATTATGTAAATTTGCAGCATTATAGAGGTTAGATGCCTTTAGTTCTAAAAATTAGGTATTTTTCCGGTGATTGCCATACATAATCTGTCGTTCGTCTTGTTACGTTATTTTTATTCCTATTTCCAACGCTCTTTTCCGGGCTTTCTTCATTTTTTGGAGATATATAAAGGGCACATTTTGAATTTATGAACTAATTTTTGAAATTTTTTTTTACATTTTATGGTTTTTCGGAAATTTATTCGGTGAATTATCTCCATTTACGCTTTTTAACGGTTAAATGTGCCATTTCTACAAATTGTGCAATTTTGCTCACATGCAGGCAGTAGATAATTTGCGCATTTTTACTATTTTGTTGTTTGTATTTCCAATGCTTTTTTCCTGACTTTTTGTTTATTCTTCGTTTTCTGGAGGACATGTGCAATATGCATAATTGTGACTTCATCAGTTCTTTCTGGACCAGTTTTTTTTTTCTATTTCGCATAATTTTCTGTTTTTTTCAAATTCTGCTAGATCATTTTTTTTTTCAGTTTACGTTAGTATATTTATTACATGTGGTACTTTCGCCAATTCGTCATTTTGACGGAAGTACAGGGCGTTACAAGTTCCTGGCTGTGGGGGTATTTGAAGAAAATTCTAGGCACGAAAATTTCAACGAATCGTAGCTTGGTTGTCTATCGAATAGCATAAATGTACCCACTTGTTGGTAACCCATAGTGCGTGCAGCACAAAACAAGAGCGGAAATAAGGAAAGTAGAACAAACCATCGCGTTTTCGTTTTCCATTTATTTGTCCCTTCTAAGTTTTGCCAGGTACCCGTCATTGCTATGCACAATTTTCGGGGGTAACATCTTCACGCAGAAATATCTCCTACAAATCTGTACGTCAAGGGTATACTTTTTAAATATCTAACTTTTTATGTTGTTTGTAAAAAATATTTTTTTTACAATCACTAAATTTGTTTCAGACGTTTTCTATGAGTTACCTTTAAAGCAAACTTCAAGGCAATTTGTTTACGCTACTAAACAATATTATGGAACTTCTAAAAACCCATTTAGGCACTTCTAACTCCTTTTCAACGTTAATTTTGTATCAATGCAGTGGTTACTCGATTCTAAGCCCTTTTCCTGCGCCCCCCCCCCCCTGCTCTTTTCCGGGAACGCATTTCGCAGAGTGAGGGGAATGCTTAGATTTTTAAAAAAACCTAAAATACCGCTCCCACCACGACTTCTTTTTTCGTGGCCGTATCTCGAAGACTCGAAGAGACGGGCGTAAGAACAATATTAGATTTGGCTAACATTCATAAGAAAAATAGGTACAGACCGTGAACCCACCTGCTTGCGTCTGATACTTAGTCACTCACACTACCATTCGAGCCCGTTGTGTGGCTTGGACGGCTGGTCTCAGTATCCCACAGCAGGACGTCTTCTATTCCGTCGAAGTGGTTTGTAATTGAAAACGTCACAAATTATACTTGGCCACAACGTCAAATCGGGCCCGTTTCCACGCGTGTGAATTCCGCCTTGCAATGATTGCTTAGAAATTGGGGTGCTTAGATTCGTATGCAAACTTTTTTCCACTTTTTTCACCGAAAGTAAGGAATCGCAAAAATATGGTATATCAGCCTTCCACAATTTTATACAAAAGATGCGACGTACTCTCTGAATTTGAGCCTCTAGGATCGGCGGCTTGAGCTTGAGTCACCCCATACGCTTTGTTTGTCGTTCTGTCACATCATCTTCTACCCGAAATATCGTCACGTTCATTTCCATCTTTTAGCGAGAAGTAGCAAATCTCGTCTTCACGCGGATACTCAAAAATGTTCAAAACCTCCAAAAGAAGCCGTCATCAAACCCACCCTTCTTGAGTTTTGACCCTGATGGGACCTCACAACCGATGCAATCATGGCGACTACTATATTGTGTTACAACAAATATATTGCCGTAACAGTTGTAAGGAATATTGATTTTTGACGTTGGAATATGCCTTTTCGTTTGTCAAATAAAGAATTGGTTCTTTTCTGAAACATACTATGAATTTGAAAGGGACTGACAAGAAGTTGTACGCCTGCCAAATATATTCTCTTTTTATTATTAGTCGCCGGAAGACCACTCAAGAGACCGTACTGGGAACTACTTAAAAGTGAGCACGAGAGAGCGCTTTTTTCCAAAATTCCGTGATGCCCTCAACGCACTGTTCCGTGCATGTCATTTTCCTGTCAGAATAGGTGATCAAGACCCAACATAATTAAAGCTGCCGACATACCTTTATTAAGACGAGAACAAAACCTATTCCCAGACTCGGTAAATATAAATAAAGCAATATAAATAGAGCAACATCAGACCACGTGCTACAGGAAGTCGCCGAACGCGTTCACACTCGTATACCACAGCGTGCGAAGGTGGCTAATACCCACGGCAAGGAAAGAAGGCGGTGCCTATGACCACTGAAGAAAGCGTGTTAGCCAAGAACATAGCGGCAATGAATCTACTTTTGCTTCCTTTGCCTGTTCCAGTCACTAGGCTGAGCCTATAGCCTCTAAAACTTGAGCAATCCAGGCAAATACAAATCTCAAGCAAGTAATCTGGACAGCTGTATTCATGATCAGCAGCAGCAGCAACAACAACATCCCACTAGGTCCACTGCAGAACGAAGGCATCGCCCACCGCCCACCAACTTTCTCCTGTACCCCACTGCTGTAGTCCATTCTGTGCCACCCTAATTTCCTTATATCGTCCCTCCACCGAGTAATTGGCCTTCCCCTTCTGGACTTGGCCCTAGAAATCCAGTCTGTCACCCTGGTAGTCGACCGGTTGTAATTTCGCCTAACTACGTGGCAAGCCGAAGTCCATTTAATTTTGTTTATTTCAACTATAATATCTTCTACTCTAGTTTGCACTGTGATCCGCGACGCTCGTTTCCTCTTTCTTAACATTACTGTGTGTTGATTAGTTTTATCCCCGATTTGTTCAGCACCACAGCGATATTTCCGTCATTATCGCTCGAGATTAAGGCTCGAGATCCGTTGCATCAAATAATCCGTTCGGCATTAGAGGCATTCAAATCACATTACGTAACCGACTGTTTCCCCTTGACACAAATGTCTCGGAGAGGTGCAACGATCAACTATCCGACGTGCCAAACGCATTACGCTTACTTCAGGCACCAACCCTTCTCGACGGCGTGCAGAGCCATTTAGCGCACGCGAACGCCATCGCTTTTGTTTGTATACTAGTCACGCCTGGAACTATGGCAATTGAGGGACACTTAGATTTATCATCTCATAGCACAGGCTCTGTAAGCACATTATTCGGCGCCATGCCCCGGAGAACGGACTTCCTAATGCACCATAAACGCTATTTGAGGTCAGTTACCTCGAAGTACCTTTGTGTTCGCTGAGCGCAAAAGACAGAGTTCGCACTGCGTTAACGATGTGACGAGTGCGAAAGCGCGAGAAAAAGAAAGTATATCAACCATCACTTTCCCCTCAGCAAAAAACACAACGATTTTCTTGATGTGAACCGCGCTGACGGAAAAACAAGGAAAACGACTGTTTCTGCTTTGCGAATATGCGAAACGTATGGCTGTATCGTTTTCAAACATGGCGTAAAAGTCAAGCTGTAATACCTCTCCAGAGCCGATACTAGTTCTCAGAAGGATTGTTTTCCACGGACGCCGCAGAAGAAAAAGGCGGATTGTTTTCCACGGAAGTTACAGCAGGAATAATTCATACACTCAACAACTATAAGAAAACATTTGACTTGAGCATAACAACTGTTTATTTGTTATGGTCCGTGATACCCAAACTAGAATCGAGATTACTGACGCCGTTTCACAGGCAACTGGAAATGCTGGACCACAAAAGGCACCTAAACTCAGCGTTCACTAACACCTTCCTGTGAACACAGCTTCGACTTTCGAGACTTAATTCGACAATACGCAACCTTTCAAACCGTTCCATACGCTGCATTGCCCGCGGTCTCTTTACACGCAAGGCCATGTTTTTTTTTATTACCTTAATGATCATCAGTGGACGTTGTTCATGTAAACCTGGCTGAAATGAAGCTTCC
Organism: Haemaphysalis longicornis; assembly: GCA_013339765.2. NCBI lineage: Eukaryota > Metazoa > Arthropoda > Arachnida > Ixodida > Ixodidae > Haemaphysalis > Haemaphysalis longicornis. The sequence continues at coordinate 185,658,962 of CM023449.1, read as the reverse complement.
AGCTTTAGTTTATTTACCGCATGTATATAGGGTGTCCTTGAAGAACTCTGAAAGATATCACAATTTTTCTCTTCGGTGACACGCCCTGCTCGATCTGAAGTTCTCACTCAGCTTGCTCTGTTTTTCTCTTTCTCTGTATCTCTAGTCGCTCTTCCCCGTGACTAGCCTTCTCCAGCGATCCTTGTATGCGACACTGCACCCTTCCTCTGGAAGGTTGTCTACAGAACACCCGCCATACACCGGAAAGGCCAACGCCGCCTTAGATGCACCTTTTACAGTAGTCGAGGTCAAGGCTGCCATTTATAAGCTAAACATTAGGTCGGCCCCTGGCCCTGACCAGATTACTAATAAGATTCTTCGGCAGTTCGATGACTCATCCATCACTGGAATCACGGCACTTTTTCATGAATGTTGGACCCAGGGTAAAATTTCGGGAAAAATGGCGAACAGCCAAGACCATACTCATTCCAAAGCCTGGGAAACCGCCACACATCGATCCTTTCAGACCCATATACCTTAACATTGTGCCTAGGGAAACTACAAGAGCAGGTTGTTTTGACACGACTCACGGAACACGCGGAAGAGACTCAGCTGTTCCCTCACACCATGCTAGGACTTCGCACTCGTCTATGCACTCAGGATCTTATGTTGCAACTACAACATCACATTTTTGATTCGGCATACGCGCAAAAGCACACAACTAAGGTTATCCTCGGCTTAGATATCTCCAGAGCCTTCGGCACTGTGCGACACTCGGCCATACTACAGATGGCGAACAAGAATGGCTTTGGAGAGCGCACGTACAACTACATAAATCGTTCCTCTCATCTCGTATACTCACCCTTCATTTCGAAAACATCCAATCGGACCCCATTAAACTGGGTAGCCTAGAAACGCCCCAAAGATCAACACTGTCACCTTTCTTGTTCGCCTCTCCATGAGGGACCTTCCGGCCCTTCTCTCGGACATACCCTACCTACATCATTCCATCTATGCAGACGACATCACCCTGTGGATTGCTGGAGGCTCCGACGGCCAAATCCAGGAAGCCCTGCAACGGGCAACCCAAACCGTTGAGGAGTACGCAGCCGTGCGCGGCTTATCGTGTTCCCCCCACAAATCGGAGCTTTTCATGTACAAACCAAATCATAAAAGCCCACCGATATTAACCGTAACCACATCATCAGGAGCCAACATTCCCATAGATCACTCCATTAAGGTTTTGGGACTACGCCTAAATGCTAATGGCGTGCATACAGATGCACTCAGAGAGATCGAAAAGGGGATATATCAAACCACCCGACTCATCTCCAGGGTTTCGACGAGGCACAAGGGCATCAAGGAGTCCAACCTCATAAAGATGGTGCAGGCCTTCCTCATCTCGCGCGTTACATACGCATTGCCATTTCTCACCCTGTGGAAGACGGAGCAGGAGAAAGTCGATAGCCTCATCCGTACGACACACAAGCGAGCGCTTGGCCTCTCCCAACACACATCAACTGCACACCTACTGCGCCTCAGGATACACAATACCCTCTCCGAAATTATAGAGGCACAGCGAACCGCACAGCTAGAGAGGCTCTCTCGCAGCTCTGCCGGTCGGTGCATCCTGAGGTCTTTGGGCCTGGTACCCCCAACACCACACTACACGCGACTTGTTGCCATTCCGTCTCCTCTGAGGAATGTCATCAGAGTGTCCTCAACGCCTAGGCGAATGCACCCCATTCACAATAAAGAACGCCGTGAGGCAAGAGCGAAGGCCCTTGCCAAACAACTACCCACCGGGGTCTCCTGTGGTATACAACGATGCCGCCCCATACGAAGACAGGAACGCATCGGTACTAGCGGTGGTCGACTCCAAGGGGAGCCCCATCGCTACAGCATCTGTAAGCTACACTTCCTGCACAGAGGCAGAGGAAATGGCAATCGGTCTAGCCATAGCCAACAGCCGGTCTCCGCATCTTAACATCATAACCGATTCTAAATCGGCCGTACTAAATTTTTTAAACGGCAGGGTATCATCTAGAACCTTGGCAACCCTCTCGCAAGGGCCCACACCTCATAGCCAGACCTTCCGCATCATCTGGTCACCGGCACATTCTGGCCTGATGGGAAATGAGAGAGCCAATGAGACTGCTCGAGATATGGTTCACCGAGAGCCTCTTAGGACCCCTGAAGATATCCCGCAACCTTTCGGCTATAAGGCCCGCCTCCATACTCTCGGCGATATCCTTGACCATTTCCGCCAGGATCGGGCAGTTTTTTCCACCACCGCATCCATCGTTCAGTCGAAGGCATGCAGTCCTTCTCAGGCAGCTCCAAACATTATCATTCCCCACTCCACATCTCATGTCCATCATATATCCTGGAGAATATAAGGACGCTTGCCCCTTTTGTTCTGTGGAACGACCATCACTTCCCCACATCATTTGGTCATGTCTATTAATACCCGCATACACGTAGAATAAATCATCCCATCCTTCATAACATATCATCCTTAACAGAGTGGGAGGCTGCCATCTCTAGCCCAGCTCCCCACGTGCAAGAAGCCCTCGCCCAGTTGGCTGAAGACACCGAGCTCCCAAAACACCGGGAGCCCGGCTGTCTAGATGACTGAGCAAACAGCTCAGTGGTGCAATCACCGCAACTTTTGGGCAAAATAAAGTTACTACTACTACTATAGCCGATAACGGGTACTGTTCTTTTGAAATTATTAATACAAGCCTGGAAACTAGTTTGCTTTTCGGTACATACACAATGCCCCTTTATCTCTTCGCATTTAAAACACAGTACAGCAGCCGAGCGTTGTTTCGTACTGTGAAAATTCGAACATTGGATATTCCGGAAATTCCCGAGGAACCGCCGTTGGTCCATAGGAGTAATGTATATAAACAACGGATATTTCGGACAAAATAAAGCCAGTTCGATTTTCCGGGCAATATTTCAAACGACAGAGCCATGGTGCGACTCCATGATGACGCCATATTGAATCCTAAGCCACCAGGCTATCTCCAGATTGGATAGGGATTGACTTGACTTTTACTGGGGTAACAAAACTTTGATCATAGAGGCCATGCTCTTGCACGTAGCCAGCGGCAGAAGTAATCTTTAAAACCGGAAGCGCGTGATACGTGCCAGTTTTTTTTTCTTTTAGACACCACTTTTTTAAGCACCAGATGACGCTGACTTATAAGTGACATCAGCAGCAGGTTTGTCCTGAACCATTTTCACTTCTTCAGTCCAATTTAAATGAATAAAGTTTGTTATTCCGAACCGCAGATTTTTCAGTCAGCTCTTTTTTTCGACTATTTTTCGTTCCTCTACAAGGCCTAAAAATCGGTTGGCTTGTACATTATTTGATTTGGACAAAAAAAGAAGCCCTGAAACCAAATTGATGAGAACTGGACTTTAATGAGACTCCATAATATAACAATAGGGAGGCATGCCAAACAAAGGGAAACTGAAAAACTATCTTCGATAATCAATTTACAGATAAAATATTGGCCTCCTATGGAATAAAAGAAGTAAATTTTGTCAGGATTTTCGAAAAGCATAAGGTAACGTAATATATGAGACAATCCAAACTGCGGCACCTTATAAAAACATACAAATTAAAGGTTATGCAACTTTCGCGCTCCCGATTATAGAATTGATGCACGCAAAAAATACAAAAACACGTAGAAACCACGCCTGGTTACCCTGATGACTGCTACTGTACCACTCATTTTATTCAATACATTTTTTCATGTTTGTCTTTAGCCTAAGCTGCTTTTTAGTTCCAGAAACTTTTAGCGGTCTGAAGGCTTTATATTTATGTTTTCCAAACTACATAAAGCAAGTGATGTCACCGCGTTAGCGAAATTTACGGGCTGCATTGACGGTGCTTTCAAAAAATTCGCTCGCACGGGGGCACTACGGTACGCCATGTCCGTGTTCTTTCGGCCCTGTCAAGCGACATGTGCAGCTTACAACACGTGAACCCTAGAGATGTTCTCAGGGAAAAAAAACACCGATTCAAATAGATAGACATGAATATACACACCGGAATGTCTTTCTGAGTGGCCTGTCCCAATCGCTTAAGGACGACCTGCATATTTAGGGATGTAAAAACTAAAACGCCAAATGAACTCTGTAAAAGTAACTAACAATTGAGCCTTGAACATAACGCTGGAACATCAAGGACACCAATACTTTATAATTTCGGAATTGCAGCAGACTGTCAGGCTAGAGTAAAGAATCTCGGGATAGAATTCAACGTATTCTTTTTCTGCCAATGTATTAGAAACAACAAAGCCTTCGGGCACTCGATGGATCAGTCAGGCTGGACTGCCGTTGCGAAGATAATAAAAGGAGCCGGTGCAGAAGAAAAGTGACCTGCAAGCACTCTTGTGTTTTATTTTGATGCCATACTTGTAGCTAACATAAAACCGCCATGATACCAAGAACCAAATCGATGGTGTGCAATTGTATTTTGAAATGCAGACCTCAAAAGGTATAAAGGGAGAAATGTTGGTCCTCCTGCGTCCCCGTCATCATGGCGGTAATTTTCAAATAGTACACATGGCTAAAGCTCAGTTTATGAACTATGACATGGAAGTATCTATGAAAGTTGCAAGTTTACTCTTGACTTCGATAGCCGAACTGTAGTGGCAGGGTTCCTACGAGCGACTACAGCTTCAATTTGCTTCTCAGCTAGTTCACCATGAAGTTACCAATAAAACGCGCCTTAAATATGCCTTTCAAGAATAGGCGTCAAAACCTTCAGCATTCGGGAATTTCGGTTACGCAAGTGGCATGGACAACTAGAGAAAGAAATGAACACAGGAAACCTCTTTTCAGCACCCTCCTCTACGGTGCTTTATAACCCATGCGTAGCTTCGACACATAAATCCCTCAAATTTGAATTTTAAATTCCAGGTGGCAACCGTAACTACAGATGAAATCTAATACGCAATCATTCAAATTTCGCCTGCCATACAAGTGGGAGATTGCGCATTGCCTATGCTCAACTGCTTTACGCGTCAAGTAATTCGCAATCTAGTAGGGCTTCATTAACGCTTACTCAGCTCGGGCACTGCGAAGAAGGGAACGCCTGTCATCGAACGCAACGACGACGACCCCCTCCAGGGGGTTGATTACTTCAGATGTGCCACACCACAACTGTCGCGTATGTAATACGACGCGATCAGTGGTTTCGCTTGGCAGGAGGGGGCGGAGACCAGAGGCACGCACTTCCGTGTTGTGGCCCGCACCGAGCGGGGACAGCCGTGACCGAGCACACACGCACGCACTTCCGGCCACCACCGCAGTGACAATGACGAGGGCGGCGCGACTCGCTGCGACTGCCGCCAACACGCGGACCCATGCAGGGAATCGCGGGGTCGCTGGCAGTGAAGGGCGAAACACGAGCTCGCCGGCTGTGGAGGCGACGATGGCCTCGTGCGGCTTCACGCTGCGGGAGCAACGGTGCGTTCGTGCACGACTGCGTGTCGCTGGCCGGTAGTCCAATCAGTGCTATAATGCTAGTCTGGTTGTCCGCACCTCAAATCTCCGATTTGGAGCAAGCCTTATGTAACTCGCTGACTTAGTTCCGAGTTCACGCTGAGGAAGGGGGTTGGGGTTGCCCCAAGCAGGACACTCGCAATGCCGGAGTTGATCCCAGTGTCATTCTCCGTGGTGATGACCTGTACCTCCCCGCTATATTCTGGCTGGGAAAAAAAGCTTTTTTTTTTCTAGCGAACCAGCAACGCAGCAACGACCACTTGCTTTGTGCATGCTGCGGCACAGCCATGCATCGCCATCTCTTATTGAAAAACAATTTTGTTCAAACGAGAATTTATACTGAATGTTGTGATGATTGAAACCTTTTCACGCAGGTGCGTCTAAATTCGCTCTATGCTGCTCGCCCACAGAAAGATGTTTACGCTGCTAACCTTGCTGTAGTTGTGTAACATGCGCTGTAGATACAAAGTGGGGAGTATGATTGTTGACAGAGATGTCTTTCGGGATTAGTTTTCTCGCAGAAACACTGGAGCAGAGATCTTCAGCACGCCCTCTCAAATTTTTTACAGGTATTCTGTAACTTCAGGCCTTGTTACCTTTAAATGTTCCGGCTGAGAAGTGACATGGATTGCGGCGTGTGTGCAAGACTATTCAAGCGTGCCCATCAGATCCCGAGGAAGGCCTGCGAACAAGTTATCCTATGCTCTTTTTTGGAATAAGTTCGCTTCGCCTTAGCATTTTAAATGCAAATGCTTAGAAGCAGCGGAGCTGATGGTATTTTCCATGCAAATCGAGTCAAATCAACTGTCCACAATTCACCCTTCTAAAGCCCAAAATCCAAACTCCAACATTCGGAAGAGAAAGTCCACTTCAACTCAGCAATGGTTCACAGCCAACACCCGCGCAACGAAAAGGAAATGCTGAGTGTTCCGAATGCGATTATAGCGCACACGGATAGACGTGTGTTTGATAACGCGAGGAACCCATGTTCGATTCAAACCACGGGAAGAGTTTTTTTTTTTTATTGAGGCGCGCACTCCCCGCATCAGCTCCCGCACCAGCCCCCTGACTACTTTCCCTCACTTTCCTTCGCCTAGCACTTTCCCCCTCTCCCTTCGTTCAGCGGAGCTTTCTGTTACGTTCGGCACGGTCCAGAGCTCAAGCTGAAACAGCTATGCTGTTAAAAAGGGCTTACGTCTTTGTGCTATATTATAAGAGCCTGTGTGATCAAGGAAGGGGTCCGTAGAGTGTTTGCTAAGAAAATTCCCCGTCAGTAACCGTCCGTACATTTGTACCCGCAGCTTTTTACCGTTTGAGTGCGTTTACGCGGGCACGTTTTTGCTGCGATTGCCGTAATTACGGTATCTTGAGGTATCCTCTGTAATAGTAGGAAAGCCTTTCTTGCGTACTGGTATAGTTTTGTGGTGCAGACAACCTCACAGACGGCTTTTTTTTATTTTTTCAACTTTTGACGTCGGCAAGTCCTGTGGCGACGTAGGGACGTGAATAATACGTTGCCATCAGGGGAAAGGTACGTAAAACATAACTGGTGGTGTTGAACAAGCGCATTGTGCAGCGTGTTGAACTCTGCGCTTGCTACAAGGGCAGAGTGTTGAAGGGAAGTCGAAGTGTAGCCACACCGATACGAAGCTAGACCAGTCTGTCATTACTCAGCGCAGCCCACCTATTCTCACGCGTGAAATAAGTTGGCTTTCAGCGAGGCTTCAAATGGCACGACTTTTGTTTCTGCCATGCCAGACGCAAAACATACGATGGCTGAGACGCTGTAGGGACGTCTGGCTACACGTCACGTTGGTTAACCTTCGGGAAAATACAAGCCGCCGTCAATATCTGACGTTTAATCTGTGGACTCGTAAGCTTTCCCATGCCGAGGGATGCAATCCGACAGGAAGCACTGGAAAAATTTACCACGCGGTGATGAGGAGACTGGTGAAGATTGTGCACGCTAATGAGAGAATTCTTTATATAATTGACTTTAGAGGTCAACTCTTCTAGCGGCATTGCTTGCTACGCCAGATGGGTAAGATTACAATGCGGTGAGGTGGATGTGAGAGATTCTAAAGACAAAAATAAGAGAGGAAACAAAAATGATATATAAAAAGACACGCAATAAATTTCAAGAAACGAAACTGTACGTAGAAGGTTTGAATAAAAACGTAAGGCAAATGGTGCCAGGGAAGCACAGAACACTAAACCAACAAAAACGAAAACATTAGTACATGACTGGCGCAAGCGCGTACAGATGTAGCTCAAGCACACAGTTCAAGAATTGCGAATTTTTTTCTAGTCCGGACTCCCGAAAAAAAAAATGCAGCAAGATATTTTCCCGTAAATATGAATCATTATTCTTGCCCTATGGTCTGAGAACGGGAGACAACAATAGCCCTGCTCCACGTTCGACCCGAGGCAGACAGCTCGCCGTCGTTGCCTCGCTCTAGAACTGCACTGCCTACACTAACAGAGAAATCCTAGCCCCTCCGAATAATTGACCCCGTGGAGATGTTTCTTTATTTCGTTCTTCCCCCTTTTCCATCCGCTACCTCTTCCAACCTCAAACCATCCTCTATGCTTCGCTCTTTATCTTATAAACTTCGCCATCCCGAATTTTTTCTCTTTATCATTTTTAATTACCCCTTCCAACTCTACCACTCCTTCCGTTGCCACTTCTAGTGGTCGTGCTCCCACCACCTCCAGCTTCATTGTTTCTGTCTCCTTCTTTGTTCTTTCCGGCCCTCTCTCTATCCTCTCTCCTTCCTCCACTCCCTCCAGTACAAATTTCTATCCCCAGCCTTCTCTTCCTGATCCCCTTCTCCCACCCTTTACACCCGTCTTTCCCGGTCCATCCGCATCCCACACCCCCAAGCCCTACCCTTATGCCATCCTTCTTCCTCCCCTCCAGTTCTCTACACATCTACCACCGCCTCAACAGTGTCACAAAATGCACCTGTGGCACACTTGGAAGTTCTGGGCACGCGTTATTCGTCAGCGACCAATCTGTGGGTCACTTGATCATCAGATGCCTATTGCTACCCGCACATGGTTCCCTGATTGCTCACCACTGTCCGGTCACTCACCCAGCAAATCCTGGTGGGTCAGTGGTCCACTCGTCAGCAGGTTCACCAGTCCTTTACTGCCTGATTCTGCAGACACAGACAGACAGACAGACACCGACCAACCGACAGACAGACCGACAGACAGACAGACAGACAGGCAGACAGACAGACAGACAGACAGACAGACAGACAGACAGACAGACAGACAGACAGACAGACCGACCGGACAAAATTTTCGCATTTAAAAATTCCAAGAAAGACTGCCGTTTTTGAAGCCACGTTTATTTTAGGGTCTGGGAGTGCGCACGGGCTCTTACGCACGCGTATTATCGAATTTGGGGCTTACTTTGAACGCGTCTGCTTAAGACAATCGTGTCCACCGGTAAAAAATTGATGATTCAGGCATGCGCCCCTCGTTCTTATCAGTGCGGCAAGGTGGGTGTAAGTACAATCCGTGCGGGAATAGCCTGTGGTTTATCGCGTAACCGAAACTAAACGCGTGCAGTTCAGAGATATACGAACAGACGGGTTTGCTTGCTCCTTGCATGACCTTTGCACTGACCCGAGAGGGACTGTTCTCAAGTAAATGTCTTATTCAAGGGATATATAAAGCTATGCGTATGGTTCTTGCCTGTTGTTCTGTACCGCCAAAGGGCCGAGAAAGACCAGTTCAAACAGGAGAAAATGTATAGAACAAAGAAAAAAAAGCAAATACTACATTACTCTTCTACAAGCAATACATAAAGTACAGCCACGAAATTCTCATTTCACGCGACCGAATTGCGAACGCGTCCGTTTGACCTCGCGCTGGCGCCAACCTAGGAGTCAGCAGACAAATGGTTCCAGTGAATTACGCACTGCGCCTTGTCAAAAGGAAAAGAGGCTGCGACAAAAGGTCACCGGGGCCAAACAACAGTCACCTGGGCCGAGCAGCTCGACAAAGCATGCGCGCGCAACCTGTTTGTTATGCGTGCGAGTGTGTCTTAGGTCACCGTGCAATGGGTGTGCCCATGTGAACGCAAGACAACAGAACGGCTTGCGTCACCTGCTGCCTTCCGAATGCAAAGCACTAAAAGACCACCCTTGATTTAAAGCTTAGAGGTTTGCCGTTATTAAGAGCCTAACGTTCTTACACGCAACCTGATTCAGAAAAGGAAGTGTAAGCACGGGAAGAAACATTGTCGGTTTGCTCGCACCTCCCGTACACACAGGACACAAATAAGCCGAAATGGGAGTAAATGGCTTGTTGCATATCTCAATCCCAAGTCGGAGTATGCAAAACTCCTTCGAATGGCAGTATTGCCATAATCCCAGTATTTACGCAGTGTATTTAGTAGTATATAGGAGTAACGTTTTACTGCAACTAAAATGGGTGTTTTCAAGGTGAGCATAAGGCGTATATTACTTTCTCCCAGTAGGAGGTTTCGGAAAGCGTGTTTGGAGTGCTGTTCAGCTTCAAGAGGAGTATTTTTGCTGTCTTTTAGGTCTTTTACTGAAGCGCAGTGGGGGAATCTGTGACTGTATTTGGGAGCTGTTATAGGGCTCATAGCTCGTATTTATTTCATTTTAGGAGCACTGAGTACCCGCTTTAGGCGGAATCACTAGTTTCTTTTCGAACAGTTCAATAGCAAAACGCTAAAGGTCTGTGTACCGCACACAGTAATTTATTGCATACCACTTGCGTACACACAAACATGCTTCTAGACACAAAAATAACCCCACAATAATAAAACGCTCAATCAATAAAACACGTACATCGAGAATACCAGGTGTTTTATTAAAAACTTTAACTACTAGAGCTCTCTTCAATGAAAAAAAAAACTCAGCCATTTGCGATTAATGAAGCCCAGAGGGCATTTATTGTTGCCCTGTTCGCTTGCACTTGCTCCACAAATACTGACTTCGCCGCCACCTCTTGGGCATCATACTTCATATTTTCACCCTCTTCGTATAAGACGAGTGCCATCTATTATCTGTTTTGGCTAGCAGGAGGCAATACAAACTGAAAAAATTCCAAGCCACTCCACAGGTAAAGGTGGATGAACATCGAGACTTCCAGCCCACGGGATAACACAAAATGTACGCGAAAGGTATCAGAAATTTTTTTCCTGTCTAAAGTTGATGCCGGTTTTCCCCAAACAAAGAGTTTTGAGACTGGGACACGCTAAAGAGATTGGACCGTAACCATACATTTTGCGTAATTGAACGCGGTACACAGCGTTTGTCATACGAGAGCTTGGTTTTTCAGCCGAGAACGCGTAGTTAATGCGCACACAACTGCACCTCAAAGCAAAGCACAGACGCTGCTTCATGCATTCGGTGTTGTAGGCACGAACGCGCAGTGAACTGGATGCACCAGCGCTTCCTTCTGTCATTTGTTTGTGATGACGCGCTCCCTTACGGTTTTCCCTCAGTGCTCTCTTGGCATTCCTTCAATTCGAAAGAATGAGCGATTCTACGCCTTCACTGCGCAGCAGTACGAGGCCCTTACTTGACCTTGGCTGAGCTTGAATTCATGCTACCAGAAAAGGGCCGCTTTCTGGGTTTATTTCCAGTTATGAGTTTTTCTCAAAGACGTTATGAATAGCTGCGTCATAGAGGCAATGTAAACGACACATTACCTACCTTCTACGTGCAGCCAATCGCAGAATACTGCTTTGTTTGCAACAAGCTCACGGAACGACTAAAACCCCACTGGGTGGTTCGTTCGTTCATTTGTTTGTATGTTTGTTTGTTTGTTTTTGTTTGTTTGTTTGTTGTTTGTTTGTTTTGTTTATTTCTTTGTTTGCTTGTTTATTTGTTTGTTTGTTTTTTCGCTCGTTCCTTCGTTCGGTTGCTTGTTTGTTTGCTTGTTCGTTTGCTTGCTTGCTTGTTTCAGGGAACTAAAAATTTTGCAATGCAGTTGTTACAAGAGAAAACATCGTAATAAACAACTTTACAAACTTTATACATACAGTTGCTGGCGGGGATGTCAAAAATGTTTGAGATTGCCTGGCAATTTAATTGATTTTATTTCCGGCTTGAGGACTAGATAACACCCCTGCGACTCCCCAATTCACTCCACATGCTGCTTTCCCTGCGGAATTTTGCGCGCTCCTCATGCGTCACCCGTCGAATGTAACCTTTTAACCTTTGCTCCCCCCTCCTTAACTTCCTTCATTCCCAAAATTTGCCGACGTGTGCAGTCTCTCTAATAAATTTTATTGTGTTATGTTATTTTTGGATTTTATAGCTACTTTATTAAGCTCGAAAGCCTTTATGACGTAAGACCACTCCGTTATAATGCATAACTGCGCTGTGCCCCAGTAATGCAGCCTAACGGAGCACTCTACGACGACCTTAACATTGCCTCACTCACCCACAACGGTTTCGGGGATGACCTCACTCCATCTGCAGTTCTACGTACCTCCTACGCATCTTACTGCGCCACACCTCATCTCATCCTGGTATCTGATCCTTCGCGGCGTCACACCCTGCCTAGCCAAAGAAACGCATGCAGAAGTTCTCCGTTCATTGACGTCATGTTCAAGGTCCACACCAGTCATCACCACCCGCGTATCCCGCACCCCGTAAAACGACACCTCACGGTTCTTCTGACTCACAGTGTTCCCAGATGGCGAAAATTTCGGATTTCGTGGCAATCACAGCTTAATAAAGTTTTCTGTGTGGTGCGGCTTCAACGTCACCGAAAGCTACACGGCAACCACAGAATGGAAGGCGGAAGACGGCCACCATGATTCCTGGTGATAATACGCACAAGGTAATGCTGTACCCTTGCTCTAGGCACAGCCGCAAGCCCATCTTTATGCCCAGCCAGCTCACGTTGCCAGCGCACACCCCTGAAATTGGCGGCACCCGAGAAATTCTGGAAAATTCTGGAAAACGTTGTTCAGCAAAAATCTGCCGCTTCCCATTATTTGCCCAATTTTGGGCTTGTCTTGCGCCCCGCTATAAAAAAGACTCTCCCATGTATCTCGTTGACACAAAAAACGTTTAATCAATTGTAACGTTATTAAGCCTTAACCTACAAATTCCAGAGACTATTACAATACTGAGTTACAAAAGAATGGAAAAACGAGTAGACTACCATAGAGGTGAGAAAATGGTGGAGTTTCGTGGATTTTTTTGTGCAATGGCGATTACTGTCAACAAACTGCTATCTGGCATCGGGGCTTGAGTGCCTCAGGCTTATGCTTTTTGGGGCATATACTCAGAAAGGAAGGAAAGGTGCAATATCAAACGGGGCATTACCACTACTGACTGGCGGCAAAAATTTTCAGCTACGGGCATGAAAATAAAATTTTACACGCCCCTTTCTTGCGTGATTTCTGTGCTTTCGGAGCCTAGCGTTTCGGCATGCGATTTCCTCGTTGCACTAGCTGGAAAAAAAGCCTTGCTTAGATTTCTTGTTTGACTTATCCCTGCTTCAGGGCTGGCCCAGATAAAAATCACTTGTAAAACGATGCATGGCAGGCAAAAAGAGAAGAGAAAACTGAGAGAAGCTGACAGGTGCATACCAATTTCTGTGGCATGGCAAATCGAAGGTTACGTGGATGGAAGCCACTTCGATAGACTTATTTTATGCGAATGATTTTCGGGCACTTGCGTATATGATATCAAATATTTTTTTCCGACTCATCAACTTTTCTGTGCGTATCATATTCAAGCGTGTCATGTTACCGCATATATGGCTGAATCATGAAAAACAACAACCGTACAGAGAATATCCACCAAAAAGACTGGTTCATACATTCAAAGTGGCATATGGTCGAAGCGATAACCTTGTTCACAACCAGAGTCAAAAATACGTTCCATAAATTCCGTAAAAACACCTCGTTAAGGAGTTATCAAAAGTCTTTAAAAAATGGCTTTTTTGCATTCAATGTGCGTCGAGTAGTTTAAATTACCTGCATAAAAATAATATTTTTTCCCAGCAATTCTTCCAATGCTTTTTGTGATATCCCGTCACGTCTCCCCACCTGCTGAGTGCCTATGCGTCCGTCTGCCTCTGCGCGAGTGTACAAGCGGTCACCGAAGCCTTAGAGAATACGTACAGCAATGTCCTCACAAAACAAGTTTCGTGCAACCAGAAATTCATATTTATGTGGCCGAGAAAGGTTTACGAACACGTACCAATTTCATCATTTCAATGCATGGTTTGAAAGCGAGCGCCTCACAAGAATTCGTTGCATCCTATAATACCTAAGCTCAGGGAACTGTGTCCACTCTTGCGCCATTTTGACATGAACAATCGCACAAACTCGCAAAAGACACGCTTATAACGTCGCTGGTTGGATACATACCTCCACCCTCCAAGGTGGCTCCACAGCAAATGTGGAAGGCGTTGCATTGCTGTGCACAGAATTGCTTGCGTTGCTTGAGGGAGCTCATCTCAGAATTTCAGATGTTGAACACCTGTTCTTGCAATGCAGTGGTCAGATTTTTGCAGGGGCCGAAGAGGACTTTCTGACAGCACTCCTCCCTCACCCGGTTACTTTTTTCCTTCAAGTTGAGAGGCAGGCATATGTGCGATAATATTGCTAAAGGTAAACATCAAAGATGGAATCTCTTTCCGACGACAGGAGACCCGCAACAACATGTCAGCATGGGGCGTTCTTTTTTTAGTATACTGGGGAGAGAGAGGTAGAGAGAGGGAGAAAGAGAGAAAGCAAACTTTATTCAGGATTTAATGGTGGTGATCCGGACCGCCCTAGTCCAGGCTGCCTTCCGAAATGCAGAGATCCGTGCCCTCTTGATGCGGATAAGGAAGCATCTTCAGTCAGTAATGAAAGACTCAGAAGGCTGCGCTGTTTGTTTGCGGGTAGACTGCAGATATTTTGAAATAATACGGGGGCATTTCCAAAGTACAATACGCGGCAAATCAAACGCGAACACGAATAATATGAATCGGAAACACGCGAAATTGAAAAATACTCTTCGTTGAGGTCTAATAATGGTGCGCTATTTGGTATATTCGGAAAGCCACCTTTCCGGACTTTGTTTTTCGAACCGAGCTACTCGTCATTTTGGCTTGTATGGGAAGAAATGGCGCTATTTGCGTGTTCCTATTCATATTTTCGCGTTCGCTTTCGCGTTTTATTTGCCGCATATTGTACCTGGCTGGCAATGGGGTAGCCTCCGCGGTAGTTCAAAGGGGGTGGTTCGGTCCCATGAAAGTTAGAGGTATAATCTGGTAGGTGTGCGTAGGGTGTTTGTTTGTGCCTGGGGTGTTTGCTAGGTGTTTGGTGAATAAGGTGTTTTGCGACTTCTTGTCTAGTTAGGCCGTTGTGTGGGACAGGAAACTCTCTCCTATTCAGTTTTAACTGTTTTAGTATTTTCTGGGAACGATGTTCGTTCACCAACCTCAGTGGCGCCGGCCTCTGACGATCTTCTGTACGCGCACAAGGCCCCGTAGTGCATGTCCAATGGGGCATAATCTTTCAGAATATTTCAAATAAAATAAAAATTTCCCGAAACTGTGGAATCTCAGTGTTCGGATAAAGCATAAGCCATCGATCCAGCTGCTGTGCTATACACCGAACGTCTTTAAAGGTGGATTCGCTACAATGCTCTTCCCTGCCCTAGCCATCCCATTGGGAGAAGGCCCTAAGCAACGCCGAGGAGTCCAGCCATGGTCACTTCCCGAGCTCTGGCGGTTGCGGAGGACCTTTGGTTCTCCGCCACCCAATCCCCTTCCTATCCCGGCTTTCGAAATTATGTATTGGGTCTATCTTTCTCTCACTACTATACACAGATGCATTGCTGCGAAGTAATTTTTGAGGGGCAAATTAGGCACTCATATGAGAAAGATGAAGGCCCTATGGCCTTTATTAAAGCATTCTAATATGAAATAAATGTGTGCCGCTGAGTCCCCAAATAGTGCTTACGCAATAAAAAAACGGCGGTTATGCTAGATTGCAGTAACGCTAAAGCAATCCCTCAACGTCAACACTAGTCCACAGCTTCCACTATGAACGGAGCAGCTCGTAGCTTCCTTGCTGTTTCCGCACCTCTCCTCACCTACCAAGATATCACCCAATACTACCGAACCACGAGACAGACCTTTTGCATTCCTCACACATCTTTGACCAAAAGCCAAGAAATCACACTCAGACAAATTCAAGGAGGCACTTTTCCCCACCCCATCGGTATGCATTTACTCTTTCCTACACAGTGCTCTCATAAGTGTAAATTCTGCCAGGACCCACGAACTCTGACACACATATTATTTTACTGCACAAAATACTCAGGCCTTCCGAATCCTGAACCCGTCCCCTTCCATTGAGCAGTGGGAGATACTGCTGTCCGGCTGTCGACCTGAAAACCAGCTATTGCTTGTGACCTGGACAGCACATGGGCTACTGGACAAAGGAACCATTCTCACATTGTTGCACAATAAATCTCTCTCTCTCTCTCTCTCTCTCTCTCTCTCTCTCTCTCTCTCTCCAACTCAGGGCAATATACAACACTTCTAAGCATAACTACGTCTGAGTTTATATTTATGAGGCATTAAGTTTCTGTGATTCCCAATAAATATTTTTTTCACGCTTCGCACTCATATATCTAAGCAGGACGACGAGGAAGCCCTCGTTTGCACTGTAACTGCCGAACGGTGTTCACGGTGTGCATAGTTCGAGTGTGATGAATGATCGTCTTTCCTGTTTCGCGATCTCGCCCCGAGTACCGCTGTTAATGACGCCGAATGAAGGTAGATTGATTCAGGGTAATGAGCGAAGCTAACAAAGGGGAGCGCGTATGCACAGGCGTCCAGCTGTGCTCTGGAAGTCCGTTGAATGCAAGCGGCCGCTGCTGCTGCAACATGCCATGCCGCGGCACACATTGTCGACCGCCCGCAGCGCCAAGACAGTGGGGGCCTTGGGACCCGTGTTTTACGGAGGGCGGCCGCATTCCTGAAGGCTATTGTGTTCCCGGTGTCCATCCACGGAGCCCTTGAACGGCCCCGAATACTCCGTCCCTCCTATTGAGTTTCAGCTCCCAAGACGGATGAACACGCGTTTTTCTTAGCGCTGATTACAACTACATCCGCTAAATGTCCCATAGCAGCGTTCTACATTGTGTTCTTATGCATACGTATGGTTCATTGTAATACACAAAATGATCACTTCCGAGCTTGCCTCTCTCTTCTCTTACACAGAAGGCTACACACGCATATACACTAGACTCCCGCTAAGACAAACTCGAGGGGACCATAACAATTTGTTTGTATTCTTCAGGAATTCGCCTTAAGCGGAAGTTTTTTAAATTTCGCACATTACAAGAGAGTAAAAAATATTGTTATTCTTAACCATAGTGTGCGTATTAACCGAGAACGTCTTGACGGGAGTCTAGTGTATATAGCATGTATGTGCGTGTGCTTGTGTCTGCGTGCGTGCGGCGCGTGCGTGCACATGGAAGGGAAGAATATAATTATACGTTATATCGCCATCCGCTGTCCTCTTAGTTACTCAGCACTATGCCGTCAGTCCCAACGTCTCCTCTCACCTCAAGAAAACATCGATCCAACGGGCCAGACCTGTGAATGTATGTGGCATACCGGCAGCAGCGGCCTGCTCGCCAGCTCGCTAAGCAATACCCTGCTTGCGCGGTATTTCTATTCAATTAGAAGCAGACACGAACGAACGATTCTCATCAGATCGGCCCACAAAGCTCGCTTGATATTCATACTACAGGCGCGACCGGTCAACCAACGCCTTTAAGCATGCGCGTTCGCTGGACGACCGCTACACCCGTACGTGCTCGGAGTCGCAATCCTTCTGCCAATAACGACGCGCTCTCCCTAGAGAGTGCGTGCTCTGCATCACAGTATTCTTCCTATTCAGTACACGAGCTCCAATGGAGAGCCATTCGAAGAAGAACCACGTGGAAAAAATTCCGAGCTTAGAGTCACAAATCAGGTCTGTTGCACGCAACGTTCATGCTGCTACTGTTTCCTGGCAATGCTTACCGTGAGATCACAATGATTTACATATACGACATCTGCTTTGTGTGAGGTTTAAGGACACCCACGCTTCACCAGCATGGTGTCGAATGGCGCAGCAAAGTGTTAACTACTGCCCACCGAAGAACTATTGCCAATAACTTTACAAAAGTATCAAGCTAAGGGCGTACGCGCTAATATTTCCTCTCATGCCTACAGCTTTCCATACAGGTGGCTCAATTAGAAAACGGCACTGAATGGTCAAAAAACAGGCTTCTGCTCAAGTTCAAGTAGTAACAGCTTCTGTGATGGGGGTTGAAAATTTTACCGCGCGTAAAATGACTTTATAGCGTTAGAGCCATGGTGGAATCAGCGCGTGTACCGGCCTGGTGACATTCATCGCTTTACTATTACCTTCTTCAACCCCATTGTGTAGCTGACGATCTTTCGGCATTTCCAGTGTCTGTAAAGGCGATGGGCTGCAACAAAGGGCATCATTTTTCTTAAGGGGCACCGGATTGTCAAACGGACGTGTCTTGTCGCTGCTGTTGCTTTGGCAGTCCTCAGGGGTTAGTGAAGAGTGTGTTTTTGAGTCTTTGATACAATGTTGCGCCACTCGGCGGAGCAATTCAGGGCACTTTATTGTAAGGTTAGGCCCGCATTAGGAAACAACACTGCCTGCTAGTACTACCACGCCAGCTGAGAACATCAGTCGTTAGAAAAATCACTCGGTCAAGTGTAACAAAATTGAGGCGCTGAGCAAAACAAATGCTTAAAACCTACGCAACGTCAAGATCGTGGGTTCAGCATCCATCTCCGCGCATGCTTCTCTGCAAAAATAGAATCCATCCCCGCGCAGCAAAAACAGAAATGAGGCAGGAGAAAGACAAACACATGCACAAACCCCTCTACACAATCAGCAGGCCATCCGTCCTCTCCCTCCATTTCTGAAAAAAAAAACACAAACAACATATGAGAATTTCTACAAAACAGGAGGTGCAGGCACGCAACGGTGGTGGGAAGTTGTGCCTCAATCATGCAGAACTCAGCTGAGATATATACAGTCGAACCTCGTTAATTTGAACTCCGTGGAGACAGATAATTTGTTCGAATTAACCGGAGTTCGAACTACCGCGGGGATCCGTTTTATTAGCCATACAGCGCACAATACATTTGTTGTAAACGCATGCGCGATAAATTACGCCATCGTTCTTGGGTGCAGAGTGTGAACGATTACGTACTGCGCAATTAAGGCATACACAGTGAACAGTGCGAGATGGGGTTCCAAAGAAGCAGACTCCGAGACGTGTTGCGGAGGTAGCACGGGCTGCAAAAGACACGCTCAAACACCAAGTGTATCAACAACAGCCGTAGAGGCGCATGAAAGCACCGATTTCGCACAACATAGGACATTCGCATACAACAATGGTGTAACACTTGGCTGATGTCCCTGAATCTCTCTAAAACTAAGGTAATTTCCTTTCAGCGTCGCCGTAATTACGCCTTACCGAAATATGCTATTAATAATAACCTTATCGACAGTACCGATTCAGTAAAATATCTTGACGTCCATATCTCATGTGATTTAAGTTGGTCCACTCACATTTATACCAAAGCCACTTCCGCTAACCAGGTGCTTGGATATCTTCGCCGAAATCTTGCCTTAACGTCTCCTTCTGTTAAACTACTCGCTTATACAACTCTTGTTCGACCCAAGTTTGAGTATGCTACTGCCGTCTTTGATCCATACCAAATTAACTTCACCAATGTTCTTGAATCTGTACAAAATCGCGCAACAAGGTTAATACTTTCCGAGTACTTTAGTGGTTCCAGCATTTCCGCTCTCAAAACCAAGCCTAACCTACCCACTCTTGTTTCCCGTCGTACAATCTCACGTCTTTGTCTTCATCATAAGTTTTTTTTTCATTTTGTGCCCATAGAAAACCAGCTCATCAAGAGAGCCTATCGCATTTGTCGCACCACACCTCTTAATGCAGTGTATCCTGAGCATGCCCGCAGCGCTACGTTTCAGCAATCGTTTTTTCTGCGCACTGCTCGTGAGTCTAATTACTTCCCTGCTGAAAGTGCCACTATCCTCAATTCGCAGTGCTTTAACCCTTTCGGCCCTGGCGTCGTCATTTGACGACACAACACATAATATCCTCTAGCGCCCTAAGAACAAAACGAAAAGTGCTAGTTTTCTGGGCGAGATATGTTAAAGGGTGCCTCTTGCGATAGACATCACCATTGTTGTCTTTCGACAATTGTTGAGCTTTCGCGTGGCTGGACGATACGAAACAGAAAAAGCTTCAGTGGGCACTGTGTATGACGACAGGGCGGGCAAGGAGACGGAAATTCCGGTTTGTGAAAATGTCTATAAATATTTAAATACTTGGATTATAAGCTTCATATTTTGTTTCTGTAAAATCAGCTTGTCTTACATTTTACAATAAAAAGAAAAAAATATTTTTTTACAAGAACGAAAATTTTAATTGCCTATTGACCTAATTAATTGTCATACCCATAAAATAACAAATAATTGCAATATTTGCGTAGTTTTTCACTTTGTGCTTCTGAGCTCCGAAGCTGCACAAAAACACCCAGAAAAAGAATTTTTGCTTGAAATAAAAATCCAGGGCTGAAAGGGTTAAGCGGACTATTGAAGAACGCCCATGATGTTTAATGACCTTGTCATGCAGCATTTGCCCTCATGTAATGCCCCAAGTCGGGGCCCTTAAGAAACCAATAAATAAATAAATAAATAAATAATAAAAATAAATACATAAATAAATTCTACATGTACCTGAAGACGGGCGATCTTGTTCAGATTAACCATAGAGCGTCGATCAGGTACTAAGAAAAAATAGTTCTAACAATAGAGCTGTTTAGGCCGACACAAATCCGTCCCCCGTAGACAGAAAGCCCCGAGCCCAAAATTCACAACAATGTAAACTGAAAGAGTGTAGGTTGAAGAATAGTGCGTACCGAGTGACAGCTGAACTGGTTTGCACATGACTAGGACATGCGCACAGCAGTTGCACCGAGCGCGGAACCAGGGCAGCCACGGCGGTTGACAGTCCACGTCCTGATGTAATTCGCGCCGTAAAACGACGGGGGAGCGAGAGGGTAATTTGTTTTTGGGAACAGAGGCTGATGTTATGGGCTTCTCCCGGTGAAAGGCATCCATAGTCCGGGATTCATTCGCTTCGTTGGGCTGGGATTTGGGGTCTCGGCTAGCAAGGGAAGCATTCCACTACTCGAAGGGAGTAAAGTGAAAAACGATAGCGAAGAAAGAGAGGTAACTATGGTGAACAAGAAAAGACGCAGGCCGAAATAATTCGAACGTACAAACAGAGAAACGAACGTCTATTTGCACAGACATGCCAATACGATAAAGCAGCATACAAGTATTAATGAGTACCGTTAGGATTTTGCATCCAAAGCACCTGAGAAGGCTGAAGTGCCTCGCGCTCATTTCACCTCATTCTTGCATTCCGCAGTTCGCTAATGTTTTCTACACACACTCACAACGGATGAGCCAAACTCAGAAAGGCGGGGTTCCGGCTGAGGGACACGCAGGTGAAGTCGCGCCGCCGCCACGTGTACGCAATGTACGAGTGGCCAACTAACGATTCCTGCAGTAACAAACCACCAGCGCAGATCCCTACGCACGGGAGCAGGCAAGCAAGCCAGATGGTTCTGAAGGGTAGAGGACATAATAACGTTGCGAATGCGGCGCGCGGCGTGCCAGAGCGTCACGCCAACGCGTGGAGGCGTCCGCCGTGGGTGCCTCAAGCTACTTGACGCCCAAGGCCTGCCTCGCGAATGACCCCGTAACGGACCGTTTGCCGCCGCATCTGTTTTAACACGCATGACTGGTTACGTGACCAGGCGCAGTTGGCGCGGCGTTGTTGCTGCGCGTTTGCAGGAGGCAAGCTGGCTTAATTTATTCGTGCCTCGCTCTTGAGCAGTCCTTTTGTTCCTTGGACGCCACAACGCCAGAGATTGCTATCGTCCTGTTGTGCCTCTTCAAAAATAGGCATGAAGCTGGCCCTTCAAGTTATCAGCAATACTCAATGCTGTTCAAAAAGTGCATCCAGTTCCATCCCACTGTAAAATCTGCTAAAACCACGAAGCAGTGGGTTGTCTTCATGGAGATTCCATTTTATTTCGACTTCTCTTTTGGGCGTAAAGGTAGACTCGTCTTTAGCGGAAAATGTTTAATAATTTTTGGGGGGACAATTTCGATAAAACCATAGTTACAAGCCGTTTTCTGTATATAATACTCCCACCCCACAGATGTCGTTGTATTGACATCATCATCATCATCATCATCAGCCTACTCAGGTCCACTGCAGGACGAAGGCCTCTCCCAATTGACCTCCAACCGCTCCTGTCCTGCGCAGCTCGAGTCAACAGTTTACCCCCGAATTTCTTTATTTCAGCTCTCCATTGCATTAATGGCTTCCCATCAGAAGGCCATTAATGCGGTGGGAAGAGGTACTAATACCTCCCGTGTGTTACAGCAAACAGTATTTCCGTGACGTTTACAGCTTCACTGTGAACTAATTATGACAAGTGAATGAAACTAGGCCTACTGGTAAAGTCGTCTTAGCGACTAATTTTAATAGATTTTCCATCGGGATACTCTCGATCACACAGAGTTGTAGCCGTATTCTATTATCATGCTTCATCCGCAGATGGCCATGTTCGCAGTGAAACAGGCAACGCGGGAAACCAGCTTAGAAAAACCAAGCTTACACCGACCTCCTTGAAGTAGGCTTCACCTCTAAACACTTTTGTATTACTGAGAGGACACTCTACCAGACGATATAAGCCGCCTGATATCAAAATATGATTGGTCTTGGATGGATGGATGGAATAAACTTTATTCGGGACGCGGTTTAGGTGCGAATGTATGAGCACCTGCACTGTGGGTGTCTTCTTTAGTCTGGAAAACCCAGGTCATCGCTTGCTGCTCTCGTTGTTCGTACCAGGCCTCGCTAGTCGGAGAGGTCTGCGCTGGTCAGCCGGGCCGCCCACTGCTCGTACGTGGGGTTGGGCTTTCGGGAGAGGCAAGGGGTTGGTGAGCACTCCCATACCATATGGTGTAGTGTGCTGGGCTGGGTGCAAAATTTGCAGGTGGTGGGGTAGCGGGTGTGGTGGATGGCGTGTAGAATGGTGCCGTCGGATATATATTTCTTTTTTGTGATTTTGTTTATCTGGGAACCGCTTTATCGAGGCTTGAGAAACCTGCTCCGGGCGGAGCGTGACGCCGGTGCCAGTATAGCCTGTCGTCAAAGGCGCAGCGCTAAAACAGCTCCGCTGCTTAGAATGCCCCATAGTATTCGAAACAGGTATACTCTGACATGAGTCAGATAGCATTATTCAAAACACAAGGTGATTTCATCTGGAGGCGAAACCTTAAGGCGCCCCATTCTACGAAAAAAGCGCCGTTGTTTTCCGGTCAATATAATGGTCCCCCCAGTAAGAGTAACAATTGAAAATCATATCTGGGATCCGGTGGCATTCGAACCCGGATCTCCACAGCGGCACCTAGATGCTCTACTGACAGTTGTGAGGGGTCCAACAAAAGTTGTTGTCCCCTCCTATGCAGCACGTGCCCACTTGGGGAACTGTCCTGGAATCGGGATCTTTCAGTGGCACAAAATTTACAAAACTGAGATTTGCAAACGTAAAAATTATACAGTAGTGGGTGCTGCGTAAAACCTGAACAGGATGGCATGTGCACGGCCGCTCGATGGAAACTAGGTCGAGCGGCCGTGGCATGTGCATAGAACGGGAGCATGTCAGCCGTGGAGAACCTGGCAATAGCATAGAAGGCTGTGGCGTGTGCCCATCTGCTGTGTGACCTTGTTCGCGCTGTGTCAAGAGGCAATTTAACCAAACAAGGAGATGCAAATACGTTGTAGCTGAAAAGAAGCCTGTCGAAGTAATTCGTGCGCTTTGCACAAAACCGAGCTTGGCCCCAGACTCAATTTCGCACTGAATGCGCATAAGTATTTACTTGTACCGCAGAACTTCGAGGGGATAAAACAAAGCTGTGTTTTTTTAGCTGTTTTGTCTTATCCTGAGCACCGTTGTTTCCGTTGTGGCATGATGTGATCACCAAGCAAATATCGCAGTATTGCTCGAGAGTTCGAAACAAACAAAAACTGCGGCAACAACGCTACTTAAATCGGTGAAAAGGAATAGTAACTTTGTTTCTTGTCATTACCTTAAAGCAACCATGAAGGCAAAATACGTGTTTAAACTGGTTCATTAGAAAACCTGCTGTGTCCCGATAACAATTATACAATTATATCGCTAACTCCGAAAAGTTTTTGGAGATATTAAAGGTAACATGGGAAGCAGTTGCGAATCCCCAGCCACTTTACGGCAACTTTTCTATGACGTCCCAGAATCTTTTTTGGGCTATTGGGGGCCGCCCACCTAACCCAGAGCTAAGAGACATGAGTGGGCGATTGTAGTGGGGCCTCTAGCTCCACCTGATCGCATCACTTGATTGCTAACGTGCGGCTAACGCAATAAAATTTCTTTTAGCGCTGGCCCCTATGCCGTAACTTTCGCGCTTTACACGCCACTGCAGCGCACAATTCGAATGTTTTTTAAAGGGAAGCTTTGTACCTCTACCAGCCAAGGGTTCGTTCGCGATCATCGGCGTCAACAGCAATACTCCCGTGAACACATACCAGAAATTACTGGCACCACCACCAATTCAACCTGAACGGGATACAGAAACTGAGCTAGACCCGTTGTCTTCCCAATTGTGCCACGAACGCCCGCGGAGACGGGGGAGACAGGCGGTGCACTCACCAAGCACAGCATCGTTTTTATTTCGGCTTTACCCCCTGCGGTCTCGCCGAATGCCATGCTGAACCCTCCCCAACCATTTGCACCGGATGGATTGACGCGCGCATTTATTTCATTTATTGCTTTTTTTTCGGTTAAAAGAACGTCTTTCGTGGCTCGACTGAAGCTGAGGGAAGTATTCAAGCATACTTCTTTCAAATTAAACAAAGCTGTATTCTGTCTTCATGGCTTCTTTAAGTTTCATTCAGCGGGTAAATACTTTCTCCTCACAAGAAAAAAAAAGAACCGAGAATAGCAAGTTATTTTGGTTATAGTTTTTACTATTGAAACAATTTTTTCAACCACTCGCGCCGCTTTCCGTTGTCTTGAGGGCGGGCGTGCCAGTGTCAGATGTATTATTGCTGAAACAGCAAAGAAACGAAGACGTAAGACAAGAAAGCACAGGAACAAACAGCAGGAGGGCATGTTTTCTTTAGTGCCAGTTCAGCCACTCAGCTACGCCAAATTTCCCAAGGAGTTGCCTAGCCACATAGACGAGCCGTACACTTTTCTGCGGAATGGCAAAACCTCACGTATTCTTCAGCTCAGGAGGCTAGAGTGACAGCGCGACTGAACGCTTCCTTGCAACGAAGATGAGCCTTCCTTTTTTTTTCTGGCTTAGGATTCTTTCCTAGGGCATGATTTGGACGCTTCGGAATCCTGGTTTTTTCAGCGATGGTGACTCCTCATTTCGCACGAAGTGTTGGCTGCATTGCGGGGAAAACACGGGGTAATTGTCTCATGGTATCAACTTCGCTTATTCCTCTCATATTCGCCAAAATGTATCAACGTATGTTATTTCCCATCTCCGAAACCCAACGAATAAAGAAATAAATACCGACTACTACGCTTTACTCGGTGAATTTTTCTTCCTCAGTGCCCGCGGCAATAGCTTGAGCACAAGTGCAAAACTAAACCCATTTTAGCCTAGCCTTCTTATCAAAACGCATACGATCACAGCCATCGCAAAATAAACATTAGATTAAACTGGGCTGGCGAAAGTCGTTTAACTCGCACTTCCTTTGCTTCACCCCTCGCAAAATACAGCACCAGTTTCAAAGGGGAAGTGCGCCCCGTGAAGGGAAGGATACTGGTACTATAGCCTGCTTACTTCGCACAACACATTTATTCTTCGTCCAATTTCGTGTACACTTTAACAAAAAACTACGCAGACTAGTCGCGAGCCTGGCAGTGGTAATATTCTCTACAAGCGGCGCGTAACTCAATAACAACAAAAGTTAAATAACAGATGTTATGCTAGATTTCTTTATTAATAATCATAACCAATTTATTTATTTGTACGTAGTCTTAGGCAGGTGCTTTCATGTTGTAATCCAAACGTCATACACCATTCACTTAATGGACGCTTTTGCACTTCTGCGCGTCTGAAAGTATTTTTAAGAGTACCGTGGAATTCAGCATACCTTTGAGCAAACGAAGCAAAAGAATGTAAATCAAAATGCTTCAACCGGTACCACCGAGTGTAACCGCTTCATACCCAATTGTAAAATAAACGAATTGGCCAAAAGGCGAGTGGAATTTGGACCACCCGAGGGGGGAGATAAAATAAAGCGAAAAAACTACTCAGCGACCCACAACCAAGCGTAGAGGCCCGGAAATGCTTCCCTGATCTCCCCTGGGAAGTAGGGGAAGGGGTTGGGTTGAAGGCAATGGGAAGAAGGAGAAGGGAATGGGTTATGGGATTCAAGAAGGGAATAGAGAGAGCGAGTATTTGCTCTCCTACATAGATGTCTCACTCCTTTTCAGGCCTGATCTTTCACTTTACGAAGGGCGTCAGACTGTTTGAGGTGGGGGCACGGTAACTGTGTACCGAGGCAGAACCTCTAAATATTAGTTGAACTTCTTGGGACAACAGTCTATCGCATTGTGGCCACCGACAGTGCCTTCTAGAGCTCCAACATAATCGCTTTAGCCAGAATTTGGTGAACCGTGTGAATCGCTTCTTTAAACACTCGCTAGTGTTTAAGTCACTGCTCCGCATATGCAGGGCGATAGAAGTTAAGTCGGCAGGTTCTTTTTTAATTAGGCGCTTAGACTTACAGGAAGACCTTCTCCACAGTGACATTATGCGCCCTAGGGGACACAGAATTACGTGGTAATTTCTGGCTCAATTAACTAAAATTGACTAATTAACTTTTTAGTGGCTGCAGTAGGCAGGCATGTCTGCATTGAAAAGTTAGACGCAATCATGTTTCTACGCAGTTTCATTTGGCAGAATACTTCTAGCGCATCCGTACTCCGAGATATCGAACTGCGAAATTTAATTTCCGTTCGCACGATTACGCACGCAAGACAGTGAGAACCAGCGCACTCCCTTTTGTTCTGTATTTCGATAGCGGATCCAAGATTGCGATAACGCCAGCCTAGACTGAAAGGGTCCCAGTTATTTTTTCCTATTCCTCCACCCAATTTTCAAGCTAAAAACCGTTCCCACCAGGCACGCGACAAGGGAGTGGCTTTGCGCCGGCCCTCACTGTCTTGCATGCGTAATCATGTCAACGGCAATTAAACTTCGCAGTTCGATATCTCTGAGTACGGATGCGGTAAAATAACTCTGCCAAATACAACTACGTAGAAACACGATTACGTCAAACTTTTCAATAGAAAAATGCCTGCTTACTGCAGCCACTAAAAAGTTAATTATTCAATTTTAGTTAATTAAGCCACAGTCATGAATACTTACCACGTAATTCTGTGTCCCTTAGGCGAATAACCTCACTGTAGAGGTGGTCTTCCCGTAAATCTAGCGGCTAATTTTTAAAAAAAATTGTAGACTTAAATTTGATAACCATGTATATCTACCTTGTTCGATGAGTGCCCTGGTCGCACCCTCCGTCAGTTTTCGCATAGCATCCCTGAGTGGGCCGGTTACGTTGAAGTCACCCCAATAGTTAGGCCTTACAATGTACCTCACGTATGCGAGGTAGCATCACGCAGAATGCAGTTTTATTGCAATACGAGCTTGTAGCACTAGGGAAGACGCCTGTCAGTTAAAACAAAGGTAACGCAGCTCGGGTCATCACAACACAACGGAATTTCGATTTTGTTAGATCTTTTTAATCAAAAATGCTCAAAATGCGCCACAAAAAAAAATTCAAAGTTTATAATCATTCACAAAGCAACGCGAAGACACCGAAGGCAAGCGTTCGTTATATTACAACCGAACGGCGACTTTGAATATAACAAAAACATCACAGAAAAAAAAAAAAATATGCTGCTGCACTAAAAATTGACGCCGCCATCGTGCTCGACGGGGTGGTTGTGGCGATGCTCGCAGTCTTTTCGAACCACAATTTATTGTTAGCACTACGTGATTGTTCAAACTCAAAATTTCCATCTGTGGCAGCCACGGCGAACTTGGAGGTCTTGCCGTCATCACGATGCACATTCACAGCTACACCTTCAAGCACCACAGTCTTCTCCCGCGTCAGACGAAGACTTCGTGGTCGGACTCGGAATGGCTGCTGCCGTAGTGTAACTGGACACCGGAGTCGTAGGCCTGGGACAGGGCACGTCGACGGCGAATCTGTCCAAAGGCACACCGGCGACACCCTCCGCCCTGCTCGGACGACGACGACGACGAGGCGAGGGACTCCAGAGAGGCCGGCCGGCTGGGCGGCTTCGTCGTTCCGGGATCGGGCACCGCAGCACGAGTGAACGTCTCCTCCGGCAAGTCCCGTGCAAGTCTGAGCTCGGCGATGCTCTGGTGCAGGCCCAGGAGTTGGCCGAACAGGGCGTTGTCCCGCTCCATCAGGCAACTCTGCGTCAATTGAAAGAACGCAAAAAATGGGTTTACTTGACTAATTTTAGCCGGCAACGCACGGCACACTTATGTAAAAGAAGGAGTTGGCAACGCTCTGCCCACTCGAATGACAAGGATAAGAGGAACGTTTCCAACAGTTTTGGCCCCGCCTCTGACGACTCACGACTGCAACCAGGTTTCTAGATTGCCGTATACTGTAAATTTGCATGAAGCCCTATAGTCAAAAGTAACGATGAAGACAGCGCCTTCTACCAGTGGTACGCGTCATCCGGTACAGTCACGTAGATGGAAGAATGCAGAGGCTATGGGACGGGGAGGTGAAGCTAAAACGTACGAGCAGGGGCGACACGGTTCGGTGGGGCCTCTGTGCTGATATTTTCTTCAGATGTTAAATCACTGTTTGTCTCACCATGTCGCACGCAACATGAACGTGCAAATGAGCGAAGGATCGAAACTAATGCTAACGCATTCCTGTCGCGTGAATCCCATCGATCAGCCGCATGTTGTTGCATTCATTTTTTATTCTTGCAGTGCCTTTCACAACAACCAACGGTCCCAAGTAAACCTGCATGCCTAATAGGACAGGCGTTCATGTTTTCATAAGCTTTGTAAGCCAACAAATTTGCTGACCAAATTTCCTGTCGGTTTTGTTCATTTTAACGGCGATTTGATACATTTTCACTGTGAAGATTTTATTCATTTCACTTATGTTAACGGCGCCCTCAAAACGTCCGAGTAAGCGTAATCCCATCTCATAACCGCCCCTCAAATGCGGGACGCAAGCAGCTCTGATTACGGCCGCCGCAATATGGGTCAAACGGGAGCGTGCTCTCCAACAAACACCCATTGTTACAGCATCGGCCCCACCGAAGACTGCAAGGGATGATGGCGGCGACAGCCAGATTAGCCTGGGAAGCAGAGGCTGCGCTGAATGAAGAGATCGCAGATGTCACCGCTCGACCGGAATACGTCGCCGCTGCTGACATCAAGGGTCGTCCGTCCCCCACTCGCCCCTGATGGAGCCGGCCGCCATTAAGCCGATCGAGAGGAAGCGAGCTAGTTTGCTGCGAACAATGGGACCGCTTGCCCGCCCAGCTACGGCACACCCAGTGGCCTGCGTTCAGTGAGTCCCCGCTCTTCTCGTGCTGATGATGCAGACAGCTATATACGTACGGAATGGCCTTATTCCATTGGCTTTTCACACCGTTCTATATCGGGTATTAGTGGACCAGGCACGCCCAAGGTCTTGAATGGTCTATATGCTGGCTAAGCTGACGTTTTTGAAGAATACGTAGCGCAAGGTCGCCGCAGTAGGACTCCCGTAAAACGCCCTCAACGTCAGACTTGCCGAGTGATGGAACAAAGGAAATTGTTTCAGGAAAGGAGGTGAACAGGGTCACAGTTACAACTACTCCCTGATTAAAGTAGGTTTGAAACAACCCTGGCCCTTTACCGGACACCATGTTTTCGGGCCACGACTGGTGCGCCTGGCAGTAGACTTCAGATGACCCAGGTTTTCCCCAGAAGATGCCGTCATTCACAATGGCGCGCTTTACAGAAGCTTTTCCTTCATCATCATCATCACTTCGGTTTAAGCTGATGATGATAATAAAAACCTTGACATGTTTATTACTGCCTAAACTAACCACACGCCTTTAGTAAGGTTCGTACGACAGTATGTGCCACCATAAACGCGAAATTCTCCACACGCAGTACCGCGGCTTTTAGCGCCAAGACAGTGCCCCTGATTCAGTCAATTCGCACATATGAGGTGTTGACTTCCTTTGATACCGTGAATTCGTCTCAAGGCTAGAGAGGGCTGGCTATGCAGCTGCATTATACCGAGAGGGGGGCGAAGTGGTTGCCGATTTGCGCCTCTGTGTCCCCCGATTACCAAACTTGTTGGTGCGCTTGCGCTTCGTGTTTGCCTAAAGACCGGTCCATTTTTAAGTTAACGCCAAACAGTATCCATATTTAGCTCCAGAAATGCTTTCGCTTTTAAAGATCAGTATTTTAGGGGCGTATGAAATCCCTCTGTGGTGCCCTACAGGACCTTGTACAGTTTACTCCCCTTAATTTTACCCAAATGCCGAATATTAACAAAATAATCGGACTTTCGCAGAAATGAATTTCGTAACTCACGAAAGACGTCAACAAAAAGGATGTTCAATGTGTTTTGTTGCTCAAAATATACCGTTGTGCATATTTGCTTCTGAGTCTGTAAATGTGCCTAATGCAGCGCACTATGAAGTACTACGATACCTTCTAACACTCGTTCTGCGTCACACTAAGCGAAAAGCAAGTCCGGAGAAATGTCAGCAACCAGAAGGTGCTTCAAGCGAACGGTTGTAAGCACCGCGCGTGAATCGAGGCTGTTAAAACTTCGGTTAAATATATACTCTTTTCGTATTCAAGATGATTCCCTAAGTTATGCAGTGCGCGGTTCACGTTCCACGGAACGCACCCGACCAGTCTGTACAAGGTCAAGATAGCCGACGAGGTGGGCTTCCGCCATCAAACTAACCGGCTTTTATTCTGCAGCCATGTATAAGTGCCCGCCTGACTATCCGGTGCGACAGAATAAAGCGAAGAGGAGATATAACCTGAGTTGTCACCTTTTCACTCTTTCCGTATGTAAAATATCGATGGTCAAATGTTAAAGTTTGGAATGCCGATTGAAAAAAAAAATTCTAATGGATATTGCGAATCCCTATTTGCCTCTCTAATAGCTCGACCTTGCGAAGGATTGCAGACGTCGGATTGAGATTCTCATACGCAGGTCGGCGGGCCTAATCTGCTGAATCTGCGTCGAATCGACTTTGACTTACTGCCCTTTTTACAAATTAGAACCGCTAATCCACATTACAAAACCAGGAGGCACACGTAGTATTTGACCCACTTCCAATTTCGTTTTCCAATGATATACCACCCGTAAGCAGGGTGAAGTCCTTAAGAAAACACGTGGTCACGTTTAGATCCGCGCTGAAGCGAGACACTGCACCGAACTACTTTTGCGGCGACTGCTACGAAGGCATCATCGGACCTTGTTATCTACATGCTATTTTACGATCTCTAATCGGCGCTAGGATCGCTCTCTGGCAACCTGACCCGCGCTTTCTTAATGGCATAAAGGGAGGGAGCTCTTGCATGTATCAGATCACAAGAGTGCGCGACGTGCTCGCCCCGAAGGAAAGTGTATAAGTGGGTGGGACGGCTGCCGTTTATATTTTATCTATCTGTTCAGGTGCGTGGGTAATCATTGCAGATGGGCGACAAAAACCGCAAATGCCTGGGGATGAAAGAAATACGCTTGCAACATTGACGCCTTTATTTAGCGGTGTGGTTGGTGTAGAGTGCCATTAATCATAAGTAGCCGTAATGAAGAGGCTTTTCGAGCCTTGGTATCGCAGTGCCAGTGCTAGCCAGCAGTCGCACTTACCCCTGTGAGACGCCCTACATTTCTGAACTCGAAAGTGAGACCCCATGCACATGCATATATGGCTGGTTAAGTTTAGAATAGCCCACTTGTTGTTAATGATGCGATCGTTAGTGTAAAAACAGACATATAATAAAAGTTCACATTTCACACCCTTGCCCTGTCCCACACCCGGATGTGTATTCCAAATTGAGGGAAGACTTGTGCGAGTTTCCGCGACTACAACGCCTTCGTCAAGGGAAAAGAACTGCATTTACAACAGATCACAGACAAACCACGTCCGACCGCCGCCATCATTCCTCATCGTCGTCTTCTACTCCTCACATCTGCACTTCACTTCTTTGTCCTCTTGGAAGTAAAGTTTCAACAGGAGTGTTCGGCCCTATCCAATTCGACCTCGATTTCAGCAGACATTTTCTTGCTTTCGCGCCTTTGGTTTCGATCTTTCGGCAGAAGGAAGAACCTTTCGTGTCACTGCCACACGCGTAGATCTACATAGGCCTGAAACAGCGGCGGCTTTGTTACTTCGACGGCTGTTGCTTCTGGCGATCAGCTGTCCGAACTGGTCATATGTAGTCTCTTTTATGTGTCTGCGCAAAACAGTTCAGAGCACTTGGTGGGCAGTCCACGACAGCTCTATAAATATAAATTTTATCCTCCCTCGCACTCCCCCCCCCCCCCCCCCAAAAAAAAAAAAAAGAAAAAAAAAAAGCGCACGAAGCTACCCTGAAGCAGGTCTCAGCAGTCGAAAATGACAGAATGGAACAATGAGATCAACCAGAGCGAAAGTTGGGTGAGTTAGTACTCGAATAACATATGCATGTTGCCTAGCGCAGAAAAGATGACAATACAGGAGAAGAATGCGGATCCGTCCGCTTTCTTGTCCCTTAGTTCCTTTTTTCGCGACAGGAAACATGCATAACTTATACCAAGGACTCCGTTCATGGCATTCTATCGATCGCCGAATCGGACAGAAGAGAAGGTTGTGGGCGCCATCCGGGAGGGGTCTCCGGCCTGCTTGTGGAGGCTGCATCGTCGAATGCGCCGGACTTTGTACTCCAGCTTTGTTTTTGTTTTTTCGCTGCACTAAGCGACCCTGAAATCAAGTCTTTCTAGAGAAGGGCCCACCGAAGTTCAACGCGCAATCGTTTGTTGTACGTATTCTGCCATCTGCGATTCCTTTCGACCGAAGGTCCCCGCACCCACGTGTTACTGTTATCTTTCTCAGACGGAATGTGAAAGACAGGCAACTAGATATAGCCTTCATTGCTGATCGCGACACCCACAGCAGGCGTGTTTAATGGCGCGACACAAACGAACGGCCGCCTTCGCGCTTGACGGCCGCTCAAACTTGTTCCTTTCAAGGTGTTATTCTTTTCACTGCAGACAGATGTGGCGGCTTGCTCCAAAATTACCAGCCCCAAGGGACAGGCCCTATACGGGCCAGTAGGCCTGCAAGTGCGCATTAAAAAAAATGGAAAGAGCTATACGAGTAAGATTCAGTGTCGGCTCGGCAAGTAATAGTACCGTGGTAAGGAAAAACATCCCGGGCCACCTCCACAAACGTGAAACCTGGGGAGGGGTGCAGCATGCAGTGTATAGGTGTATTCTTGGCGCCTCGGCATTTTTGCCAAGGGAGACGAAACCGCTGGGGGTGTGGAGGTATACAGCTTGGCGGTAAAAGTCTCGCGTCTTTCAAGCAAGAAGCGTTCTAGCACGCGGCGTTGGAAAAAGAGCGTCCCGGTGTGTATTTTTAGTGCGCGTTACGTTCTGCACAGCATGTCTACCGCACTGGACAAGCAGAGTATAACCGTGGGTCTCAAAATTATTATGCAGTAAACTAAAGTAATGCTTTATAATCCCGGGAGAGCACAGAGGTTTGAGACAGGTGGCGAGGCAGTGGAAGTGGTGAGCGATTATATCCACTTAGGCCATGTAGTGACCCCGGATTCCAACAATGAGGCAGACATAATTAGAAGGATAAGAATGCAGTGGAGTGCATTCGGCAGGCATTCTCGGATAATGAATGGAAGCGTACCATTGTCCCTGAAGAAGAAAGTGTATGACAGCTGCATCTTACCGGTACTCATCTACGGGGCAGAAACTTGGAGGTTCACTAAGAGGGTTCAACTTAAGGACGACTCAGCGAGCAATGGAACGGAAGATGACAGGTGTAACATTAAGGGACAAGAAAGGAGTGGAGTGGGTGAGGGAACAAACGCGTGTTAATGTCATAGCAGTAGAAATTAAAAAGAAATGGACGTGGTCAGGGCATATGTAATGCGAGGGCAAGGTAACCGTTGGTAATAAGGGTAACAGCGGATCCCTAGAGAAGGTAAGCGTGGGAGGAGGCGGCAGAAAGTTAGATGGGCAGATGAGATCAAGAAGTTTGCGGGGATAAAATTGGTCGCAGTTAGCACTGGACCTGTGTAATTGGAGATCTATGGGAGAGGCCTTTTCCCTGCGGTGGCCTCAGATAGGCTGATGATGATGATGACGTTCTAGCGCGAGGCGTAAACGAGCGTCCCGGTGTTTCAGTAGCGTGACTACAAGAGGCGGCAGTTACGACGACGGCATCAGACGTCGACAGCCGGAGCCCCTAAGGGGCATCGCCCCTAAATGTCAGTAAACCTGCAGTAATTTGAAAGGTCTCTTTATGCCTGCAGAAAAAAAAATATACCCCTTATAATACTCCAAAGACCGAAGACCAGCGAAGCTGCGTGGGTGGATAACTATATTGCGTTTTCTATTGCGACCTACCATATTGGCAGAATAACAACGCATACATATAGTATCCGTACAATCAATTCTACATTATTTTTCCGATAATTTGTTCCAACATAGTTTCAATAGATCCAGAGTAGCGTCCGTTTTCTGCAACCATACTCTCTGCGTAGACGGTGATTTATTGACAGCAGAGTAGAATTCTTTAACGTCCGCAACATCAC
The DNA here is from genome assembly GCA_013339765.2 of Haemaphysalis longicornis. Lineage (NCBI taxonomy): Eukaryota > Metazoa > Arthropoda > Arachnida > Ixodida > Ixodidae > Haemaphysalis > Haemaphysalis longicornis. The sequence continues at coordinate 185,624,407 of CM023449.1, read as the reverse complement.
TGTGACCTAATTAAGTCACGTAAATAAAACTCGGCGTAATGACATGGTTCTCTCAGCGACCAACTTCACTTCAATTTTTTTTTCCTGCATTAGGGAAAAAATCGAAGTGAAAATCACATTGAAGGAAAGATACGTATCCATTAGATTGCAAGCTACAGATTATTTTACAGTAGCTCTACAGCGAGCGCGTGCGATGCTTTGTCCAAGCGACCCGGTTAACACACGCAATTTTGGTCAGTAGCTTGCGCGATAGAGCTTCGCTGTAGAAAATCAAACGAATTCAAGTGGCACTTTCCTTGATTGCCTCATGGCTGGGCTGATCAGCGCAATACTGACTTACCCTATATCAGAGCCAACTTAGCACTGTGTAACCTAACCGGCCAATAATTTAGCAGCAATGGGTAGAAGGGTTTATTTTTCCCAAATACTCCGCCGTTCAAAAATGGAAACGCTGTAAACAAAATCACTTAACTCGAAACAAAAGCGCTACCAGAAAGCGACACGCTCAGCCGCTTTAAAAAAAGATATTTCCCTGGTTAGCCATAGTAATGTGGAAGACCTGCATAATTTGCATAATGTCAGCAAACAATGCCCCGTGTCTGCCTCGCCTGTACGCCTCCAGCGCCGCAACATGTAAGCCCGCAATCTTTCTTTCTATTTTGCCTCTCTAACGCCTGCCCTTCCTTAAAACTATCACTGCCACCTCGCATCCTCCATTTGCTCAGCGCACGCTTCTAAATAAAGCGTCCATCTCCTTAATACCCGGAAGGACACCCGCGTCGGCTACCTTAGCGAAAGGAATACAAAGCCCGTTCCGGGCCGACGCTAAAGCGCTCGAATGCACTATCCGACTCCAAACCACCACTCCCCGAAGACGAGCGGTCAGATCACGGCGCAACGCTGATATGCTAGCGGTTATACACGACCGAAGGTGAAGCGCGTATACACCGCACCTACGGTGGTCTTGTGTCAGCTCGCTCTCTGGCTGCTGTCGCTGGGCCGCCATTTAAGTCATTACGGCTAAAGTAGACACTAGTTGGCCGAGCCGGAGCTGTCCCGATACAGCTCCAACTGGTGCGAGCGGACAGCCTGCTCCGTGCGACCGCGTCATGGTCGAGGAAAAACAAAAGACGGCCGCTTCGGGCACGGTCGAGGAAAGGAAGGAGCGGCAGCACGGCTCTTGAGGCCCGGCAACGAAAGTAGGCCGGCCAGAGGGGTCAGGGTGAAAGTGGTCGTACCGGCCACCGCCTCCTTGACTGGGAAGCCTCTCTAGGGTGGCATCACGTTAGCTGAAGAACGCTGTGACGAGCTTCCGTTCGTCTAAACGGAATCCCTTACAACATGTTAGTAAACTCAAAACATGAGCGGCGTTTGAACGCTTTGGCAGAGAGAAATGTAGGTTCGGACCTCCCCCTTGTCGTGGGGGTGTTCGTCTGGAGGGGCCGCTCTGAAAGAAGCGGCTATTCGGTCCGGGCCGCGGAACTTGCACAGCGGTGACTTGCGCGAAACTGCTCGAGGCACGTGCGGGGTCATGTTGACACTGCTCCCGTAACTCTCGTAACCCCTCTGACGACACGTGTCAAGGTTCGAGTTGGCGCTCGGTGCGACCGTTGCATTATGCGGACCTGAATGCGATTGCAGAAGTTGATGGCGACGTGACTGCGCGGTGAGACCTTTTGGACCCGTTCGAGAATACGCAAAGCAAAATTCACTAGCTGCCGTTTTGGATTCGCAATTTATATTTTAAGGATGTGATTATGTTACCTGAAGGCAGGGTGTAGCCTCAACCATCTGGGGCGAAACGGGATCAGTGATCAATGCTTACAGTTCCACGAACCTACTACCTATTTATCAAATACGGCCAGTTCAAACTCCGATACCACACTTGGATGGTTTTACCACATCTTTGGCAGCTGTCTAGTAGTCTCTTTAATGTGACCCAATCTAATCCCCCGTAGAAAGTTTCCTTCACTTCCTGCGGAATAAAGGCTAAGTTCGCTTTGACCCTCTAAGAAGGGTGTACGGCAGCCACTGTGCGAACTTGAACACGTTTCTTTCTTTGACTTCAACAAAAAGTAGACGATGCATTTCAAATGATTTAACTTTTATAACGGTCATGTAGGTGAACGGTATATGTGTATTGTCGAATACGCCGCTTTACAGACGCTATCGATCTAGGGACACGTAACCTGACGATTGGGCTCGAACGGGGGCTCGTCAGTGAAATAACCTGAAAATAAAGTGCCACGATTCACGCCGAAAGCGTTCTACATACCGCGTATGACCGACACACAAAACGCGCAACATCATTCGGCAATCTGCCTTGACCTAAAAATCTCGTGTTGACTGCGTGAACACAGAAAACATCTCGGACTAGGACAGCGCATTCAAGTGGGCCTAATGCTAAAGCGAATGGGTGGATATTACTGTCTACTGATCACCCCGAACGGCTGCCGTCGGTCTCGCTTTAGCGCTTGCGAGTGGCTTTTATTTCGTTCAAACGGGCCTTTAGTTGAATGTGAGGGCATTGAATAACAATAGGCATGGCATAAGCCGCTTTTGGTATGAATACTACACGGTGGCTGAGTACAAACTTCATTATCGCTCATCGTACGTGGCCTTCAACCGTGCACCACCTGTCATCTCAACGTTCCAGTGAACGGTATAATGCGACCGACTTATGCACGGGCCATTAACCCTCTATGGATGCGGATAGAAACGCTTTTCCGTTGTTAATGATGTAACGGGTTTTCAAAGGGTGATCACCATTTAGACAAATACAAAACAAGAAGAAAGGCGGGAGCCATTAGTGCATCTGCGCTGCATGCTATTATGCAGCATACTCTGCACGCAGGGAACAACTGTGCCGATTTACTTTTTTAATGGGACATGTGGCTATAAACACCTGAATGCGGACAGAAAATAAACAAAGCAATCCCCGGTCTTCCAACGCCGTTGCGTTTCCATTTCTGTTCTTCTTCCCAAATGCCTTTATAAATAAATAAATAGATAAATAAATAAATAAATAACAAAACACCTCCAATAAACTTCACACTCGGAAGAAGCAGGGCCGATTTGTTGATTTTCCTGAAAAGCCCTTCCATAAAATTCGTTGTGAGAAAATAATCACAAAATGCAAGAAGCTACAGGTTCTGTCTCTTTAATATTACACAAGTGCAGTTTTCTTTGTACCGACAAAAGCAGGGCTACACGTTACTTCATCTCTCAAGCAGCTGCATGTAGCCGACCGTTGTGAGAAACAGACTAGCAGTTTTTGGACGACACCTAAAATCTACAGCCTTATAAAGACTCAGAAACAGCGCTGCAAGCACGGTCGAGACCTGTCGCACGCAGCCTAAAATAATTGGAGCTTTCCCTTTGCAGAGGTAACCAACGTGAAACCTTTGTCATGTAGAGATCAAAGCAGTACTTCCTGGCTTAATCCAGATTTTCTTAACATCCGTTTTCTATTGAAGGAAATTCGGCAAATTTCCATTTGTGTACGCATTGCGGAAAAAGGCTATAATAAACGTACTTCCTTCGCGTATCCAGACGCAAAAGCAGTATGTATTTATATAAAGCCGAAAGGACAAAAATACACTGGGACATCAGCGGCAGCTGCAATGATTATAGCCGGGACGTAATGTCATTCTGCGAAGCCCAATGTTATGAGTTCACGCGTAGGCACTTGCGGGTGTGTCAATCCTACTTTTTTTTTAAAGAACTATAGTTATCATTGCGACTCGCATATGTACCAGGACTGAGTTGTTGGTTTTTTTTAATAGTTGTCCACATCTATCTCACCTTTGGGATTATGCAACATGCCCGTCTTCCGACGTTATCCTCGATCCTACATACTCGATGCATTGGGCCGGGGTCGGCATGCCGCGCTTCTGCCATGTTGTAGGCTGCAGAATGGGCCGGATTACCTTGTCAGCACCACTTAAGAAGGGCAAGTGTCGTACACAAATGGTGAGCCGAAGCGTAAGCAGTGGTTTCCCGCCCCCGCGTTACTGGCGTCGCTCAAATGCGAACACTTTCTACCGCACCTTCGGAACTAGCCTTACTAGTCTTTGGATAGTAAGAGGCGCATTCACATCAGGCCGACATTCCGCCGATTCGGCACCGTGTCTGTGGGCTGTCCGTGCGCATGTCCCTCCTTGCACACGCTAAATTTCGGGCAATGTCGGCGGCGGCGCCGAAACCTTGCCGGCGTGTCGGTGTCTGCTCGCAGTCTGCTGTGTCGGCCGTGGAGCAAGAAGTTTTGGGCCCACGCGAACATTGTATAGAGAAAATTGCCGAAATAAGCAAGTAAAACACACAAAAAAAATTTAGCAGCTGAGGGTTTAAAGCTGGGAAGTGAAATAAGGCCCTCGCATGGCTTTAAATCACAGAGCCGCAAGACCAGTGTAGTCGCAAGATATCAAGCAAGCGACTGTTCTTTCCTATCGCACATTGCTATATATTTAACAGATGGTATCACACAGAGCGGTTTTGCTCAGCATCTCTTCAATAAAGCTTGGCCAGGAAGCCTCCCCTAGCTCTCACAAATAGGTGATCACCGGCGGTTGCGTTTCCAGGCATAAAAACGATCGCGAAAGTGTGGTCGTCCTGCAGACCTTTACTGCACTCTAGACAATGGCCAATTTCCACCTTGGTTTCATTTTTCATTTCATATTTATTAGATAATTTTGCGCCTTACAAATATGCAACAAGATGTTGGGCCAATAGCCGAAGCTAGTTGAGGCCCAGATAAAGATAGACAGCATGGAAAACAAACTTAATTAACAATTCAGCGAAACAAGTGCAATACTTAGTGTACGCAGAGTATGTAAATACAGGACGCAAAGGCACTCATAAGCTGCGAGTGAAGAAAATAAACACCAATATCAATCAATACAGGGAAAACAAAATATACACTTTTACAAATTTGAATCTTACACTCGAGGTTGATTATTTAAAAAAGAATCTTTACAGTACTCTTTTTTTTTTTCAAATAAATACATTCAGCTTCTTTGTACACACAGATACACAACTACATGTACAGACCTAAGAGCCACAAAAACAGAGTACACAGCAACACAAACCTCGATGCATTTCGGCAGGAATAGCCGCTGAAGAGATCGGAACCATACAATTGAAAGTTAACATAAACCTTTTCCACAAATATATTTTCATGCACCAACCTGGTGCCTGACCACGATGCCTTATTGCTATTTATATTGATGTTTCCTTCAATCTAGCTTCGAACGATAGAACCTTTTTATAGAAAAAATAAAATTGTTAGCCATCTTTATTTCACGGGGTACACTGTTCCAGACCTTTTACGATTAAAGCTTCGGTTGATTTTAATTCCTTTTAACTCAGATTAAGTTCGGGAACTGTTCCGCCCTTAAATCACCATAAATGTTCCAAAACGTTACACGTTTTGCAATTCAACTGCAGCCGCTACCTAAGCCAGAGTCACCGAATTTCGAACACGAAAACACCACCTATCTCGTCGGCGAAAGTGCGCACTTGGCTGACGTCCACTAAAGCGCCCACAAAGCGGCTAACCCTAGGTGGTCCCTCGTCTCTCATTACCTGCGACTCGCTCGAAAACACGTGAGTCATAAAAAACCGAACCTCAAAGAACAGAGCGTGCATTAGAAGCTTCCCATCTAGTGTCAGTTTGCCTTCAACATATGTGTGGACAGTGTCACAGCTGCATCAATGATGATTCTGCAACAAATAGCTGGAATGAGTCCAATGACGAGGTTGTACTTTTTAGTTGACATCGGCAGAACACTCGTCGACAAACCTGGCGAAACGAAACATTTCCACGGTCTCATCTCATACAAATGCACTCCGGGAACCTGTGAAACTTTTTCTGAGTTCTTTCTGCTCTCAACACAGCATACACAAACAGTTACCGCTTCCGTATAGGCCTGCCCACTGAATACTACTTGGCCAGCTGTGATGCCATGAAAATGAACAAACTGAGAAACCGTGTTGTTTGTTAAAAGGCACGAACCATTCCATACAAAAGTGCTGCGGCACTTCGCGGCCATAGCAAATGCAGCATCGTGCACGATCGTGAACCAGACAGGCGATTTTGTAAAGCCGTATTGCTTGGTGACTATAAGGCGGTAACCGCAGCAACAATCCCGATATACGACGTATTCTTTTTACCCGAGAGTGCCCGCTTAGCAAAGCATCTTGTAAGGGTGTGCCCGCTTCTCGGCGTGACCAGATTATGAAATTTTCTGGATGGCCAAAATACAACCCCGCAAATAATTCCTGATTAAGCAGTTTAAATCCGTTTAAGACCGTGAGCGAAAAATTGCCGACGACAGACGGGCACGCCGAGGCCACTCACCAGTCCTAACGCATGGGGCCATCGACACTAAACATCGCAATGGTAGACACAAATGGTCGTTCTCCGCGTTAGGCGACGGTAGTTCTGTGTATAATTTAAAAATGATTGGCGAAAGACAGGGTGATTTTCGGGCCCAATTCGTGCTTCTTTTTTTTTTTTTTTTTGCAAAAAGCAAAACTTGGAGCTTTTTTCCTACAACTGCGTAAAACTCCGTTTGGGCTAAATGAATTTTATCTCCGGTATTAAGGGCTCCGCTATCAGACATGAACCAAGGAAGTAAACGCCGGAAAGAAAACTGTTTGTTCAGGAGCCCATACGGAAAACTAGTCCGTAAACTTCTCGTTGAATCCAGTTTTCTCCCATCTTGGTTCTTTGAAGTGCTATAACACATAACCGTTGCATTTCGTGTCATTATTTCTCCCGTGTATATTTGCCTTTGTTTCTGAAGAAAAAAAGAAAATTAGCGCAGCTTTTACTACTGGTGCAAGCCTGGCGAAACATCAGAGCTGGCGGCCTATCCCTTCGTCGGCGACCGGGCGGTTGCCCCTCACATGATTTCTGAATTTTCCGCTGAAAGTTCTGACCGACGGGCAGGTCAGGATTGTTTTGTCCGCAGCCTTTCACATCTCTCCCAATGTGAACCGCGTTCGCACAGGCTAGAACCCGTGGTAACGGGCTTCCCGAACTCGGCGTCTGTAGCGCGAACTCCCCACTTAAGTCGCAAACGCACGTGAAATGGCAAATAGACGAGCACGCGAGAGATCAGGCCGCGAATTCTGGCTAGAGTGTTCTCGAATGTGGAGCTGGCCTACGCCGGGCACTCCTCACGAGGCGCTGGCTCACGTGCGCCGGCTGGGCTTTTTCTGGTAACGCCCGACGGCGGAACTAAAAGTTTAAACATCTCTTCTCTTGAACGTTCCCGCCTAAGTTGTTTGCTCAAATGGTAATCAACCGTGGCGACCCCCGGGAGTTATGAGCGTTGGCCAGGCGATTCCCGTGGGAGCGTTGCGACGACAATTGCTCTTCGCATAGGCGGCACCGTAGACGACGGGAGCGGCGGTATGTGGAGGCGGAGACGGCGAGACACGCACTTCCGTATTGCGGCCGCGGACGCCGGCGCCGGATACGAGAGAAGCCCGTGACACGGGCGCGTTTCCGGCCCCCCGGCCATTGTGACAATGACGTGGCCGATTCGACTCGGCGCGGCCTTCGCGCGCGTCGCGACCCGTTAAGAAGCGGCAGGAGGCCGCCAAGAAGGAGGCCGTCCGTGAATCCGGTGGTCATCGCGCAGCAAGCGTACGGGCCTTCCACGACCTCACCGCGTGCCGTATATAGCGAGCTTCCGCCGTATTGTATATAGCAGGGTCACCGAAGCTGCCATGACTTCGTGGCTCTTTATTGACTCCGTGGTATTTAGAAACCGTCAGCGTGGTTTTCAAACTGCTAAAAATACAAAACGGAAAATATTGGGGTGAAGTCAGCCTCCTTTGCTTTAAAGGGACCCCGCAACACTTTTTTCCACTTTTTTGAAATCTTAAATGCTTGCAAAACGCAGTTACCCAACACACCCAGTACTTACATTAGGGGTCGCAAAGTACCTCAGCCAAAATTACTGCTCTATGCCCATCAGATAACTTGTAGACTCGCTAAAAGATTTTTTCTCTTTTTCCCTGTCTCGACGCTCTTCGATGGCTCGAATTACGCCACTAAGGCCATGTAGCGGCTGTTCGCCGGCTTTTTTTTTTTTTTTCAGTTTCAGAAATGAACGCTTTTCGATTGTAACTTTTTTTAAAAAGCCGGAAAAACAAAGCAGAAATGCAAGGCGTATATCTGGTGCCACGAGCGAATCACGCAGTGCCGCTCCGTGCTGGCGATAACTATAGCTTCTGCAGTGGTTCCAGAGGCGAATTAAAGAACGAAAGCGCTTATTGAAAGTGTGGAAGGGTTCCTTTAGAGCGTGGTTAACAAACATAATGCACAAGGAAGTTGGACGTCACGCCCGAGAATGTGCCCGCCAGTTTCGAAACCAGGGACAGAAAGACGAACACCCACCATCGAGAAGATGTCAAGATGAATGCTAATACCACGGACTCACGGCAAATATAACGCTATTCAAGGAAACCGGCATTGGCTATCAATGACATTTGGTTTGACACCTGCGGGTCCAGACGGCAAATAGTCATTGTATAGGGATAGTACAAGAGGGGGAATCTCGTAATGTTACAATATATACATGTAAATGCACCCAAAATGTCTAGAAAGCTATTGCTTTTTTAAAACAAATCTTTCTTATGCTCAAACAGTGTCGCTATATTGTAGGTTCCATTTACATCAAAAGCCGAGACAAGTAAGTATCAAATGCGTATCTGGGTAGCAGCAAACGTGGCGGCGCTTTTCAAAGGGGTTGACTGCTGTTTCTTCTACTATATAAAACAACATACAGGAAAACATAATAATTTACTGGTAGATTCTAACAACATCGTTCTACAGTTTATTATAACACTTCCTTGTTTAGTGACGGACCACTGCTGCAGGGCCAATGAAATGGTTTATTTTCATGGGTATACACGGATGGTTCCGCCATGCGGTTGGGTGGTGCACGCCCCCCGCTGTTTATTCAAGAGAGTAATACAGTACTGGGGGGAAGAAAATGCTCTACATGTTCCCTCCAGGAAGTGGGCGACGACCTCGAGAATTGAAATTTCACGCTGCGGACGCGTGGGCGCGTAGACGTGTGACCGCTCTGACTCTTCCGTTAGTGTTTATATAAGGCGACTAGGCCTGTCAAACAACAGCGGCAAGTGGACCACGGGCGGGCGCTTCTAAGAACGGACGGAGCCTTATTTAAAGCGTACGGCGGCCCCGTGACGACAGGTCAATGGGGCCGAAAAAATGTCTGGAGGTATACAGCGGAGTTTTGTAGCGAAGGGCGTGCCCTGGCCTCTGGTGCCGTCTACAAAGCGTTATGAGCAAATTTCGGGTCACAAATTAGGGTCCAGCGGCAGTACTTGTTTATCTGCTTGTATTTATTCTTCACTAGTTCATCTTTTAAAGTAATTCTTTCGGAGATATACTCTCAGTATTTCATGGTTACCCGCGATAAATGAAGTTACGGTTCTTTCAACCAGGGCGGTCTCCCTTAGGTGATATTTTTTTTTCCTTTCCCATTAGCAGTCTTATATGTCGTGATCATTTAGGGATATGGTGGACACGATACCCAATGCCTGTACTGGATGAATAAAAGATTACCTACATCGTCATTACGGTATTTACAAATAATTGAACCTTTAACTTGGACTTTAACTTAGGCTTGGTATCCTCACTTTGAACTGCATCGTTTATGGGACTCTCGAGATTGCTAGTAAATGTTTAACAGCAACACTTGTATCATGTGCCCTTGTTTTCGTGTTGTTAACGCGGTTTCTTCTTTTTATAACTATTGAATTGAATGCTGTCATATCAATACCAAGAATTTCAGCATCATAAAATTTCAGCGTGCTTACAAACATACTGTCAGCCACTGCTCATCTTATTCAAACATATTTATGTGAAATAATCACTCCACAATGGTTATTATTTTATTTTGTTAACAATTATAGGGTTTCATCTCCTTGATGGGCGATAAAATGCCATCATTAGCCACCTCCTCCAGGCGAACGCCTTGAGTGCTGTCTACCGCTGTAAAATATCTAAATACTTTGTTGCCAGATGTCTTGTCTCTGAGAGGCACTTAGCATTTTTAAACAGGTGAAATTTAAATACGAGGCGACAAGTGTACAATGAAGCACGTGAAATGAGCGAAAAAACGCACCTTGCAAACTCGACCGCTCGACAGACCTTGTTAATTTCCGCGGAACAAGTCTTCGGAGGTTTCAACCGGATAAAATAGGCACAAAAAGTTTATTGAAAAATAACAGCAGGTACGGACGTCAAGCGACCGCACTGCATCAAGAAAATGTCGCAGGTGTGAAAGAAGTGCATCGCAAAAATCATTCAAATGACACTTATGTAACCAAACTATGAAGAAGCCTGGTAGGTGGAAAAGCCTCCAAAAGAATTTCAGTGTCAATATAGTGCCACGCCCATGAATCCTCGTTTTTTCCCGGATCTACAAACGAGCATCTGTGTTAAATGATGCCAAGAAATGATGGAAGGATACAATAGAAGCAAAATGCTCTGGAATTCTTGCAGGCAAGAAGACGTGGATTTACCACAGTTATTCGGAGAATAAGAGCCCGACGAAAGTATAAATTTCCCCTTAATAAGATTCACCCACCCACACACCCACCCACACACGCACACACACACACACACACACACACACACACACACACACACACACACACACACACGCACGCACACACACACAGACACACACGTGCGCGCACACACAGACACACACGCACACACACACACACACACACACACACACACACACACACACACACACACACACACACACACACACACACACACACACACACACACACACACACACACACACACACACACAGACACACACAAAATCGAAGTGTTGCAGGAAAATTCTGGAGGCTGTCTTCGGAAAAAAAGCATGATGCCAAAGAACGTACACCCTTTGTGAAAATTTTGTAGGCCAATTCTAAGCCTTCTTGACCACAAAGAATTCGAAGAACTGGCTTCACATTTAAATGTGACAAAATATTTTGAGGCAGTAAGAAAGAAAGGTGTTTTTTTTCTATCTTGCCTGCACAAAATGTTTCAGCCTCACTCGGGACGTAAGCGCGTACATTGAATCTTTAAACAGCCTCCGCGTTTCCGGCTTAGCCCACAAAATTTTGAAAAAGTCTCTACCTCATAAGGCATAAAGGGTTTTTAGGGCTCAATCGTAGAGAACTGCGTAACTACCTACGGTTTGCAGCAGAATGTCATCAGAATTGCGGCAAAGCGACAGGACTGCCGGGGATATTCGTAGGGGGGGCCACTCGCTCCCACGGAAGGCTCCCATTGTCATGTAGTTCCTCAGAGAGGTTCCGCACAGACTTCCGCAGAAAGGTTAAACTCCTGATTTAAGGACGCTGCAGTTTTAAAGTGACTGTGAGCCATCACTTCGCATTTTTACAGGAGTTATGCAAGCCCTGAATTCATAAATGGTTTTTTGTACAATTTTATTGCTTGTTTCTTAGTGCCTGTTCTCGTGATTGTTTGTTTTGAGTTACAACTTCAAAAAAAAATGACTGCCCTTCTACTACCGTGTAGGTGGAAGGCTACCGAAGCTGTATTTGTGGAAGCAGACAGTAATTCCACAATATTTGCAACTTAACAGCGAACTACGTAGTTACGAAATGTTAGAGTCATCTTAGCGGCCAATATTCATGTAATTTGTGGCGGGATAGTTTCGACAAAACAAGAGTTACAACCGTTTTCTATATCCATACTCCCTTCGTCGATGGCCATACATTGACAGCAGCCGGAAATAGACTACCCTTTAAAACTTCACAATGAACTAAGGAATAATTACGAGTACATGAAAATCGGTGCAATGATAAAGCCATGTAAGCGACCCATTTCAGTGTGGGTTGTAACAGGATAGCTATAACAGATTGAGAGCTACGGAGCATTTACACTAGCCTTGGAGCCGAATATTCTTGTTCTACGCTGCAAAGTAGGCGGACGCAGGCGCAGGTTTTGTCGGAGCCTGGCCATTTACAGCTTCGCCGTAAAAACGAATCAAGGACGTGGCCACGTCCTAAACCTCGTCCCCGAACCGACAGGGGTGAAAGCCCATAAAATAGCTCCAGGTCTGTCAGCCGTCACGCTAGCCGCGTTCAGGGTAAACACGCCCCGGCAAGGACGGTGCGCCAATAACCGGACCGGTCAGATCTCTCCCAGCCGTTCTCGCCTTGAGTGCCGTCCGCCGCACCGCGGCCTTCTATCGCTTCTTCGACTCGGGAATGAGGAGGAGCGCCGGAGAGCACACGTCCCAGTTGTGTAACAGGCCAAGCCTGGCTGCTTCTCCCGGCAGCGAGGGCCGCTGTCAGTTACAGCTCCAACGGCGCGCGGCGATTCGCAGTCGGGGCATGTAGCGTCGATGCTGAAAGTTGCATTCATCTTGCTGTTTCTTTCCCGCTCTCCGGGCGCCTCTAAAAAAAACTAGGCAAGAAGGACACAAAAAGCGGTTCGAGCGGTAATCAGGATGAGAAAGCGAGGAAAGTGTGCTCGTCGGCTCGCAGAAAGGCTGATGCTTCGCTACTGAACAGGTCATTTTCTCTTTCTTTTTTGAGAGATCCGGAGAGGAGAACCAGTTTACTGCGACCTTAGAATGACGCAGAGCACGGTATAAAAATCACAAGGCCAGAAGAATTGCAGGAGGCGGCATATTTTCGCGGAAGGAAACTAGCGGTAGTCATAGGACGCCATTCGTTAGAACGCTATCCGTTGAAGACGAGCGCAGCTTCCAGCTGTGTAGAAATACTGTATTGAGGAGACTTGTAATGAGGTCAGTTCTATGTCTTAGCTTTCGTTGTAGTGGACTGGAAGCAGTCTTGACACGCAGACGCAGCGGGTGCGTGTCTCGAGGCCGGGAGCCGACTAATAAAAACCACACATCACGTCAGTAGATCTGTGCGCTGATAACAGTACGCCTTACCGAGAATTCGACAGCCGGAAATTTCACGCGCAGCCCGAGAGGTTTGTGCGTGCCAAAGGAGATTAAGAAGAGACCACCTAGGTAATTCCTTCTGAGTATAAATGGAAATATTAGTTCCTTTTCCAAGTTTCTTGTCCCATATATTTTGTTCAGTTGTACGGGTTTTTTCAAGCGTACTCTGAAGAGTTATGCGGGAATCTACACTGCGAAGTGAGAACGACCGAAAGCGATGTATATTATTTTATTTTAAAGAGTTCTTACAACTGGTTGACCTCATTTTTTTCTGCGTAATCATGAAAGTGCACATTTTTGCAAGCCATAAAGTCGCAACGTTTAAGCGATACGTATATTAGGCTCCAAAGGGGCTTTCTTAAAAAGACTTCCTGGCACTTCCACAAAAATCCGAAAAGAAAAAATATGTTCAATAGCAACCGGTTATTCTAGTGAAGCTGTAGTGTTCAGCCCGCTACACCATACGTTTCAAAAAGATGTTGAATCACGTCCTCACACACAGTCACACAGAAACACGTGCACTCCCACACAAGTTGCTTGTCAAGTTTCACCTTGTCCCGTGCACGGCAGGTTGCACAAACGATCATTGGTAGGCGTGGCAACGTTTATCCGGCATGACTAAGCTTCAAAAAAGCCCCTCAGTTCAGCTCACATGTCTTGCGGCCTATCCATGTTGGCGATAAGTGTCTGTTCCTCAACAACGTACACTTCGAACACGTGCAATTGACGGGCTTAACGTTTCCACTCGCACGCCTGTCAGCGCGTGTGCTGCGTTATACTGAAAACATTGCGCATCTAGTTTAACGCGGTATTCTCAAAGTGCATTGGCGCAAGGTAGGCGAACAAACTCGAAGGAATAAATGATGCTTTCGAATTCAGTGTAATACAATTATTGTTATTTATCATTTAAAAATACCTTACATGCTCTATTACGGCGCCATGAAGTAAGGGGGGTACACAGGAAAAAAAATGCTAGTGGGTTGAATATCAAAATAGCACGCGCTGTTTCCTTGAAGAATTAGGTAAAAGCGGGATTGCAGATGTTTTAGCTAAGGAAGGAAGTGTGCAGATATGCGCACCATGTCGGCTGCACCTGAACGAGAACTAACGAGTCGCCTAAAAGTCGCGTTATACTTAGCGAATAAACGTCTCTGCGTTTATGACCCATAGCAACTCTTTGCGACGAGGCTGCTTAATGTATCGCACCTTGTTCCAACAACTGGGTTCGACTCAAAGATTATATCTTTCATAAACCGTTTGCTTTGTCTTCCACGCAAAACGGCGGTACATTCAGTTATAAGGCTACATCGGGTACCGGTATCGTTTTCTTACAATGATACCATGAACAAAGAATACATGGACTAGAAAACAGAGAACTAGAATTGTCCAGCCCGGCCCGGAGAATCCGCGGGAGTTAAAAACTTGTCCCCTTAGTGCCCGCTTCCTAGAAAATAAAGACAGGACCGTTTTCAGCCGCACGTGCAACGCCACTGATCCTATCTCTTTCCTCCTCCCACCGCTTCTGTCTCCTCCCCCCCCCCTCCTGCGGCTATTTGCACTCAGATCGGGGCTTAGCATGCGGAGAGTAGACGTGTTTTCTCCACAGTACTGAGTGGCGCTTTCAGGTTAAAAAAAAGCTCGTTTCGGATAGTGGGATTCCTTTGGTTGGTGACCATGGCTGCGAGAAATATAAGTTTGCTATCTGTTTTACCACGTTTTACTTTCATTAGAAGTTAGGCTGTTCAGAGTGCTTGGTCTCACTTAGATCTATACATCTGAAGTTGCAGAACTGATAAATTTAACGAAAGATTTGTAAAATGAATATTTACGTGCCGATTAGAGTGCCGTTTGGTTAACGATTGCGTCGCGGTTAATGTACTACACTTAAATGGCAGGTTAAGATAGTAGGATTAGGGGCTATTTTGTCGGAGCTCGAGTAGAAGGTCCTTCTTTGGCTGGCGGCAAGTGGATTAATGGAGTGATAGACAAACGACGGACTAATGTTTTCGGCCCTATATATAGCCCAGGTAAGACTATCGTCATTAGAAGACGCTTTGGCTCATAAGTTTGAGGTGGATGAGACGGCGCGTGCATGCTGTGAGCGACTCAGGTAAGGTTATAAGAAGCGCTAATAGCGCTAATAACTGGCCATTCCGAATAACATAATATTAGCATCACCCTAATGTGGTCTTGATGTATTTTTACACTACATGTTTACCGCTGAAACTGGCATTGTTGTACCATAATGCGCTAACGTGCTCTTCGAACACAGTTATAACGGCGTTACCAGCGCCTAAGCTACCGTGCAAGCACCGTGCGTAGTCTATGTGGTGGCTTTTTGACAAAGCTTTCGGCGGAAGGTGTAAATTTGATTGCTATGCAGTAACTGAAAGCTCTTACAGCCATAGTTCGATGTCCACGGTTGCGGCTGTGCGGATTTGCAAGTGTCCAAATTTTCCTGGTGGAATGCCTGAGCTCGTCCTATCTCCTGTCGTGCCCGCCTTATATGTGCGCTTGGCCTTTGCCTTTACAGAAGGCGTGATGCCACCTGCGGCGGTTACGTGTTGGCGGCGGTTACGTGTTGGCGGCTTTTGACCATGGAGTCCTAAGTCGAATTTATGCCGCGGAGGTCATTTTTCCTATGGGATATCGCGGTGCGTAAAGGAAAGCCGAGCAAAGCTTAAGTTATCCCTGTCCTCAATGCGGCACGCCTCACAGACCACCTGCAGCTCGGACGAAAAAAACCAAAGTTTGATTTTTCCAGGACTTTGCCTAAGGGTAACTGTGAATTCAGGACTACAAGTCAGGCGGAATAGAGAGAAGAGCCCATTCGTTTTTGAACTGGCTTCGAAACGTGTCGGTCAAGAAGGCTAAAACATAAAGGAACTACTGCAATTTGTGGCCGTAGAAGTGGTCGCTGCTGAAGGCCAGGCCAGGGAGGATAACGGGCTGTAAATGTTTCGAGGATAGCTGCATTTAGTGCGACGTGGAAGGCAAAGTACAAGTGATAACACGTAACGCGAATCTATAAATAACCGTAACTATTAATAAACTGTAGAATAGTCGCAGCTTACAGGAGCGGTAGCTCTTTCAGAGCCGCGGGGAAGGAAACGTGCTTACAAGTTATGTAATTCTACCTTCATTTATTACGGGCGCCGCAGACGCTCTTCCAGTGCTAAATACAGTGGAAAACATGCCAATTGGGCTGCTGCCTCGCTGTTGGATGCTAGTGTAAAATATATTGCTTAAAAACACACCAGAAATGGGCCTTCACGAAATAATAAAATGTTTTAGATGACGTGACAAGGAAATTGAGATCAAGAAAGAGAATTTGGAACATTTTAGTGAGCATTTTCTACAGGAGAAGACAGAGACAAGGCTAGCTCTTCGACAAGAGAATGCTCAAGCGGGCGAAATGCGGAGCCTTTCTGCCTATTTACCTACTTCTGTATTGTTGGCGTTACAGGTGAGAAACTGGCCTAGTCGTGGAAGGAAAAAAGAAGATCATATTAAGGCAATCCTAGTGCTTTTTCGTGGGACGCATGCGTCAGCTATTTTGTAGCGTTTGAAGTGTTTGAGACAACTGGCGTTGCTGGAGTACAGCAGGCCTGTTTACTCATAAAACTAAGCCTTTGCTTGGAACGTAACGGTAGCCAGCTTTGTCGCAATTGAAAACAAGGACAGTAAGTGCTCTCTATGTTATCCTTCCTGTTTTTCTCAAGTGCCTTCAGGCGCGGCAAATGGTGGGTAATGGGTCGTGGTTTCAAACTAGAAAAAAGTTGACAGTGTAGTTTCTGTGTTGCTAATTGCTCATCTGACCATTCCTCATCATTCCAGTTCTTATGAACAATGCTCTGCTTTTGGGATCTCAGACGTCACCAGTCGTTGTGGCAAAAAATTACCGCCGGTGGTGAAACCAGTCTTACGCTTTCCCGTCTCTCCGCTAAGTTGGGCATGTTCGCAAACTAAGCAAATTAATTTATTATTATGGGTCACCCCATCTCTTAGCGTTCCGGTATATGTAATAAATAGGGCTAAACACCATGGGTGACTTCCCTGCACAACTTCGTACATAAAACCGAACTGCACTCGCTAGTACTTGTCGCGCTTCCTCGAAAACGTACACGTACTGAAATACACTGCAGTGGTTGTTAACACTCTGTGTATTACATTCGTCTTTCGGCTAACATATTTCCGCGAAAAATCAAGCCGCCGGCGGTGTACTTACAAAACGTTGAACGCAGCGTTTCGCTGAAAGATTTGATGCTTACAATATACGTCATCTGCATGCCGCGGAATGCAGGAAGCTGACTAGCGCGCGCAAGGCTGAAGTCGGATATGCTCAGTCGGTGCCGAGAGGGACGGCCGCCATTGTGTTTTTTTTCTTGTCGCGTCAGGTGGCACTGGCCTTGGGGACACATCTTCAACCAAGGACGTCCGGATTCCATGTAGCATTGTCTCCGCGTTTATCACCGTGGTGGCATTCCGCGGTTCACAATAGGACCCGCTTTGGCCGCATACAAGAGCCGCACCTGCGCACGGATCCTTTAAAAGGTTTAGAAGCTCTAGACGAAGGTACAGTGCTTGTAAAGCAGGGCTCATTATGGTAGGCAGTAGGCCAAGCATGACCACACTTTCAGGACAGACCGGAGTTTGACGAAAAAGATAGTAACGGCTCTGGTTACTAAAAACGGTCAACATCTCCACTCCGTGGATAATGGCGAGCGTGCGGGGTGTACGGGGACGCGAAATAGCATCCAAGTTGCGCCCCGAGTGACATCCGATTTGCGGATCGGCCATCATTCGATTTGAGCCATGAGTTGCACCTTGATTGTTCCCTAAATGAAACTGCAACTGACGGCTCAAATCGAAGTTCACTTGATTTTCGCTTGACGGTGGTGTGCGCGCGGATGGACGCGGACAGACATTGGGAGGTTCTAAGGTACTCCGCACCGTTACAGGCGAGGGACTAGGCCGTTTGACTCTCGCGTACTAACTCACGGTCATAGCCGAATGGGTAAGACGACTGACACTAACTCAGTCTGGTCTACCGGATGCAGGCTCGAATCCTGCCTGTGTACTTTTTTTGCGATTGTAAATGCAATGCGCGCGGTCGCGGATGGACATGGTGCGATACTAAGGTACTCCGCATCTAAAAAAAAACTACTAACCCACATCACTAACCAATTGCAAGTGAGCCGTGAACCACTCTTAAGCTCTGCATGGCGGCAGAACGACGTGATAACAAGTCATGAAAAGCCCACCGCGAAACGACAAGCAGCAACTCTGGAGGGCAACGTCTAGCTTTCAAGATTGTACGCAGTTGCATGCATACCAATATTCATTCCGAAGCCTAAGCAATGACTACAGCTTTCTTTTGATTTCGGCAGTTGGTACCTCAGTCGTTTTCCTTAGCGAACAAGCAAGTGTTCGTTCAAAATAGCCCACACGGCCCGGTGCATTAAGACTTCAGGAAAGAAACAGCCGTATGCTAGCCCTAATTTACGAAGGCGGTATCGTACAAGTGCAGGGCTCTCAGATGTCTTCGAACGCATACTTTGTTTCTCAGTCAAGGCTGAGAAATGCGCGACATCTGAATACCTGAGCCCTACAAGTATCGATTAATCCAACAGCAGCGCCAGAATCATAGTTAAAATGTCAACTCATGAAACATCGTAAGCATATGGCTGGACGCCCCAACAAGCAATCTGCGACCAACCAAGGATAGAAAATGACGCACATTTAGGGCGAACATCAAATGCTATGTGTCGTGCTCAACCATATAGCAGGCAGGAAGGATAAGAGAACAAGAAGCCAAGTTGAGCTCAATGATACAGGCCCCGGCCTAGAACAAGGACATCGTTTAGGCACGCAGTGATTTGAGGGTTTGGGCGTCTCACATTCATGTCGGCTGTCTAGATCGTCCAGCCAAATGGCCTCCCGCGTGGCGGGTCGCGTATACCGCAAGCGGGCCATCGGGCTCCGCCCTCGGCAGAAACTGTCCGGCCCCTTCTGGGCTTGTTGACTGCGGCGGACGGCACTAGCTACCTGAGTTGTGATCTTCACAAACGCCGGGCAATGGGTCAGTTGCGGACATAATGGCCGCGCTGTTGCGCGGTAGGCTCGGTCGCGCACCGCGTATCCGCTACACCGAACGGACGAGCTGCGAACGATCGGGTCAGTTGACGCGCACCTATGTCCGTTAAGCGAAATTAATTTGGTAGACACATCCCCTCAAACTACGCTGCACTATTGGCCGAAAAAAGACAACCACTAATCCAGAAAAAAATTTCTCTCGGATGTCCCTGAAGGGGTGCTTATGCCATGAGCCACCATAAGGAGACATTGGCAAGATACGCCTGCGCGTTTGCACCCTTGTACTTCCTCTAGCAGTGCAATTTTCACACCCCTCTTTGACATATTCATCTTCCTATTTAGAGTGACTATTTATAGGGCGCGCTTATAATTATGACTACACACCTTGCTTGGTAATCCAGAATTTGTCACTTTATTTAGGCGGCCTAGTCAGTCCCCAGTAAGCTTTTTAATTATTTCCATTATAGGCCGTAATAAGCTTAGTCATCCTTCCTATTTCGCTTAGCCATACACCCTAAATCACTCAGTTATACCCTTCATTCGCTTAGTCACATCTTAAATCACCGTGAGACACTTTGAGCAACCTCAACTGACTTGGTCATTTACTTCATTCGCCTTCATTCCTTCTAATTCCTAAAAATTTGCCCGACGATTTGTCCGTTGTCACTTCATAACCTCTTTCGTACGTATTTCTGTGCGTTCGATTCCGTCGTACGATCCAAATCGAGAATATTTATTCCTTGAATGCTCTTAAAGTTCAGAAAAGCATTTTAAAACGGCCTGACTCTCATACAATGGCACCGATGAGGTTACGATCAAGTTATTTGTGAATACCAGCCTTAAAGGACTGCAGCACTCTCCAGCTAGCACATCTAGCACACCAACATATTCATTCATTCATTCATTCATTCATTCATTCATTCATTCATTCATTCATTCATTCATTCATTCATTCATTCATTCATCCTTTATTCGAAGAAACCAAAATACATAGTGTGCTACAGGGACAGAAACTAAAGGCTAAATCGCCTGACGAGGACTCTGTCCCTCTGCAGTTCAACAGCGGTGGGGGTACATTTTACGCAAAAGATATAGACAGTTTGGGTATCTGTACAGAGAGGTGTTGCGGACTTATTACAACGCTCTTCTTGTGATTTTTCTTTAATTTGAAGTTCAGTCAATGGGAAGCTTTTTGCAGTCTCCGTGTACTTTGTATTAACGTGTGTCTACTGTACTGAGTTGTTTTCAGGGTTCTGAAACTCCGTATTGACGAGTTGACTTCCTGAAGATGTGAATTGTTTGTAGTGAACGATTGCATAACATGCATTCTGAATCTGGCTATAAGGAAATTCACGAAGGCTTTCACTCACGCGCAAGACTTCAGTGGCGAAGGTGTTGTAGGTAAGCAATGCGGGACACATAGTTAAGTTTCAGTATCATTGTTTATTTGAATAGTTGCGGCGCTAGTAATACTCGTCATATGCATCGAAGAGATAGTCGTCTTCTTCGATCCGAGTGGTGGATGCAAAGTCATCCTCAGCATTTAGACCAACAGGCGAAGCGTACACTAAGTCGCGCCAGGCTTTTACCATAGCAAAGCTGCAGGAGTTCTTTGTACGTGAGCACTGAACGACACATCACCCCAAATTTGTACAAGTTTAGAATTGTTTACTTGCATCTTCCGTCGTTGCTTTGCACGGTACTAGCAGTATTCGTCGGAATATACATATATATCGCCGTGTTCCTAACGCCAAGCATTATATGCCCGTCAGCGCTTGACATGACGGCGCTGGGGTCTCTTTTTTTCCCTTGCTAAAGCCACTGCGTGAGGCGGGGACTCGGCGGTCGCGGCGTGGCACACGCTCGCGAGCGCTCCACATTTTCTCGGTATTTTTTCATGCAACGCCGAACCAATGGCTTGTAGAAAAAAAACGTATAATTTTAACAAGCGCCGCCGTTAAAATTATTTCGCTTTTAGCCTCATTGTTTATTTTATATTGGCTTAAACCTGCCAGAGCTTTGCTGGAACGAAACTTTTTCCACTTTATTTTTTATTTTTCCTGGGGAAAGAGGGGGGGAACCCGGAATTTTTAGAGGGTAAAACGGTGCATAGTTTGGAGGTAGGATTTTAGGTGTCGGGGTAGGAGGTGGGGTAGACAGCGTGGAGCAGAGTTCCGTTGGTGCGCGTGTTGGTTTGGATGCGGCGATACGCCGTAGCCTCTTCCCTAGTCACTCTGGCGTGGGGCGGAGGTAAGGCAAGCCATGTGAGTCGGTAGTACTGAATAATGTTTTTATAAGTTCTCGGAATATATAGGTCGCCCTAAGGGTGGTGATGGCGAGGCAAGTGTGGGGAATTCTTAGGAAATATGCTCGCGAGCGCCCGCATGAGCCGTCTCATTCCCCTCCAGAGACTCGTGTCCCGTGGCCTAAATCATGTGGAGGTCGGAGATAGTGTTAACTACTACAGACTCCGGAGGTATTTTTTATATTGTCACACTCACGCTCGAATGACACGCTTGAAACGGTGCTGCTCCATTGTTCAACTGTTAGGCAACCGATCCCCATGCAGAGTTTGTATAAAGCGGATAAGCTGATGAGAAGCACAAGACGGATCGCACCCTCATTGGGTATGCGCTAATAACAGAGGAGCAACAACAACGTTTACTGAGCACAGGACCTTTGGCCGCCTCCTTTAACGTTCTAGTTTCCGTTTATTAGCCTAATTAGACATTTGTGCCCCCAACAATAGTTTACATAGGTGTGGGTGGAGTCAACACGAATGCCTTATACAAGATGGCAGTTTTGGCCAGTGTCGCCACAAAAGAAGAGTATTGTGCGGCACAGATGTGACCTTACAAACGGGATTATCCGGGTGCACATACACAGGTAATACGAACCAGGCCTGACTCTCTCAAAGTTCCTGTAATTAGATTAAGATACCCAGACTGAAAAATGCAAGACTGCGATTTGAAACACCGGAGTAGGTGTAAGTATATATTATAAGCACAAAACAAGAAAAAAAACTTGTTTCTTCAGTTAACCAGCCTAATCCGTCGGGAACCTGCGGCCAATAAAATCCAGCTATGCAAGCGAAATGCACGCGGCAACACGCTGGCGTTGCGTCGAGACGTGACTCCTACGCGCGAACGCGCGCTTCGTGCGCGTCCTTGCTGAGCTGCCGTTCGCGCTTTCTTTGTCGGAGTGACCCCGGAACAGCCCCCGCAACCTCCTTCACTACACGAGAAATTCAGCGCAGGCAACCGGTTACCAAACCACATTCCACTGCAGGGGCGTTCATTTGCGCCGCGTGGTTGTGTGTGTGGTTGACATAATCGTTTTGTCTTAACCAGGATGCTCCCTTAATTGTCTTAATTATATAATTTTGTGGAAAGCCTGACAGAAAGGACATAGCTTGGGAGTCGCGAGATGAAAACGAAATTGAATGTAACCGTAATTTTCTTGTTTTCACGGGTACTGTCAGTGGTTACGTGGTGGGTTTGCCAAACGTTGCGCACCCTCTGCTCGCGAAGACACGAGGCATTCTCCCGCTAAGTGGACGTTAAAGCAGCATAAAATGGGACGGCATAAACAGCCGCAACATTAACACTTCTTATGCTGTGCCTTAACAGTAAATGTCACCGATTAAGTGTTAAGTAAGTGTTAAGTGTCTGCAATGTTCGAATAAAAAATACTTGTGCACTACATGAAGCATTAACGAGCAAGCCAACACGTGGCTCAAAAAGTAGCCTTTCAGGCCTTTCAGGATCACTTCCTGATGGCCAGGTTGTACTTGAAATGTTATAAGTTTCCCCCAAAAATGAATGTACTGGTATCTGCAAAATAAACAACCATAAAACGAATAGGAATTTAATAGAACCATGGCTATAAGAATATTCGACGCCAAGTTTTTATTACTTTCAACGGAGATGGTATGCACTTTTTATGTATTTCCATAAGGACCGCCAGTCTCCGTCAAGATATCTAGGGAGCAAGAGCACAAGGCGAGCCGTATTGTTCTCCTGCTCCGCTCTCAGTGCTGCTTGATGTTGTACACTGCGATTCCGCCCATACGTTTCATGTGAAGTTTAGTATTGAATTTCGGTCTTGAATGGGATCACAGCAGCAACACTGCAGAAAGCTCACTCATTCCGTTAAAATATCACAAACGGATAAAATGACGTCACAAACGTTCAGATGATCGATATACTGTTCTTCTATATCAATGCACTGCGAACAAGAATGCTGCCAAATTACAATGTACTCGCGCACTTTAAGCTAAGCACAGTCATTTCTTTTTCTGTAACAGAATAACACAAAATTTAATGAACTTCGGCTTCAACGCGAACCGCTTAACTGTTTGTGAGGGTACGTCTTCATGGCTGTGGAATTTGTACCGAGCAGAAATATTGCTTTTCCTGCCCACATCGCGTGTTGATTGTTCGCGTGCGTAAGTGTATTATCCGAAATCAAGTTCTAACTTCTGCAAAGCTTAACGCGCAGAAAAGGGAGAAGGCGATGAGCTGTGTGAGGGCGAAACGTAAGGCCACAACGTCATAGTGTAAGCCCCAAGCTTTCCGGTACAAACTAGCTCGGCGCAAGTTTGTTCATCACGTTATTGGCATGTCGAAAGGCTCGATTGGAAGTCGACTTAACGACAGAGAAAAGCACAGGACGTTAGACCTATCCTCACGCAATGAGGTCTGACTTATTATAGCTATATAAATTTTTCGTCCAGAATAAAAAAAATGTCCAGCGGACACATGCCCGATCTCCAGAAAATACCCCGACCTATATCCCTAGTACGCCATAATGGGGGAGCAAAGTGCTGGTGAATCCCCATTACTTATTTGTTGTATATATCTTTCCCATATAGCTTCTCTGTCAAAACACACCATATATATAAAAAAAGCAGTATTTATGAATTATATATATATATATATATATATATATATATATATATATATATATATATATATATATATATATATATAACACGAGGCTCTTCATAGTATTTTTAATCCTTAAAACACTCGGTGTCCGTGGTGTTTGTACTGATGGTGTTTGGCAACCGCGCAACTTCACATTCTGACTTGGCTCAAATTCGCAAAGTCTACCTTTAATTCTTCCGGTGGCTGAAAATGCTGTGAGCTCTTTCCTGATTTTGACACTGCATACGACTTCTCGGAGAACAGCTTTGCTCCGCGGCTTCCAGCCCGCAACCTAGCTCTCTCGTCGTCTGCAAACTGTCTGAGGAAGTGCAGAATTTCGCTACAGGGAGATTCCGACCGCTAGACGCCCGTTTTCCCTTGCGTTTATTTTTTTTTTTTGTAGCAGCCCTACACGTTAACGAGGTCTCGCGAGGAAGCTTCGGGGGACTGTCTCCATTTGGGTGTGGCTAATTCCTCCATACCCGAGACAGCGAGGAAACAAGCAACGCAGGTGTGTCGCTCGGGCGACGCCTCGGTCTATTTCCCACGGAGGCGGCAGAGACGCAACGGTTCCCGAAAGATCAGGAATTAAAACGAAGTCAGTGCTGGGGTCGGTTTCCCAAGTCCTGTCCTCAGCAGTACGAACGAGGTTGCCGCCATTGTTAAGGTGAAAGTAATCAGTAGCGCAGTGCGATTTGCAATCAAGTAACTCCTTACATGAATGCGAATTAGGTGCAACGTTTGTATTCAAATGATATCGCGGCTGATATTGCTTTTCTCTTGTTAGGTTTCAGTGTCTAATTGTTTGGACAGTGTATTACCTAACTGGTTCCCTGGTTACTTCACAACAATCAATTTCTTATATCGCTCTTCTTGAGCTTTTTGTCGCTACTTCTACGCTTAAAAACATTAATTTTTCGTGTGTCATGACTTCGGAAATTTCAGTTGCAGCACGAACGATGTCTAGTTCACAGGAAACTGTATCGATAAAAAATAGCAAAACCTCAGTGCATATTTCCTGGTTGGTGTCCTGATTAAGTTATCGGCCCGAAAAAGTCATTACCTGCGGCAGTGTTCGGTGTACAGTTTTTGTTTTTCGTGTACACGGGGCAGAATGTTCTATTCCCGGCAGCAGCAAGGGCTAAGCGGACCCAAACAAGAGCAAAAACGGTTCTATGCAAAAGGTTTCAGTAAACGTTGAGCGCTTCGAGGTGGTCTGAATTAAGTCTTAGCCATCCACCATAGCAGGCGTTGTCTGCGAGGTGTGGGGTGCGCCTTTCATACCGCAAATAGAATTCGACGTTTTTGTAAGCATATGTATAGTCCAAGCTATCAATGTGTCCGTGGACTCCTAGTCACCGTTCTATCGGCAATGCAACAATTTTTTCTCCAAACAAGTGCGTGCAATAGGGAGCTTTTGTCTGCATTTATTCGTTTGTATATTTTTGGAGCAGTTTCTGCTAAACCTGTATGCGAACATACGAAACGGTCATGTCTATTCATACGGGATTTTACTAAAGGAGAAAATGGCCTTAAATAAAGTAATAAACAAATATGAATTTCCGCAGCAGTTTCTGCAGCATTTGGTGCTCAAAGACTATCTACTTTTGACAGTTGATATTCGGTTGCCACGCAGACATTTCACATTGGAACGCACCCAGCCCATGGCGGCCTGTGACGGCACGGGAGGAGCTATGGCCAAAGCTTGTGGTTGGCCAGGCGGTCGAGCATTGCAAGTCTCGGAGCGGCACCGACAAAGCGCGAGAACATGCAAAATTAGGGAATTACGGCCCTCAGCACTATGACTTAGTGCGGGGCCATGACGCACGTAGTGGAGTCGTGCAGACTGCATTGTAATGACTAACCATCGTTCAAGCACCATTTGTCTCAGCTCGCAAAAAAAACTTGTTATTCCCTCATTCACGTAGCCCCGATTTCGGCTCAAAATCTCCGTTGACTCTGAACGGGGGTGTGCGCTGGCTTACCCCCATTACCAAGCACGTCATGCAACTGCAAACGAGGTGTGCAGTGGCCTGACGTCCCCTTTAGTTGCGATGCTGGATGCGGCTTAAAGAAAAATGGGGTATGATAGGAAGGTGTATATAACCAATATAAAACCAATGGAACTACTAGTGCCGCAGAAGAAGAGAGGACATGGACATCCAGCTGCCCGGCGTTAGGCCTTACCGTCACGGCATGACGTGTAATGCTGTCAACTGGTGCCCGAAGCTCGAAGTGCTATAAGTCGGTCGTCGCTTGACACGGTATTAAGATAAAAGTTAACGTTACCTAACGTGCGTATGAATAGAGACCCAACAAAAATGATTTGCCAAGTCGTCGAGGTAACGGAAGGGGTGCGAAAGCACGCAAGGGATGACAAGGCCGAAGTATGGCCGGGTGGTCGTCTTGCATGTTCTGCGGCGCTACATACTCAGCAATGCTGAATTCGGCAACGCAAAGTTCGGCGACAAGAAAGCAAGTGATACGCGATGATAAGGCGCTCTCACACAATAAAAGAAAGCTCTGGTGTATACGCGGTGTACTTTTATTTCGCTTTCATCGGTAACACAGCCGCTACTGCCGGGAATGAAACCCTAGGACTCGGGCTCCGCGACTCAATGCTGTAACCACTGGCACACAATGGTGGTGTGCACATTCTCTATTGCACACATTGTTTGGAGCAACACCGACACAACCAACGCGGTGGTTTGCAGGCGCTCGCCAACGAGGCGGTGAATTGCTTCCGACTTGGCGAATCGATTCCTGTCGGGGCAATGTGGTTCTAAGCAGTTCTCCGCAACTTCACGCTTGCTTTCCGATAGTGCGAGGAATTGATGTTCAAAGAGCACTGGATACCAATATAATGAACTTAAAGTGGTTTATTGGCACTTCCGACACCTTTGGCAGCTCTTTTAACTAGTGGGACTCAGGAAAAAGCAGCTTTCATCTCTGCAAAAGGAGGCAGTTTAAAAGGAAATGATTACGGGAAATCTCCAAGTCGTAAATCCGCTGAAAATTCCGAGATGAGCGGAGTTTCGGGTTGCGCAAAATGCCGAAATAATGTGACCAGGTTACGGAAATAAGCGCTAATGCTGCTAACAAAGGTTCCGCTGCACAAGGGCGCTGCACAAAGGCAGAAAAGTTCGCTGCAAAAACGAATTTTTGTTATTGCTGAAGAAATAACTGCGTGATGCTCGTCTCTGTCGCGTTCGCATGTGGTATGTATGTATGTATGTATTTATTATTCTTAGGAAAGGAAGATCCACCAACAGGCGTAAATTGTCTCGACTAGGGGGCGGACACTGGAACGCCTGCTGGTGTGGGGGTGCGGGGGAAGGATAGGTAGAAAAGAATGCATAGTCCCAGAAAAGCGTTCTCGAGCCGCTCCATGCATTGCGCCAATTGTTGGCTGCCACCGCTACATACTACCTTGCTGCGAAGCAGACGCAGCATCTTTGCTCTTTCTGTAATTGTACACA
The DNA here is from genome assembly GCA_013339765.2 of Haemaphysalis longicornis. Lineage (NCBI taxonomy): Eukaryota > Metazoa > Arthropoda > Arachnida > Ixodida > Ixodidae > Haemaphysalis > Haemaphysalis longicornis. The sequence continues at coordinate 185,596,906 of CM023449.1, read as the reverse complement.
CTTTTTGAGGCTATTCTTCGTCCTCGTGATCAGCGGCATCCTCCACAGCACTCTCAAAGATGTAGACGTCGGACAGCAGTCCGGGTAAAGGGAACTGCGGCCTCGTACAGCGTAAACTTGCCGTTCCCGACCGCGTTAGGCACGTATTGTGAGCTAAGCGTTCCAACGGTGAACTTATCAGCAGCTGCCCGTAGCGGAATTTGACTTTTGTCTTCTCTGTCAATATTTTGAGATATCCGCTGTCTCCCTAAAAAATATTTTCAGGTAAAGGGGGGCAAATACATGGCGGCTATGGGCGGCAGATGCACGGTGAAATAAGTTCGGAATAAACCAATATTTCTAAATATCCGAGTTAGCGTTAACGAGGAATGACTGTATACAATAGTGTATACCGCGACAAGCTTAATGAGCGACGTCTACAAGCTGTCCTTAGTCCTTTGCACTTTTGGAGTGCAGCAAGGTAAGGTATCTTATATTAGGAGAGGAACTAAGTTAGCCAATGTGGCGCTTAGCTGACACTAGGAAACACGCGTCTTTTTCGCAGGGGGGAGAAATTGATGGCTTATATTAAATACCATTGTTCTTACCGTCAGTTTGCGCGGTTTTATAGTGTACTCTGTCGAACACGTCAGATAATGTACTTTTATTTCATAAAGAAGCTTTGTGCTTGCGCCAACTGCTCCCAGATTATGGGCTTCGTCGAGGGAGCGATTACCTCAAAGTTGTGGAGAGTACCTTCTCTCGCCTTCTAAACCCCAAATCTCTGGCGTGCAAGAGTCCCTTTTAAAGAATACCGTAGCAGTTGGACCAAATACAGGCGATGACAGCTTCGCTAGGAGGCCGGCCGAAAAAAACGTCGCTGCCCTTTCCCTAACACTGCTGTCGAATTGACCTTTTCACTGTGACACCAACCTGGTATTTATGCCGAGGTCTCTTTAAAAATTCCGTGCGTTCGTTCGCGCGCGTGCGTGTTCGTGTGTGTGTGTGTGTGTGTGCGTGTGCGTGCGTGCGTGCGTGCGCGTGTGCGTGCGTGTGCGTGCGTGCGTGCGTGCGTGCGTGCGGGCGTGTGTGTGTGTTTGTGCGTGTGTGTGTGTGTTTGTGTGTGTGTTGTGTGTGTGTTTGTGTGTGTGTTTGTGTGTGTGGGTGTGTGTGTGTGTGCGTGCGTGCGTGCGTGCGTGCGTGCGTGTGGTGTGTGTGTGTGGGGGGGGGGGGGGTGTGGAACTTGAGAGTCAAGGGAATCAGGTCGCTCTTTTTGTAGTATTGTGTTTTCCGTACTGCCAGAGAGTTGGGTTTTAAGCTTACAGTGGCCGTGCAAAGGCACCCAAATGAATTACAACAGGCTGAGAGTAACAACAGAAAACCAATATAAAAGACGATAGAGCGACAACCAGCTTATTCTCGTGTAACGTGTAACGAAGGTCATTTTCAATTTCAGAAATTTGTTAAAACAATCAAGGTAAATGGTTTCGTTTGGCGGCGAAAGTAGGTAAGAAATTGTTTTCTGTATGACAAGAATAGTGTTGTAAAAATGAAAGTGAATGGCCCAGAATACGATATTTTTTACGCACTCAGTGGAGCTGTCAGTACACTTTTTACTACAATTGTCGGACTCTGGGGACATTGAGTCGTCTGTCGAGCTGTCGGGCCGTTGTATTGTGAGTGACGTCGACGTGCGCTCTCTGAAGCGAAACTAGTACCCCCAGGGCAGCGTTTTTAGCAACAGTTCAAAGACACGTCTCCGACTACAATGGTCTAAAACTGGAAGCGCGCGCAACCTTGGCTTAGAGTGATAGTTCCGAAGCCGCCCTATGTGTCCAAAAAAAGAGCCTCGTTTCGAGGTAAATTGTGGCGCGCGGAGGCAAATCCAGGTTAAAACAGTGGTGAAATCAACATAATAATTTTACGTTCAAATATATTACATATTTTTGTTAGCGAAAAGCAGATGCAATGGCAGTCAGGGGAGCTCTAGCCGGAAGGGTCAATGATATAGGGTGTGTCCATTACTAAGTTGATGTTGGGAAATACGATGAAATCGCGCGGCCTCCTCACAATATACTGTCCTAAACACTCGAACGTGCTGTTAGTATAATCATCATCATCGTGATTGCGTTCTGTAAATAGGGGTTGACATGGGGTGAATTTTGTATGTTGCCTGAGTTATTTTTTCACTTCGCTCATTCACTTTAGAAACGAAGATTTTTTTTCCCTTCAACGAGCTTGGTGGTGCCTTCATACCCCTCCAGTACTGTCTTTTTTTTGTCACGTTCCTTACTAAACAATACGACTCCCAATATGAACGCAATGATGACACATAACTATGATTGAGAAAGTTTGGACACCATTAAGATGGCATGGAATGGCACTATAGCCAAAGGTACGCATGTCCAGAAGAGCATACTATAATCGGTTGACTCACTGAAAAAGTTATCACTGGATTACAAACAGAGCGTCTCATGAAGCATACTGGTAAATATACGAACGTATATCGCCTTACCGCATCACGGCGTACGTGCGATAAAGACGGATAATTAAATGCGGGAATCCACCATTATTTCAGGGATAAAAAACGTTTTTAACGAGACACCGTTTGTCATACGTGATCCACAGGCCTTTCTGAAGACGGCGGCATACTATAGCTCTGTGTAAGTGATTAGTGAGGCAAGAAGTGCCGTAAAAACAGCAATAAACCGTGAGGTTGGTTAACTTCTGATAAAACAGCGAAGGCGGCGAAACAGGCCCGACACACTTCCGGCGACGGCGAGGGCCATGTGATGGGCGAAGCTACGGAGGGGGCGACGGAGAGTTAGAGGAAAACCATACTGATGAGGCAAGTGAGACGTGAATAAGAAGGGTTCTGACGAAAATATCCAGGAGGTGCGCAGTCGCATGAGCGTGCCTGACGATTACGGGAAAAAAATGTTCCAGCTCATGACACGTCGCCGCGGTTTATTGAACCGCTGGCATTCCCCAGCCGTATTTATTAATGGCCTCCTTGGCTCGGCCGTACGGCGTCGCATTTGCGGTTCGTTTTTTCGTTGGGAACGAAGAGTGATAAATTCTGGCTAAATCTCTCGAAAGAATTATTTATATACTTTTTTATCCGGTGTCAACACAATATTTTAACTGCACAGCCATAAGTCTGGTATTATTCAGTAAACGCGTTCCGCAAATACACATTTAACACAAAAATTCAAAGACAAACGTGTTTCCGGTTGGTATGTACTTTTATTTGCATTCCAGATTTGGTCACGAGCATTGAAATCTGCATAACAATCGCACTACCCTTAGATAGAGTGGTTGTATGCCGCTACCTTCCCGCCGTAAAAATCTTCGCGAAAAAATCATCGGCGTCACACCAGCGCTTGGTTATAGATTAACCTTTCAGAGCTACCGACTCCCAATTTGCAACCGCGGTTCGCATAGTCAGGTGCCAACTGTGCATTCCTTTGACACTGCGTATCACCAAGTATGACGCGGCCGCGAAGGATCGGGTTCAAAGCATTCTGTACCAAACTGTGTTCCCAGGTATGACGCTATGGGCACGGCCGCTCCATGCAAACACGGAAACCTTGTTTCCCATAGCACGGCGCTGGACACAAGCTTTCGACACAGTACCTCGCCAATTACTTCTGAAAATTATTGCGTTAAACATAGATCTAAACATATTTACATGGATTGAATGCTTTTGGACTAATCGCACTCAGTTTGTAACAACTAATGACTGTGACTCACCTCTTTCTGAAATAACATCTGGCGTCCCACAAGGTTCCATTCTATCCCCTTTACTTTTCCTCATATATATTAATGACCTCCCCTACAGTATCAACTCCTCTATAAGGTTATTTGCCGATGACTGCGTCCTTTACCGCGAAATAAAGAACGAATCAGATAACACACTCCTACAGGCTGACCTCGAGACTGTTCTCAACCTGGTGCAATAAATGGCTTATGACATTCCAACTATAACAAATCTAAATGCATGAGAATAACCCGGCGATCTGTTTCTACCGCTTGTACTTATACCATTAACGCAGTGCCCCTCCAGCATGTCTTTCATATAAGTACCTCGGCGTTTACATTAGCAATAACCTGGCTACTGCGGCCGCCAGCTTTTCTCATGCTCCACTGTCCCTCAAAATTCTACTATAACCGTTCATTAATTCTCCCAAAACTTCAGCTACGCTTCCGCAATATAGGGATCCCCTGCAGCACACACTAATCACTACGCTGAATCCGTTCAGACCCGTTCGAGCTCTTTTATTTGTTCAAATTACTCCCGTACTGCGAGCGTATCCAAATGAAATATAACCGTGAACTACCAGATTTTACTGTCAGGAGGAAATTGGCGTGACTTGACATTTTTGATAAGATATTCTCATCCATGAGGCGAGACCTTATTTCAGAAACCATCATACCGCTCATCATGCCTTGATCATCAGCATAAGGTTGCCATTCCTTTTTTGCCATACAAATTATTTTCAGCTGCCTATTTACCCAGAAACCTCTGCTGAAAGGAACCACCTACCCTTTTTCATCGTAACCATTCAAAACCCTTCATGTTTAAAAATGCCATTACTCAGCACTTTTTGTAACAGTTCTGCAGTGTTCATTTTCTGTTGTTTGTTTTGCTTGTTTGCTTATTACCTATCTGTTCTTTTTGTAGTTTATTTCAGTGTTTTGTTCCTTCTGCTTCTTTTTTTCCTTTTTCCCTTATCTTTTATTCTTTTTTCTTTCTTTCTTGTGCGTGCTATAAAATACTGTTACCCAACCCCTCTGTAACGCCCTATGGGCCTTGAGGGTATTCGAATAAATAAAAAATAAATAAATAAATAAATAAATAAACCCTAGCACGGCCGCTCGATGGAAACCTTGTTTCTATCGAGCGGCCGTGCGATGGGTTTGGGATCGCCGTTATCATTTTCACTTTCCTGGGCCTGGGTAGCTTCCACTGTGGTTAAACATGCACCGCCAAGTCGCCCAGATTTTCACGTTGCCTAATGCTCAGAATACGAAAGGTACTCGTAAGTTTAGCTTGGCAACTACGCTTTCACAAAACCGATGATTGAAGCGGTTGTTGGCCACTTCAGAAGATTTCTTCACACGAAGAACGCACTGACAGATTTACCAACCATTATATTACTACGAGATGTCTCATCGCCGCAGTTCTGCGCCATTCATTCTTTGTTTAATCAAGTGCTTCGCTCGTACACACATCCCCAGCAGGGCGGCATCGCGAACACAAAGAACGAAAAGACCAGATACCCCAGTGTCCTAGACACGTCACTCTAAATGCAGGTTGTCGGAAGCATTCCAGAAATAGAAACGCGAAAGTGAAACAGGCGAGACGGAAGCGAAATCGACAAACGCGGGATATGAACGAGGAAACAGCTTCCCAAGGCCGACAGCGCTCGCTTTCAGAAGCCTGCCCGCGGCGGCGTGGTGTCTTCCAAACACACCCCCGTGGGCCTTTGTTAATTTGCGTGCACACCCGCACGCGTCACTTACTATTTTCGTACACACGCAGGGGCGTTGTTAGCCCTTTTAACTCGGGAAGAACGGAAAGCGGAAAGTGTTTATGCCTGCAGCTTTGTTTGTTTATAAGTGTGCGCGTTCGTTATTTTTGAACCTTTCCCTATAAGGTTATATATTCTCCTTATAAGGTTATAGTTATGGTGGATGGGCGTGGATGTTGAAATCGGTCTCTGAGGCGCGACAAAGGGCAGGGAAAGAGCAAGTAAGACTATTGGAGTCTCTGATGTGCGCAGAACTCTTTATTTTGTGTTTCGCCTCCATTGGAAACGTAGCTCCGGTACCCGTGAGCGAAACCGTGGCTACAGATTAGATGGCTTGCACTGACGTCGCCGTAAGCTGCCATGTTTGTGATCCACAAGCAGGGCGAGAGGCTGCACACTTATCTGGTGCTCGTATCTTTCGGAGCCCTGAAGAATAGCGGAGTTGCTCACAAGAAAGGGTTGTGATGACGTTATGTGCAAGCTCAGAATGAGGAGAAATAATTGGACAGTACTGCGGAGTCAAGTGTTGCTATATTAAGTTGCGACAGACCTGTAACGCGGTTTGTAATATTCCGCATTAAATATTGCGCATACTTTATAAACACATGTTGCGTTTTCTAGTTTACACAAGTGGCCCGCCGACGGTTGTACACGTAATAACTTCATTAACACATTTCCTATGCCTAATTAGTGAAAATCAAGAATGCAAAAAAATAGCAATCCGCGTAGCATTCGTGTGCAAGTTACGTTCTGTAACGTCCTGTCTCAAGCCCTCCTTAACGATGTATCAAAACCAACTAGCCCAACTGTCGATTTTACTCAAGTTACGTTCTGCAGATTCAGTGTCTCACTTCCTGCAGTATTGCACGTTTGATAAAAATTTTACGGTTTCATTGGTATCCATGGCCATCCGGCTCCTTTCAATCAATTCATGGTTACACATGGAAAGCTTCGTCCGCATAGAACAATGATGCACATACCCACTATAACAACGCCCAAGACTGACCACTGCATTTGCCTATGCGTTGAGGACATAGTGCGGACGTGCTATACATTCAACATTTTCTCCATCCAACATGTCTCTGCTCTTTACAGTGGACCATTTTCACGGTCAAATTGCGGCATTCAAAATAGAAAGAAAATTGTTGATAGCGCACAGCCTTGAGGCACGCGCCGCGACAAATGGTGTTGTGGGAAAGCAAAGGAATCTCGGAAACTATCGCCAGAGGCACTGCAGATGGATGCCGCAAAGGGGAGGCGGAAACGCATAACTGCCCAACTCACGATTTCCTTGCGCAGCGAATCCATAGCCAGGTCAAATCTGGACCTGGGCCAAGTCGACGCGGGACCTTCTTCTTCCCCTTCCGACGCCGCATCGTCGTCGTGCTCCGAGCGCGTCTGATCCTGAGCGCCGTCGGAGCTGCTCGGCGTCTGCGGGCAGGCGGGATTCGCGGCCCACTTATTCCTCAGCATCTCTGACTGCCGTAGTCGCTGAGCGTAGAAGTCCCGACAACGTCGCACAAGCGTGGTCTGGTGCACAGCCGCCACGGGCTCGGAGTGTTTCGCGGCCGGCGCGCGGCACGGCGCCAGCCAGGTTCGTCAGGACGTTTTGGGGCCCTGCGCGGCAGACCCGGCCCCAGCGGCCTCTCGACCCGCTGAGGCCTAGACCGCACTTGCTGGTGGTGGTGGCAGGACGGCGGCGACCACGACATGTCACCGCCGCTGCCTTCGCGCGGTTTACACCCGAAGCACGATAATCGGTGCAGCGACGAAAGCCAGCCTGGACAGAGTATCCTTCCTGGAGATGGGGATCACTTGTAGCACGTGTTGATTGATGTCAGCGCGCACGTTCGGTACACAGATACAAAATTCCGGCGGATGTCGATAAGTTTTTCGCTTCCCCAGCTCGGCAGGACGGGAATCTCTAAAGCGGCTTTCAAGTTTTCCGTAGCTCAGCCGCCACTGCAAGTAATCCCGGGAAGTTCCCTTTCTTTCAACCGCTCTTAGCAGAGGGCACTCTCTGAACCAAAGCGTTACTTCCACCTACAGTGGGACGCCTCGCGCACGCACGAAGGAACGCTCTTGTCGCAGGAGAGGCGTGCGACCGCCGCGCTCGGACGATGAACGGTCCACTGTACGGTGTGCGAACAGCTGAGCCGCGTTTCGCTGCCGCCGTTAACGGAGCCACTCTCGCCACCGCGCCCTCACTCTCCAGCCAGCGCTCGCTGCGCCACCGTCCTGGACAACGTCGGACCCGAGCGGACGGGACGCTAGCGGGGCTAGCGGAGTGCGACGCCGTCGAGGGAAGCGCCGGCGGTGTCAGCCGGTTCGCTGGCGGTCAGCGCCGAAGCGGAGCCGGCGACGCGGAACCGGCATTGTTCAAGGTCGGATCGGTCGCTGCCACGGTGCTTTCGGTCTCGCGAATTCGGACCGGTTGGCGTCCTCTAGCGCGTTACACGCCACGTTATACAGGCCCAAGGTGCTTACTGTCTAATGGACGGCATCATCTACCAGGTAGAGCGTGTAATGGCTGGCGTATGATGACCGTCCAGTTCTTCTCTGTGCCCATTAACAGTAATTGTGAGGCATATCTTTCGCAGGTGCTGTGTTGCGGGCGGTGAAGTAGAGTGGATAGGGCATTTCTTTGCAGCTGAAAACTGACTGCGAGGGCCCTGTGAATCTTTACGAGGGCTCTGTTCTTGCGATAGTCCGTTCTCCGATGCACGCTCAAGATGAGCTCTGCGTCGTCCAATGGATTACAATTGGTAAACCCCTGCGGCTTGTTTCGTTGCCGTTGCTACTATGAAGGTTCGCCTATATTTTGTCTGTTATTCCCTTGCGGGAAACGAAACCTACTGGACGCTTTAAGAGCCATCGAGGCTGCCTGAACTAAACGACGGCATTTCACTTCCCTCTCACACAGAAGCGTCCTCGTCCTCAGTCGAGAACTTCACTTTACTTGTCGCATAGCGGCGACTAGAGCTATAATCAAGCGTTATTGCGTTTCTCTATCTCGTAGTTCCTCGCTTCATGTGTAGTACATACCTGCCATGATCCCTTTCCCACAATACTGATGGCTATATGTACGTTTTACGGCTGTTCAAATGAAAAAGTAACTTTATTTGAAATCCTATTATTTATTATCAGCATCCGCATTTATATTTTCAGCAGAAGGTCACATTTGAAAAACAAAAATTGTTATTCCACCACACACCTGCATGTGCCCCATTAGGCAATGCGTGCTTTGGAAAGTCACGAACATTTATTTCTGCTTTAAATTGCAGCGTAGAGTCGTGTAAAAAGGAAATTGGAATGCAAAAATAACCCAGAACACGCAAAATTGAAAAAAAAGTACCCTTCGTTGAGGTCCAAAAATGGTGCGCTACTGCTATATTTGCAAAGCCGCATTTCTGCAATTAAGCCACGCGTCAATTTTACCTACATGGAAACCAATCGCTCCTTTGTGTGTTCCGGATCATGATTGTTACGAGATAGATTTATTTACGGTGTTGTTGGAATGCGTATGACGAGCGGCCCGTAGGGGTGGTGGTGGTCGTGGGCCAAACAATGGCGCAGATCCACTTAAAGGAATTGGCCACGAAGAGTTATTTTTTATGGTAATCAATTACATAATGAAAAATAGTGGAGCAGAAGAAAGAATTTACTCTCAGGTCAAGATAGGGAGAGAAAAAACAACAGAAAGTAGAGTACGAAAAATAGGCAAAAGTCCGCCTATTTGGGATAGTTTTACCACGGCAAACGAAATGGTGCCAAACCGAAGAGCAATCGCACTCTCTTCTTCGTCCGTTCAGCCTGTTGAAATAATTGCCCGTTGAGATGTTACGGACGCATCAGCGAATATATGGCGCTCAATGTTTGCGAGCATTTCCCCCGTCAACAGACGAAGGCGCCTAGACGAGTCAGCTTGCGGAGCGGTCTTCACGACGTTTGAGCCGGGCGACATGGACTACTTGCGTTCGTTTGCTCTATGGGCCAGTCAAACTAAGGCGGGAGACAACGTATGTGACACAGCTGAGAAGTTGAAGTACTATAAACGGGCCGACGTCATGGTTCAGAAGCTTCTTACACAATCCACGCTTACGCAACGGTGTCTAAAGCCACACTAAATTACCCGGTACGTCTGTAACATTACGTCGGTGACAAGACCGTAACGCTGCTTAGAGCGCTTCTGAGATGCCAGGATTCGTAGGCGAGCAAGCCGATGTGCTTTTTCGGCCAAAGCTAAAGAAAGGTCACCATGCTTGAAGAAAGGGAACATGGTATTGATCCAGCTACCGGATTAGCGGGCGTAAAGGACGAAGAAGGGGCTGTAGTCCGTTTTAAGTGCGAATGCACTTTATAAGCGACCCTGAATTCCGTTGACCGCCGTCCGTCCACATAGCAACAGCTGCGGGTGCGCGCGCTCCTCGTCTTCCTTGGCAACGGGGGGAGATCGGCGACATGGCACATACCCACGTGGGGATTGGCCAGGAATCTCCTCGTCTTCCTTGGCAACGGGGGGAGATGGGCGCGCGCTGCCTGGCCGCTGACATGGCACATACCCACGTGGGGATTGGCCAGGAATCGGGCGTGAGAAGGGCTAATGCACCCGCTTAAAGGAGTACTGACACAAATTTCAAAGCTGAGATCCCTCTAGCAATCAAGTACAACGACAACACAAATAGGTGTCTGTGCATGGCACATACCCACGTGGGGGATTGGCCAGGAATCTCCTCGTCTTCCTTGGCAACGGGGGAGATGGGCGCGCGCTGCCTGGCCGCTGACATGGCACATACCCACGTGGGGGATTGCCCAGGAATCGGGCGTGAGAAGGGCTAATGCACCCGCTTAAAGGAGTACTGACACAAAATTTCAAAGCTGAGATCCGCTCTAGCAATCAAGTACAACGACAACACAAATAGGTGTCTGTGCATGGCACATACCCACGTGGGGGATCGGCCAGGAATCGGGCGTGAGAAGGGCTAATGCACCCGCTTAAAGGAGTACTGACACGAAATTTCAAAGCTGAGATCCGCTCTAGCAATCAAGTACAACGACAACACAAATAGGTGTCTGTGAATAAATGCGTCTTTCTTTCTTTGTAGTTGTGTGTGTGTGTGTGATCTCTCTTTCGCGAACATTACCGAACCGCACAAACTCAACTCCTGCATTCGCACTTTCACATTCTTTCCCCTCCGGAAATGCGGGGAAATTTTTTTTCCAGTAGCCGGTTGTAGCTCAGTGTTGTATGAGTATGTGATCAATTGCAGCAGATCGTCCCAGTTGTGGTCCCAGCTGACATACATAGATAGCATGCTCGCTGCGTTCGGTTGGTACGTTCCGTCAGACCGTTCGTTTGAGAGTGGTATCGCGTAGCATGGCGAAATTGTACAGAACAAAGCGAAGCACCTCTTTAACGACGGTTTGTTTGTTTGTGTGTGTGTTTGTTTATTTAGGCAGTGTACAGGTACGTGAGGCAAAATAGATTAATTTGCAATCTTCTGCCGAGGTAACCTGGAAAAAGGCGTTTGAGCACATTTGAACGAGCCAGATTGATCGAGCCTGATCGATCCGACTGACGAGGTCCCGTCCCTGATGTAGTAAACTGACATCCACGGTCACTAATTATGACTTGGGGCTGCGCATGGCGTAGCAAAATGTATTGAAGTGTAAAGAGGGCGACCTAAGTAGCAGTGGCAGATTGTGGAAGAACTTGTTGGAAAGGACGACTCAGTGGGTAAACAGGCTGGAGAGAGAGAGAGAGAGAGAGAGAGAGAGAGAGAGAGAGAGAGAGAGAGAGAGAATAAACATTTATTTAAATCAACAGGGGGGATTGTACTGAAGCTTGAAGGAGGCGGATGCCTTGAGCGCGGGCAGCATCGACAGCCCTTTGAGCTAGCGGAATATGGTTGCCCAGGACGGTGCTCGCCAACGTGCTCTCCCAAAAGCTCGACAGTAGAAAGTTGCAGATGGGGGGGAATCAGTGGGGATTGATCACACCCTCAAACCATATCGCGTAACGTTCCGGGTTCGCAAAATAACGTTCGGGTTCGCCGTCTAGGGGCGGAAAATCTGGCACGTTAAAACGGCTGGCGGGGAAAGAGATGTGGGACAGCACGTTGTGACGTTCGTACTCTCGGGGTAAGTACGGGGGGGGGGTTGGGGGGGGGGGGTCCGGGGGGGGGGGAGGAGCGAGTGTCTGAAGCGACAGCCTGTAGTGCTGCGTCATCTCGGCGTAAGAGGTGAAGCACTGCATGGGCTCGGGTTCGGCAACGCTGCTCTCGTCGCCCGCTCGGAGGGTCAATTCTCGAGCGATGGCATCCGCCATCGGAGGCCAGGGATACCATGATGTGCCGGAGCCCTTACAATCCTGATTCGCCTCTTCGGGGGCTGCTGCTGGATGATGCGTAGCGTTGTTTTGTGCTGGCGTCCCCTAGCGAAATTCCGACAAGCCTGCTGCGAGTCGGTGAAAATGACCTCTGTATTAGATTGTACGACTGTGAGGTCGATGGCCACTTCCGCCGCTTGTGTAGTATTGTCGCCGACAAAAGAGAGGCTGCAACGCTGTTTGTTTTTGACGACACAGAGTGGATAACGTCGTGGACCTACCCGGATAAGACGCCACGTCCGTATACGCCGTTGTTGGTTGATTGCCATAGATCTTGTATATGGCTTTTGCTCTGGCTTCCCTTCTGTCGGCGTGGCGAACGGGGTGTATATTACGGGGTAGGGGGTATACCGTGATGTTTTTACGGGCTTCGTGTGGTAGGTTTCCCGTGAGTGCACGCGGGTGGTAGAGTGGAGCCGAGAGCCTCAGGCGTGAGAGGATCGCCCTCCCCGTTTCTGTTACCCCCAGGCTCGCTCTTTGGTTGGTGAGATGAGCATCAATTAGCTCCTGGGCAGTGTTATGAATGCCGAGCCGAAGAAGTCTTTCGGTGGAGGTGAAGACCGGAAGTCCGAGTGCTTGTTTATGTGCCTTGCGGATCATCGTGTTGACCTTCGGTGTCTGTGTAATGGGGAGAGGAGCGTATGCTGAGCACAGCAGACACGACAAAGGCCTGGATAAGCCGAAGCAGGTCCACCTCTCCCATGCCAAGGGATTTCGTGGCAATCCGGCGTATCATGTGCGTCACCTGATCGGATATTGTCTTAAGTTTGGCAATGAGTAGTGAGTTGGACTTGTTTGCTTGAAAGTTCATTCCGGAAATCTTTGCATGCTGAGATGGAGTGATGGTGTGGCCATCCAACTTGAGGCAGATGGTGGGTGTGCCTGAGACATGTTTCTGGCGTGGCGAAACGACTAGCAACTCCGATTTTTGCGGAGCGCAGCAGAGGCCGCACGACTTCGCATATTCGCTTACCACATCCGCTGCTTCTGCAAGCGATCCAGCATTGCCCCAATTGACCCCGATGACGTCCAGACGGTGACTTCATCCCCGTATAGGCCATGCCTGATCCCCGGGATGTTGTTGATGAGAGGCGGAAGCCCAACGTGGGCAATGTTAAACAGCAGGGGACAGAGCACTGCTCCCTGAGGCGTACCTCGACGTCCCAGGAGGAATGCTTTGTGGAGCTATCAGCCATTTTTATGATAGCTTTCCTGCCGGAAAGGAAGTCCCTCACGAATCTGTATGTGTGCCCGCCGCATCCATGTGCATCGAGGTTCTGCAGGATCTTTGTGTGCCGCACATTGTCAAAAGCAGCCTTGAGGTCAGGTCTTAGGATGGCCGTTGGGCCATTGCGGGTAGCAGGTATCATGGCTTCTTCCTTAAGCTGGAGGAGGATATCTTGGGCTGAGAGGTGAGGACAGAACCCCACCATCGTTGGTGGGAATAGGCCCAAGTCTTCAAGATAGGGTTGCAAACGGTTAAGAATTACATGCTCGAGTAACTTCCCGACGCACGACGTGAGGGATATTGGTCTTAAATTCTCAGTAGATAGTTGTTTTCCCGGTTTTGGTATGAAGCGAACCTCCGCTGTTTTTTATTCCTGGAGTCACCCTGCTGCAGCAGTCGTCGGAGTTTTGTACTATTGGCATTGGGTATGCAAATGGCGAGAGAGCACTCAATAGTTTAACGCGTCTTCGACCAATGAAACTGTCGTTGAGCGGAGTAAGCAGTGCGCGCGAGCCCCATGTGGCCGGATGTGACGTCGTCATGCACAAAACTGAGGACAGCGCTACGGAGGTTTTGTGGCACAACAAGGAGGAGGCGAGCTCCGATAGCCGAATAGTTGTTCTTGCAAAAAAACTCGTTGCGGATGCAGAAACCGCTAGTAAGTTTTGATTCATCAGTTCAAGCAAAAAGAGAAACCGGACGTTTGTGTTCTGCTCCTACTTTTTGAAAATAGCCGGCTCAGGGAATAATGTCGATACGCAGGCGAGGTACCGGTCAAAGTTGTCTTCGTCAGGGGCCACTGATTCCTGTGGCAGCCGGGAAAGACAGTCAACGTCTGCATGTTTGCGGCCGCTTTTGTACTATACAGTGAAATTGTGCTACTTTAGACGGAGAGGCCAGCGTGCGAGCCGCCAACAAGGATAACGGGTTGTGACGATGGTAAAAGGATGCCCATAAAGATATGAACAAAATCGCTGTGTGCCAAAAATAATTGCCAGACACTCTTGCTCCCTGGCCGCATAATTCCGCTCCGACTTACTGAGAGTGCGGCTGGCGTAAACACTAACATGCTAACCGTCCCCGTGGCGCTAAACAAGCACGGCCCCCACTCCAACCACACTGGCATCGGTGTGCACTTCAGTAGGCACCTGAGGATGAAAATGCTGAAGAATTGGTCCGAACGTCAGATGATGCTTGATGTGACGAAAAGCGATGGCACAGTGAGCACTCCACTGAACGGAACATTTTTCTGCAGAAGACATGCCAGAGGATGGGCTATGTCAATAAATCGAGGGATAAAACGAGGAAAAAAGGAGCAAAGTCCCAAGAAGCTGCGAAGTTCCTTTACAGATTAGGGTTCTTTAAAGCAGCTAACGGCTGGTATCTTCTGTGGATCCTGTTGGACACCTTCTTTGTCGAAAACAAGGCCCCTAAGACAAGAGATCACGACTATCCGAATCGACAACTTTTTTAGATGCGGAGCATCTCATGGCCGGGGCTGGGTCCCTCCCTCCCTTGTCGTTGTCGTCGCTGTCCGCCGTCCGCACCCCCCACTGCGCATGCCTGGCCAGGCACCGCTGACGATGATTGTGGCAGGATGCCCGTAGGGATTGGCGAACCAAAGAATCCATCATGAGATAGCTTCGTGTTCCAGCACGGTCGTCATCTTCCGGTATGGAAACCGCTGAAGAAGAAGAAGGAGAAGAAGACAAAGTTGCGAAGAGCAGGGCATGTACGTTGCTCTCAGCCGGTGCACCAACGTCAACAACCTTTGCCTCACCAACGCTGACGGAGACTACCGATGCTACCACAGAGACGACAACATCGACAAGAACATGATGGACGAGTTTCGGCGCCTCGATAACCAACACCTACTCACCGCCACACAACAGTACTTGCGTGCCTTTGCAACCGGTGTGGACCCGGACGCGGAATTCAGTCTGGCGCTACAAAACACGAGATAACTCAACATAGCGACAACACAATGGAACCACAAAGAACCCCCATGATGCTTTGCATGCTCATCAGGGTTCCCCACGGGGAGATGGTGTAATTTTCTTAAAGTTCACAATGAGCCCAGCCTTTTCTAAATAGACAAAACAGTGACCAAGCGAGCGTTGTGTTCAGAAAATCTGCGGCAAAAATGACGACATGGTAAAGGTAGCACATGAACACTTTCCAATTCCCAAGCAATAAACGATGAAACGTGGAAGGAGCGTTACAATATTTTTGTGTTCGCGTTTCATTTGTCGTTGACTGTATACATACACCAGCGTCGCAGTCGTCCTACTGTTCAGCCGGGGACCCGATTTTAATTGTTGGATTTTTTTTTCTTCATTGAGAGTCATATATGTGAAGCATTCTTCATACTAGCGAAATGTAGAGACAATATTGCAGACGATAAGGACAAAATCAAAGGCAGAGGCTTTTTTCCAGGAGATTTTGTTTATATCGAAACAGGTACGGATAGCCTACTCATAACCAAATCGTGGTATTATAATGTGAACCCAACTCGAAAAAATGCATGCCAATCCTCCCTTTGAAGGTAGTTCGAAAGCGAAGCTGTAAATCAGCCACACGTACTACCCATGCGATGCCACGTGAATTCACACACGTGGCTCTTCAAAGTGTAAAAGCAGAGACAAGTGAAATTCACCTAACCACACCCTTTATAACTTGAAATATAGATTCTTTTGTAAGGTTATATCAATGCATGAATCGTGAACGGTGGTTGGTTGAGTTGTATTGGTGAAGCCCATCACTGGAAACTCCTTTTTATACAAAATTAAAGGAAGCTCAAATCCGGTGTTAGACGATCTCACTTCTCCTCCGTCTCTGCCGCCGCCGCCGACGTAGGCAACGAGATCGGCGTCAGAGACGGAGTACAAGTGAGATTCCATGCGTTGATGTTTGTGGGCGGAGCCCACTGCGGCGCAAGAGACCGCTTGACGCTATCACGTGGAATTCAGCGAGAACGCAGGGGGTAAACCAGCATATGGGCTCGGTGAGTGCACCGTCTGTCTCCCCAGCCCTGCGTGGGCTCGTAACTCAAATGGCACACCGTCCTGTCTATCAATGCCCACAAAAACGTATGCCGAGTGAACCAAGTGGAAAATCTTTCAGAAGTGTCGCTGGAGAACATCCCGAAGGAACACCTCGGCTCAACAGTGGATAAAGACTTGCTCCGCAGATTCGGCTTGTTTACGAATAGGACACTCAGTTCCCTGTGGCAGTGGAAGCCCCCTTATTTTCATCAAAGTTGCGACTGAAAGTGTACCAGTGTGCAATTTAAAAAATGAAGACTTTGCCCCAGGTGACGCTTTCATTTGCTTCATTCGTTTTAACATATCTTGCCCTGGACCATTGCTGTATAGAGCTCAATACAGTGGCACTGGGAAGGCTACGTCACTACACCCGTATATAATTTGTTGCTGGTCACATCGGCCAGATACTGCATTGAAAAGCGGGTTGCCGAAAGTCGGAATGACAAAAGAATTTTAAAATATTCATAAACACCACCATGCATGCAACTTGAAGAAACCACAAATTCTGGAAAGCGCGCATTAACCGAACTTGCAATACAGTGCGCAGAAAAGGGTCTTGTACATCTCGCAAGAAACAAATCGGTTTACTAGTTGCCGTACAAACATGTGAGTCAGTCCTAAAGCGCCGCCACGGATTCGCCGAAACAAATTCGTCCTACTGCTCCTCTCCCACGTGGACCCCACACAAAAGCACCAAATACGCTATGTAGCGTCTGCCCTCTCACGCTGCTCGTCGCAACCCCCCTCCCCGCCTTTTGTCCTCTCCCACGACATTATTAAAGAACTATCCGCCATTCGAGCTGAAATTACCTTTCTTCGCCAAGAAAATGCGACTCTCCGCCAGGAAAATAAATCCCTGAGGCTCCAGATCGCTGCACTCGCTGGCGAGCGCTCGTCCGCAAACCCTCCGCCGCCGAAGCGTAAAGCCACATCCGAAGACCCCCATTCGCCACCCTGTAGCGGGGAAGAACAGGCCGAACAGCAATTAGCCAGCATTGAAATGAATTGCCAGAAAGCACTGCTGGAGCAAAAATCGGAATACACCAATTTACACCAAATGCTGCAGGCTAGCCTAACCGCTCTACAGGCAAACATTGAGGCTGTTCGCTCTAAAATGCGTTCTTTTATTCAAGAAATTGTCCGCAATATAACCAATCCCATCGCATTTGCCCCCACCATGAATCCCCACTATGAATCGCCCATCGAGTAAAGACGCTGAGGTCATTCGCATCTGGCAGTGGAACTGCAGGGGCTACCGCCAGAAACGGGCAAACTTGCAGATGCACACTCAATCGCAGGATACATCGCCGGAAGTTATAGCCCTGCAGGAAACCAGCACGATGGTTAAGCTCCCTGGGTATAAAGCATTTCAAAGTTCTAATGATCTCAAGACGGCAGTCCTAATTCAACGTAATATCCCCGCCGAAAGAATCCAATTCGACAGTGTAGATATCCCACATGATCTAGTAGCTTTATACCTCCCTAAACGAACTGGCACTCGACTTTACATTCTCAATGTTTACAGCAGTCCTAAAGCACACGGGCACAATTTCAATATCCTTTTCTCTCTTACCAAAAAGGAAATCGGACACCATGCACTCATCATTCTAGATTTTAATGCACCTCACACAGCGTGGGGCTACTCGCATTGCACAAATAAGGGCAGACTCCTCTGGGATCAGGTGCAGTCTCATCGACTTACGCTCGAAACAGATCCCCTTACACCCACCAGGGTTGGCAATAGCGTCCAGCGGGACTCCACTCCCGATCTAACCTTCACTTTTAATATCAGAAACGCTCATTGGCACTGCACCGACAATTCACCGGAAAGCGATCACTACCCCATCCAACTTGACCTCACTCTCATCCCCTCCATGAAGCCGCGCCCGAGGCAATCATACATTACTGATTGGGATGAATTTAGACAGATTCGAGAACAGGACACGGCCCGATCTCCCACCATAAGTGAAGGCACTCTCCAAGACAGGGTTCATAATTTATTATCAGACGCGCGCTCAGCCACTAAGGCGATAGACCCAGATCTTCCCTCGGACACTGCTGGCTCGCGCCTACAACATATGTGGGCTGCTTACAAAGGCATACAACGCCCGTGAGAAAAAACAAACGCAATCGCAAGCTCCGCCGCAAATTAGGCGATTTAGAAACTGCCATACAGGAACATGCCATTCGCCTGTCGTGCGATCAATAGAATCAGGTGTGTGATGAAATGCACGGGAACTTAAGCATGAAAAGAACCTGGTCCCTCTTGAAACACCTGCTGGACCCCAGCCGGTCAAAAACCGAGCAAAATAATCGTCTCACCTCCATCGTTCACAATTTTCCGGGCACGAATGAGGAGTTAATAGACAAACTCAGTTTCCTCTACATCCACACGGGAGCCAACTATCCTCTCCCACCGTACAAATGTCCCAAGAACGTAGACCTCGACGCTGACATCACAGAGGCGGAAGGAAGAGGAGCCCTCCTAAGACTTCGCCCTGGGTCAGGGCCAGGGCCCGATGGAGTAACAAACAAAATGCATGAAATCTTGATGATAATTTTATTTCGACTCTCACGGCGTATTTTAACTATTTCTGACAGCGCGGCTCATTGCCCTCGTCCTGGAAGCACGCCAAAGTTGCCCTGATTCCCAAGCCCGGAAAACCAATGTCCATCGAGCACCTCAGACCCATTTCCTTAACTTCATGCATGGGGAAAGTCTTGGAACACGTCCTACTATCTCACCTCACGTCTTATCTAAATTCATCATGCGCACTCCCGCATTCCATGACAGGCTTCCGACCTGGACTATCGACCCAAGACCTCCTCCTTCAATTATTCCGGGAAATTATAACTCCCCCTCATGCATTAGACACAGCAGCAATCCTGGCCCTTGACTTAACCAAGGCGTTCGACAGGGTCTCGCACACAGCAATACTTCAGGGGTTAGCATCTATCAATCCAGGCGAACGCATGTACAGGTCCGCGCAGAAGTAAACGGAGCACGGGAGCGGTGGGCGAACTGCATCGCTGCGCCGCGTATCGGCGCCGACGAAAACCATGGAGCGTAGTCAAAGAATGTGTTCGCACTGCCCCCGCCGCCCTATCTGATATGTTTGATCGCCGCCCAGGTGTCGTGTCATGCTGGGCGAGACGCATACGGTGAGAGGGTCTTCAAAAGGCAGCGCTGGGCTATGAGAGCGGCGCTGTTTGCATTGCCGCTCGCAGGCATCAGCGGCGACCGAATCCGCTGCTCATAAGCTGGACGAAGCTGCGCGCGCCCGGAAACCTGCCTTGTTGCGCGCTGTAAAGGGCGGCATAAAGTTGTAGGCCGCTGCGGTTTGGCATAGCATGTCATTGCGATATAATTTACTGTAAGCCGGCAACAAAATTGCCGTTTACAATATAGAAAGCACATTTAGAAACATTTTCGTTGTTCGAAAAAAAAAAAAAATCTCGCTTACCCCATTTTTTTTTTATTTTCAGCTTGTCCGGAGTTTTTGCTGTCGCTCAGTCCAGGTCTATTCTGTAGAAAGGCGGAAAAGATGTCCATGCGGTGGAAATTTCGTATTAGAGAACAAACGTTGCCTGCGATTGCAGAGGAACTCATAGGAAGCATATTTTGTTGTCGCATTAACCCTTTCGCTCCCGTTAACGATGATAGCCGTCACAAAATTGTGTACCAAATTAACCGATGACGAGTATGGATCGGTCATGACGACTATACTCATCATTTGTCATTTTGCGGCCCTGACGGCAATTTTGCAAGACATTTAGGTCATGCGGTGAAGCCATCTTTCAATTCAATGCGGAGTTTAATTTAAATCTGCAACACTGTCTTAACTAATATAAGGTGCTCGTTAAAAACAACAACGTCGGTTAGAATGCGACAAAATATGCACCCTATGAGGCCCACTGTAATAGCAGGAAGCGATTGTGTCTATTCTTTACGGCATTCTCTAATACAGAATTTCCACCGCATGGACATCTTTTCCCCCTTTCTTCCGAACAAACCTGGACTGAGCGGCAACAATAACTTGGGACAAACTCAAAATAAAAAAAAAATGTCAGAAGCAAGTTTTTTTTTTTTTTTTCGAAGAACGAAAATGTTTGTGAATGTGCTTTCTATATTGTCCACGGCAATTTTGTTGCCGGCTTACAATAAATTATATGCAATGACATGCTATGCCCAACCACAGCGGCCTACAATTTTATGCCGCCCTTTATAGCGCGCAACAAGGCACGTTTCCAGGCGCGCGCAGCTTCGTCAAGCTCATGAGCAGCGGATTCGGTCGCCGCTGATGCCTGAGGGCGGCAATGCAACCAGCGCCCCTCTATAGCCCAGCGCTGCCTTTTGAAGACCGTCTCGCCCAGCATGACAAGACAGCTGAGCGGCGATTAAACATATCAGATAGGGCGGCGTGGGAAGTGCGAGCACACTCTTTGACCGGCGCTCCATGGTTCCCGTCCGCGCCCATACGCGGCGCAGCGATGCAGTTCGGCCACCGCTCCCGTGCTCCGTTTACTTCTGCGCAGACCCTTACAACTACATCCGTGATTTCTTGACAGATCGCAAGGCTTTCATTCAGATTGGTGATGTTACATCAAATATAATCTCTCTTTCATCCATAGGAACACCACAAGGTGCGGTGCTATCACCATTGCTTTTAAATCTTGCCATAATAAACATTCCGAGAAAGCTCGAACAGATCCCGCACCTGAAATTCCGTCTATACGCGGACGATATTACCCTATGGGTCGCAGGAGGTAGTGACGCTCTCATTGAAGAAACCCTCCAACTTGGAGCCCAGACAGTCGCGGACGAAGCCAAATCAGAACTACTACTCATCTCACCAAAACGTGGCACTAAAACTCCACCAAATATTAGAATCTCCATTGATAATCACCCGATCCCAGAGGGACACACTATAAAAGATACTCGGACTGCCCATACAACAAAATAGGGCAAACACACAATTTCTCACGCAGCTTAGCAAGCACGTCACACAGACTATCGGACTGATAAGACGTATAGCGACTCGGCGTCAGGGCTTACGAGAAAATGAGAGGATACACTTGATCCAAGCCTTCGTCGTGAGCAGGATCACGTACTCTCTGCCGTACCTCCCAGTCAGTGCTACTGAACTTGAAAAAAGCAACTGCCTCATTCGAAAAGCTTACAAAGCGGCACTTCAACTGCCCCTGCACACATCCACTGCCAGATTCGAACACCTAGGGGTGCACAACACGGCAGAAGAGCTAGGAGAAGCACAGTCTCCATTCCGCATACCACCCACGCTCAACTCATAGTTCGGCCACTACCCCGCAATATGCATACAACATATAACGTGGGCCGAAGAACACAGAGGGCACGAGCATTTGAGAGGCGTCTTCAATTACGCCAAGATATCACTACGTGGACCGCTGGCTGAATACCGCCACCATGACGCATATGCGATAGCCGTGATCAACAGGCCCGACCACCCTCCCATTACTCCCTCGCGGTGAACACCCCTCATCCCGGAGAGGTGGAGGAGGCGGCAATAGCGCTAGCGCTATCACAAAGGCCGACCCCCGCGATTATAATCTCAGATTCTCAAACGGCCGTTTGAAATTTCGCTAGTGGCCTTATTTCGCCACTCGCCTTTAAAATTCTGGCTCAAAATTCCCCAACCTCCCCGCGTAGTAGAACTAATAGGACCCGGATCATGCCGGCCTCGGAGGAAATGAGGCAGCCCACAGTCGTCGCTCGAGACTTACAATCCGAGCGGGCCCCAGCCTCGTTCGCTACCATGGGGCCAGATCTGCCAGGGACATACTGACTACTTACCACGACATTGTCAGTCATTACCGCCTCGCCCGCCGCAAATACCCCCCTGCCCATTCCCAGCTCACCCACGCGCAGGAACGCACATGGCGGCTCCTCCAGACTAACACTCTCCCTTGCCGAGCGGTACTTCACCACATCCACCCGTCCCATTTACCCTTCCCCCAATCGTCCTGCCTGTGGCACACGCTCCACTGTACCCCACTCCATGTGGGGCTGCCCTAAAGACCCCTTTCCCTCTAATTTCCTCCCACGAGCAGTGGGAGGGGGCGCTGGGGCGCTGGGTAGCTCTGACCTAGGGACACAACTCTCCCTCGTGGACAGGGCTACGCTAGTCGCCGCCAGGCTGGAGCCTGCGGCCACCCCGATCCCTTAAACCTACTGCAAATAATAAAGTTTTCTCTCTCTCTCTCTCTCTCTGGATATTCAAACCTGAATAATGCAGACTTGCATCACAAACCAAAGCTTTGCCGCAAAGAAAAGATTGCAAGTCGTGGCTCTCGCGAACACTGACATCGTCATGTTGTTCGGCCTGCACAGCATTTGGCGTTCGCGCATGGCTTGGATTCATTCTGATGTTGGCGCGCGACCCACGCGACAGCATTTTAGGGAAAGGATCTCACAGTTTGTTGAAGTTCAGAGAGCGAAAACTGTCGACCAGAGTGGTAGTAAAAAATTGAACCCCTAATTGCGCTTATGGAATTTTAAATGACCATAGCGGCCTTGGGGGGGCATGGAGGCATTACTGTTACTTTTTTGCCCTTGTACCTGGTGCCTTCTGTTGCTGTTGGAGAATGACAATAAAGGGAAACTAGGGGCTCGTAGCTCCATCGGTAGGGCAACAAGCTCTCGCTCCGTTTCTTTATTTGTTCCAGGTTCGAATCCTGGCGCTGCTAGTAACTTCGTTTATGTGTTCGCACCAGTTTTCCGTTGACACTAACAGTCGCGACAAAAAGAACCCTTGGGAGGTAAAGGTAAAAAGCTTCGCTTTAAAAAACTTCCAAATGAATTCAAAGAATTGTCTACCGATCCTTAGCATTCGTATGCCGCTTGTCTTGAGTGAGAGTTGTTTACAGCCAATTCTCTGTTTCTTTAAATCCTGTCCGTCCAGTTATCTCCGTTTACGCAATTATGACGATTACAGGTGCAACTTTCGCGAAATCTGCCTTATTGTGGAAATGCCGGGCGTTGTCCGCTTGGCGGTTATACCTTTTTTGTGTTTCTTATTATTTATATTTCACAATTTAGCTTGACCAACCATCTCAAATTACGCGATGATAACGATTACATTTGAAACTTTCGCGAAATCTGCATTATTGTGTCACTGCTGGCTTTTACACGGTTCACCATTTTGCGGAATTTTTGTATACTTTTTTTATTTTATTGTTTGTCCGAATTTCGTTCGACCAATCATCTCCATTTACGCTATTATATTGATTACAGGTGGAAATATCGCGAAATCTGCATTATTGGGGAAATGAAGCTCGTTATACGGTTTGCCATTTTCGTATTTTTTTATTTTCTATTTTCTCAAAATTTCATTCCAGCAGTTACCTGTATTTACGCTATTATAAGTGTTACAGGTGAAACTTCCGCAATATCTGAATTTTTGCAGAAATGCAGGGTGTTGCACGGTCCCGGCTGTGGGAGTACTCGCGAAACAATGCTACGCATTAAAATTTGATCCAATCGACGCTGTGAACGTGGTTGGACTGGTAAGCTGTAAACGACAACCCACAACGATAACCCATGCGGCGTCAGTTAAAAGTCACACACGCAGCTCGACAAGCAGTGAAACCAGACACTGCCATCCGTTACCGGGGGTTCGCGGGAGAGACGTCCAGCACGCAGCAGCGTCGGAAGGGGAGCGTCTGTCTAAGGGTGAGAGGAGGACGGAGGGCGAAGCTAAAGTTTGCCTGACGAGGGCAGCCCTGATTCTATTGCGAAGCGTACTCCTTTTCGCTTCACGAGAGTCAGGTGAGTGCCCCCGCGCTTTCCGCTTGGTGCATTAAGTGGCTCGGGCAGCCGGCGCGCGCTTTGTTGGCATTCGTTATGATGATGATGCTTAGCGGCTTCCCCTTTGTAACTGGGTGGCATTGCATAATGACCTTAGCAGTAATGCCACTTTACAATCATGTCACCAAAAACAGGACAAAACAAACAAACAAAAAAAACTTTATAAAATTTTTGTGCTAGTCTGACTTTGTTCGCATGTCTTCCCAGATTGTTCCCTGATCTTTTCCAACCAAAATTCCAACCTTCTTTCACTAGCCTCTACTGCTGTCTAGTTCACTTTTCTGTTAATGCTAAAGCCAAGGGGTTCCGGAAGCTGGATATATTCCTCACTGAGGACTGTTCGGATAGCTCTGCACTCTGTTACAATATGTGGCATGGTGTCTGGCTCCCTGCACCTGCCTGCGCAGTGTTTTTCGTGTGCGCTGTCAAAAACGCGGATAAGCGTTTTTGCCTGCAAGCAACCCGCAGTAATTTCAAAGAGCAATGCACTCCCTTTAATAGCATCGAAGAATTTTTGTCTTAAGATCTCCTGCTACCCGATCCTGTAGATATCTAAGGACTTATTCACGTCCGTCTTCTTTTTCAAGGTTGTTACCTCTGATTCTTTCACTTAATGTTTTATTGCCTTGATCATTTCTTTTGCACTTCCAGGTTTCATATACTTGGTCCTGAGCCTTCTGGGTCATTTCCTCCACTGTGTGTCCACGCTATTCATGTAAAGATACCGTAACACTTTGGCCGTCCATCTCTGGTCATCAATATTTCAAAGCCGTTCTACAAAACATATTTTGCTCTGTGCTTCTTTCACTTAAAAGGAGGCCCATTCCACATCTCCCTGCACTGCCTCATTCGTTCTTTTACTGTGTGCTCCTAATGCCAATCTACTTACCTCCCTATGATTTACTTCTACCCCTCATTGAATCTGCGATTTGACACACTACTGCGTTTGAAAAAGTGAGTGCTTCTACCATTACACCCTTCCAGATTCTTCTCACTACTTCATATCTGTTATATCCGCACAGTGCTCTGTGCCTTATCATAGGGGCGTTTCTTTTGCCTTTCATTCTTAAATGCTCCTCATGAGTTTTTAGATACGCCTTACCTTCGTTTATCCATACGCCCAGATATTTGCATTCCGGTGCCCACGGTATTGCTGCTTGTTGAACGAATACCGATTCGTTACGGACGTCGTCATTAGAAACCAGAACTCTCGACTTTGGTGTGCTAAACTCTAACCCCAGTTCAGTAGCTTCTTCCGCACATATATATGTCAGCTGTTGCAGACACTGTTCGCTATCTGCTAGTAGTACTATGTCATCTGCATACATCAGTCCCGGCATATGTTTTTCCACTTCCTGTCCTTTGCGGCTATAACATAGGTTCAAACCTATTCTACGGCACTCAAGCTTTCTTTCTAGTCTTCCCATGTACAGCATGAACAGCAATGGCGACAGAGGACAACCCTGTTGTCAGCCTCTATTTGTGACTACCGGTTCGGTGCACTCTAGGTCCTCCCAGGTTTTTTGCGCCTCGCTCTCATTGTAAATTCTCTGTAACAGATGTATAAAGTCCTGGCCTAATCCCTCCCGCTCAGGTATGCTCCATAGAAGTTCTCTATTTACATTGTCGTAAGCTCCCTTTATATGGAGAGATGCTATCCATAGTGGTCGCTTGTGAGCCATTGACCCATCTACGCATTAATTTAGGACAAAGAAACTGTCCTCTAAGCGCCTGTCTTGTCTGAATCCATTTTGTAGTGGTCCCAGTATGCCGTTCCCCTCTATCCCCGCCCGTAGTTCCGCTTTTATGGCTTGCATTGCCAGCTTGTATGCCATTGAGGTAACTGTAATGGGTGAGTTAGAATTGGCATCAGCCCTGTCTCCTTTACCTTTATATATTTACCTTTTACCTTTATTTATTCGGGGACTCCCAAAGCATGCAAACACAAGGCTCCATGGCGCTCACGAATCACGCAGTTTGGGTCTTGACCGCTTACGTCTGCGGCACTCACGGTTGCGGGACAAACAACAGTTCCCATTTGAGATACATGTCCGCTGTACCGCCGCGTCGTTCCGCCGATCTTGCCCCGACCGGGCCTCCGGCGAGACTCTTCCCGTCTCCCGCGCGCACACGTTCGCGCCCCCCGAGCGCCTATGCCCCGTACGGACCGGTGGTACCATCTCTCGGAGGCCGCCGACGAACCAGTGGAGCGCGGGAACGTTTTCAGCGCCACGCGTCTCTTCCGAAGCGCGGCGCCGGCTCAGGATCGCCGGCCGCGGGTTCTCCTCGATTCCCACAATATCATCTCCATCCTTAAGCCAATTGTACGGTACTTGCTTAGTTTTTATCACTTTTCGATTGCTCGAATCAGTTGTGCCTTGCTTTTTGGGCCCAGTAGGTTGATCAGCATTATAGGAATTTACCCGCCGCGATGGCTCAGTGGCTAAGGCGTTGCGCTGCTGAGCACGAAGTCGCGGGTTCGATTCCCGGCCGCGGCGGCCGCTTGTTTCTGATGAGGCGAAAAGCAAAACGCCCGTGTGTACGAGATTTCGGCGCACGATAAGATCCCAGGTGGTCAAAATTAATCCGGAGCCCTCCACTACGGCGCGCCTCATCGCCTGCGTTGCGTCAGCGCGTTAAACCCCACAATCAATCAATTATAGGAATTTCCTCCGTCCCTGATGCCGTATTAGCTGGAACATTTTCTTCAACTTTTTGCCAGTTTAGATCCTCCAACTTTAGCTCACTATCTGTACGCACCTCAGTGGCCCCACTCTCTAAATGCTGTAGTCCGCTGTCCGTTCTTCTGAACTTCTCTTGTATCACTGAGCGAATGTGAAATACCACATCTTTCCCTTTTAGTACCTGGCCTTCACAGGTTATGACATGACGTTGTAATTCTTCCGTTTTTTTCCTTAGTTATTTGACATGGTTCCAAAACTTTCTCGGCGCGCCTTCATCCTTTGCCCGTATACTCGAGACCGATCGCTCACTTTGTCGTTTAAGTTTTTGCTGTACAAGTTTTTGTACGTCTAGCTTCTGTAGACGGTGCCAATTCCACTTCAAGGTTATTTCCTCTGCTTGCATTCCCACTCCCTTGGCCTTCCTGTTCTCTGTCGATGCTTCCTGTCTTTGTGTTATTGCTTACTTGATTTACTTGTTCCACCAGATTCTAGGTTTATTTTTGGTTTCCACTAGTTGCGTTCTTTCCCTGTTTCTTATCTTTCCTTGAATAAAACCAATCAGTTCGCAGTATTCGAAATCTTTCGTAGGCTGTCTATCCATTTCCTTCTCCAGACTTTTGGCAGAATTAGCCATTTGCTGATCTTTGAATTTCAAGTCGTGTACCACCGTTTTGCGGTATTGACTCTCCACTTTTCCAAAAGTCAAAGTTATCCGTTTATGCTCACTTCCTAAGCTGTGGGCACCTATTTCATCTATTGCTATTAAAGTCAACCTTTGATACACTCCTCCTGAAAGGAGGCTGTAGTCTATACTGGACTGCTTTTCCCCTCGTTCCCAAGTAATTTGCCCCTAACATTTATTCTCTCTCTTTACGACAATGAGACTATGTTCTTCAGAGATATCTGGTACGAGTTTGCTTTGCGGTCTGCGTATCCGTCCAGGTCCTCAATGTGGGCATTCATGTCTCCCACTAGAATCACTTCTCCCGATTGTCTTAACTGATCGAGGTCTCGCTTAATGCAGCCTACCAGTTTTTCATTCTTTTCTCTAACCTCTCTGTCATCCCCTGACCACAGATAGGCGACTCCCAACAGCGTTTCTCTTCCCGCTATCGTGCCCTTAACCCACATATGTTCTTCACAGTTTTCGTTTACTCTGCCAATTGGCTTCCTGTTGAATAAGAATGCCGACACCTGCCCTTTCCTAGTACCTACGGTTCTGTTACAGCCTTGCCATATATATTCATGCATTACTAGGGCTCTTCTAAATCCAGAAGAAAAGTTTCTTTGAACGCATATACCTCCGTTTTTTTCCTTTTTCTAGTTCACTGAGAACGTCTACCTCTTTACCCCCGATCTGCCCCCGTGCATGTTTGTGCAGTTAATCTTAGCCTCTCCTCGCCCTTTCTTTCGGTTAATGCTTTTCCGATCTTTGGCATAAGCGTGGGTCACCGGAAAGACGTCGCTTTCCGCATTGATACCTCATGCCCTTTTCTAAGGTTTTGTGCGCCCTGTGTGCTAACTCCGGCACTTTCCTTCGCGCTGTACCTTTGGCCTTAATCCCAATCGCTTGCCCCTGCAGCATGCTTCCGGGATGCTCTTGCCCCCCCCCCCCCCACTAAAAAACCTACCACCCGCGCAGCTACTCGCCTCCCCACTTGCTCCGCTACACGCTCAGTGAAATGTACTCCGTCCCTAACAACCGCCTGGCCCCGGCGCGCACGGTGCACTTCCTGGTTGAAATCAACCACCTCAAAATTCATTGCTTTAGCGACCGTCCTAATTTTCCGGTCTGCTTCTACCACTGCCCTTGCTACGTGACCTCCTCTACCCTCAACCTCCGGCACCATGCAGACCACAATCTGGACGTCGGCCGAAATCGCCCTGAGTTCACTGACCCCCTTCGCCACCTGCTTCGCTTTGTATCGTACTCTTCCCTGAAACACGTCGTTTACTCCTCCCATTATCACCACAAGGTGCTTGTCAGTCATTGTGTCCCACACCTGCTCTTTCGCCTTTGCCATCACTACGTTAAACATCTTTCCAGGGAGTGTACTAGCCTTATCTCTCTGGTCCTCCCCTACCCTCTATGTAATCACCTGCTCTGCCCTGCGTATGTTCGACTCGCCCACAATGGTGACTCGCCGCTCCCTTGGTTCGTTTAGCTGCTCAGGTATTTTTGCCGCCGGCGCTCTAGCGCTGATTGCGTCTGCGTAGCTCTTGCCCGGCGGCCACCCATTCCCTTCTTCCACGACAGCGATAGGCCCCTCTCCGTGAGCAGCACTGTCATGTCCGCCCGCTGCCTCATGCTCGGTGGCCCTGGCCTCCCCTTGTCTTCCCGCCTCGGAGCCAGGCACAATCGGTGCGCTTGCCCCGTGGCGTACGCCATGGCTTTCCGGGATGGCATCCCTCGGCACACACACGCTTTCTACCTGTGCTAACTTCCCTTCCAGCACCTCCCGCTGTTGCCTTTCGGGTTTTAGCTCCTCCACTAACCCGTCAACCTGTACCCTCAGTTGCCTCTTCTCCTCCTCTCTAGCCGGTCGAGGCGCGACTCCATTACACACATCCTACACATGAAGACCTGCTCTTCCGCTTCCTCAACTGTATCGAACCTTGTATCATCGAGTGGGTACTCCCGCTTGCACCTCATGCACGCAACGCCCGGCTTCTTCTTCGGCGGCATCTTTCGAAGGTTCCTGACGGCCGTCCACAAAGTTAGTTCTGCCGCTTTCTCCCGAAAGTGCTACGCTGAAAACGAAAGAACAAACACCGTGCGATGCTTGCCCACAGCATCTTCCTTTGTTGGTGCGCTGTCGAAAAGGCGCTTAAACTCACTAGTAACACTAACTAAACCTTACTTCTATTTGCTCTACAGCATGACCTCCCTAAGAGAAACTGAAAGAAATCAGGCTTATCGCTTTCGCCGCCTGGGCCGTCATCGCTGCGATGGGAGCCCACGTCCGTCGTCCATCGTAACACCCGCCACTCGTGAATAGGGAGGTGAAGCTAAAGCTTGCCGGACGAGGCCAGCGCTGATTCTATCGCGAAGCGGCGTCCTTTTCGCTTCGAGGGAGTCAGGGGATTTCCCCCGGCCCTTTGTACGTGCTGGGTTAAGTGGCTCGTGCGGCCAGCGGTCGCTTTGTTCGCATTCGTAACTAGGGGGGTTGGATGCCTCAGGCGGTGCGGAAGGGCAGGATTGGGTCCGGAAGTGCGACAGCGTGCACCCCGAGCTGCATGTACACTTGCCAGACGCGGCGAAGCGGGCCGGCGGGCTTAGAGCGCTGAAAAGCCGTTCACCAAACGCAGTCGTTCCGCGATGTCTGAGGTGCTGAAGCCAGCCAAGGGTCACCCACATTATTGTTCCGTGGCAAGAAGACGAAGGATAAGAATCCACCGGTGCGATTCTACAGACTTATTAGAAAAGCTTAACAAAAGGAAGGACGGCAATCATGGATAACTCCGGTGCGAAGGTTCAAATAGGTGGCACAATTTTTTTTGTACTTCTGCACTTTCAGTTTACATTTCCCGTCTTTCAAAATGCAAACTAGTGTTCTAAAATTATACTGAATCCCCAGCACCTTTTTCTTTAAAAATGCGTGCTGCCGATGATTGTTTCCCGCTATATTAAATGAACTTGGGAGTTGTTCAGCTGGTGCCGTTTGATAACTTGATAACGGCTATTTGTAATTGGGCTTGTATTCTTCATGGATTACCATATATATATATTCGCAGTGGGTTTATTCATCATAGATGTATGTTATCCGGCACTTCAGATATGCTTTACGCGAGTCTTACGATTCAGCAACTGAAGCAGCGCCTGTAGTGTACTCGAAATGTGTTTCGGCAAAGCTTTTTTAATACATTTAAAATGTATTGTCAATAAATATGTTCGCCGCATATAGAGTGTGTTTCTACCATGTTCATTCCAAAAACATCAAGGCATTTGAAATATATTTCGAATATACTCGGAGTATATTTCTATGCTTCAGCATACTTTTAAAGTATACTCAGAGTGCTGCTCTAAGCGAAGTTAGGTAAGCGTATTTTTATCATATTTACAGTCCATTTACGCCGTGATAGTTTGGCAGGAAGAAATACATTTTGAATATATTCTGAATTCATTAAGCGCACATTCGTGAGGTTCAGTGCATTCCTAATCTATTTCGAAGGTACTTAAAAGCACTATTTTCCCCGCATTCTTAATAATGTATGTTCAATATTTACTAAAAATTGAGAAAATGCAATTTTTATTGCATTTGAAATACATGTACAAATACAAAGCATATTTCAAGTGCACTTGAACCAAACTCATACGTATTTCAAACGTATTACTTTTCGCTGAGGGTGGTCTTCCCATGAGCGCGTCCACAGAGAGGCTGCTTAGCACGGGGCTGTACAACATGGTGGAAGAACTGATAGAGGGCCAGCTTTCTATCCAGAATCTCCGATGGAGAAGAACTGCGGCGGGTCGCCGCATGCTTCACCAGATTGGCTTGGCAGCACAGAATGTCACTCCGCTTGATGTAATGTTGGACGTATGATGACAAGAACTAAATATGCTTCCTTTGATTAGAAATATGAACCCCCCACACGACGAGGGTCGCCGACAAGCACGGGCTCAAGCGCGCAACACCATCCTCGGTGGGGATCATGCAGTTGTCTACACACACGCCTCCCAACATCGAGCAGTACGCCATCATCGTGGCTACCTCCAGAACTAACCTCCTTTCTTGTGTCCCACTTAAGACTGAAGACATGACGGCAGCAGAAGAAGCAGGCATCGCCTGGGCTGTCACTCATCCAGGGGTTCGGAAGGTAGTCACCGATTCCCAACAAGCCTACGGGAATTACCAGTCGGGTTCGGTGTCCCGACCTGCACTGCGTGTGCTAAAAAGCCACTTCCCAAATGGTTCCATTCAGCTCATCAGGACACCCGCTCACGCTTCCACGGAGGGCAACGAATGCGCCCACCAAGCTTGCACTTTTACTCCCCGTGCTATGAAGCTGCACGAGGTCAGTCACCCGCTTGTCTCGTTCAGGGACATAACCTAGCATTATCGCATTCCGAGATATGCCCTACCTGCGCCTTACCCTGACCTTTCATAGAACAACAAACTACCCTACGGCTCATACAATCCGGCTCCTTCCCACACCTGACGCGTATTTACTTAATGCACCCGAATTGCTACGACGCTGAATGCAAATTTTGCGCAGAAGTAGGAACACTCCGCCACATAATCGGGGTGTGCGACTTTAGCCCTGAGCACCCTCCTCTCTTTCCGTCAACTACCGAACAAGAGCAATGGGAGATGCTGCTGTCCAGCCCCTCTCCACCTACCCAGCTTCAGCTGGTGGACAGAGCACAGGCGGCGTGGACGGAATATGGGCTACAATGAAGAAGGAGCCACTCCCCTGGTCCGCACTCTGGGCCATTGACAAATCTGAAAAGAAGTATTTCATCATCCTCCTTGTCAACCTCCTCCTGATCCTCCTTTTCCTCTGCCTCTGCCACCAATCTCGTAGCCTCCGTACGCAACGGCAGAGACAGAGAAGTGAGACCGTCTAACACCGGGTTTGAGCTTCCTTATATTTTATATAAAAAGAGTTCCCACTAATGTTCTACACCATTACAGCTCAACCAACGACCGTTCATGCATCGTGCAATAACTTAACCATTGCAAGAATATCTGTTTGCAGTAATCGAGGGTGTGGTTAGGTGCATTTCACTTCTCTCTGGTTTCACTATTTGTAGAGCGACGTGAGTAAATTAAAGTGACGTCGCATGGGTAATCAGTGTTGGTGCCGTTTACAGCTTTGCTTTCGAACCACGTTCGCAGAGTGGACTGGCGCGAATTATTTTCATTTTCTTCCAGGTCGAGCTTCGCGTGTTTCCTTGTTTCCGGAGGGAAGTAGTTCGTTAAATTTTCTTTATAGCGGTAGTAGAATGTGTACTGGATGCATATCTTTGCATTGATATGATGAATAACAGTTATCTGTTAGTCAGCGCTGTGCCTCCGTAATTATTTTGTCTGATTTATTATTCGTTCCATTTTAATATCTGCAGTACGCTGTACCAGGGTGCCTAAGCTTCCACTCTGAAAAAAACACTATGTTTTCACGAGGTATATCTGCGGCTATTCGACTCCCTCTTGGCCAGACATTTTATTTGGCGCCAAGCGCCGCAGTTGCGTCGAGATATCATACAGACTAGGCAGCTGTTGTTGTCCGCCTGGCGCAGCGTGCTTCTTATCAATGGCCACGTGCGCTGGTGGGCGGCGAAGGCATTTAAGATGGTCCGCGTGTCGCTCCTAAAACGCCCTTGTGTTTTGCAGTGAAGCTCTGTATAGCTACTCTCCGGCGGTGGTAGATATCCATCCGTTTAGCCAGTGCGTCGATACGAAAACGTTTTCATCTCGAGTTTCTCGCAAATGTTCTTCAGCTCTGAACCTGATGTGGGTATCTTGGGAAACGTTATACTCTAATGGGCCACTAGCACGACTGTATAATTACGCCAAGCGCTGTTTACTTGTCCTAATTAGTTAGCTCACAGCGAAGCAGTAAACGTTACGGCATTCCCGTCTGCCGTCCATACATGGTCGTATACAGAGTCGGGAGGGAGTATGGTTACACAAAACTGCTGTAACTCTTGCTTTATCATAAATATGCAGAAACACTCTATATGACGATTACCCACTAAGTAGACTTGTAGATTTTACCATTGCGCCAAATTTCATCCACTTTTCATAATTTCGTAATTTTTCTTCCTGCCTTCCGGCCAAGGCACCGTTGCAGTCTATGACCTTGGGACTTCCTTCTGTGTATCCTAACCATCTACTCAACCTTCTGTTTACAATAAAATCTTTTGACTTGACTTTGACCGATGGTAAATGTTAAATTTGCCGCAGGGCTTGGTAAGTGGCTTCGCATTCTTACATGGCACGGGTTACTAAGTTTGTTCCGGTGCACAACACGTGAGCTGAGCAGAAAAACCAGCTACATATAAGGGATGCACGTAATTTGGTGACTTTCTACCGTAGGGGAAAGTTCGTTTAACTATATTATAAGCCAATATGGACCTGCCTATCACACCTCAGGCTCCTAAACGGGTTGTAGCTTATACATTATTGTCAATTGGCTTAAAGCAACCATTTTCAACACGAGCTTTGCATGTAGCTAAAAACAATCATGCAAAAACGTTAGCTAAGCATGGTTAGGCTATGCTGAGGTGAGCGAAGTGATGTAAACTTAGGCTGAGATTCAGTTTCTTTGCTCTTGATGTTAATGCGCTAGAACATATGCAGCCATTTCAAAAGAATCGCTGGTCGAGCGCATTGGAGCAATCCGACCATGTAGTGACGAAGGTGGTGAGTGCTAGTTGTTTTTGCAGTGGTTTGATTTCGAAGATAAAATGTGACGCCGCAATATGAGTGAATGCCCCCGTAGGCCTAGTTCTTTACATTGGTGCACACCACTCGTAGATCACTCTAAACAATCGACTTCGCTGACTTAAAATTGAAACAAGGTAGGTACAGTCACTGTACAGTCACTCTGTGTGCAGTGACGAGTTCAAATGTTCGAGAACAAACACAATGTGCGGAACAAATTACGTTCAAAATAACATGGGCATATAAAGCCCCACCACCAAACGGGGATCGTTCGGGAGCTTCTCACGGCCGCTGTCATCATCATTGGCCAATCCTCCGGAATGGGTATGCGATACTTTCGCGTGGTCATGTTGACGTCACATCCCATTTGTAACTGCTGAATGGAACTCTTCAGGGATACGTCACATGGCGGTCGTGACGTCATTATCAACGCACCTCATCCCCGCGGCTGGGCGGGTGGTTGGCGAAACGTTCGCAGCGGCGGTCTGCGTGGTTTCAGTGGGGCTACTTGGACGCGCTTAAAATCGAAATGTTTCTTCTTGTGTTTGATTTACGAAGGCAATGAGTTATCAGACTGTTTCGCTCAAGTTGACTGGACAGACAAAGAATGCATCAACGGGTACCACGCGCCAATCCTGATATGTAATCTGCAATACCATGGACCGACGGCAGCTACGACCTCTACAGCGGATGAGCGGCACTGGTCGTCACCACCCACCGCGGGTACAAAAGGCTACGTTCTTCACGGCGTCCTCACTGGGAACGTCGGCACTGGTAGCGTGCGGCTCGGACTAAATTCGTTCCTTTTCATCGTGCCGCGCCCGTGGCCATGTTGTGTGTTGTTGGAAACCCTGAGATTTCTAAAACAAATGCGCGCCAATCCACCCTGTGAAGGTGGTTGGAAAGCAAAGCTGTAAACGACGCGCACAACGATTACCCATGCGATGTCATTTGAATTTACGCACATGGCCCTACAAGAGAGAAACCAGAGACAAGTGCAATGCATATAACCACACCCTTTATTACTTCGAAGAGATATTCTTTGATAAGGTTAAATCAATGCGTGATTCATGAGCGGTGGTTGGTTGAGTTGCATTGGGGAAACACATGAGAGTGAACCTTTGTCATTAAGTTAAAGGAAGCTCAATCCAGCTGCTAGACGATCTGACTTAATTTTTCTCCGACTGTGCCGCCGATCTCGTCGCCACCGTCGGTGGCGACAGAGAGGGAGGAGAAGTGAGATTCCATACGTTGGTGTGAGCTTTCTTCATTTTTATCACTCGTAGCGCGGGAGGCAAGGAGCGCACACGGCCGCTACACGTGCCGTGGGAAAAACGCACAGCGGCGCGAAGGATCCCGTGACACTATCACGTGGCATTCTGCGAAAACGCATGGATTAAAACCGCAGATTGGCTCGGTGACTGCACCGTTCAATCGGAACGACAATGGTCTTTCGCTCCGTTTCGCTATTCGTTCCAGTTTCGATTCCTCCCGATGCCTGTAACCATATTTGTTCGCGGGAGTTTCTGTTCACACCAACGGTCGCGAAAGAACCCTTGCGGGGTAGAGGTAAGAAGCTTCGGTTTAAAACTAAAGAAGAAAACGGAATAATGAATGGAACCCACCAAAATAATGACCGAAGTACATACAAAACACTTAAACATCAACAGATGAAGTCTGACGAGCGCAATCGTAAGGGTCTATCAATAATAATCCGGTGTCCGCACTGAATAAACCAGGGAAAAAAAAGAAACAAAACCGCTTCATTGATTACAAAGAGCGTCAAGATGAGGTGTATAAAGCAAACCAATAATAAAAAAATAAAAGCAACACCTTCCCGCGCTCTCGCAGGCTGCACCAAACACATGCGGTCAAGTCCGCCATGTCGCCTCAAAGCCCATCAACTGCGAAACCTCCAATAAGAAATTTGAACGAAATTTATTTGCGAACTATAGATACTGAAAATTTTCCCCTGCCGTCAATAAAATAACGTGTACAAATTCAGAACTGCATCTAGCCTTGTTTCCGGTCCTCAGCCTTCTGAAGCCGCTGTGCGGTTGACTCTTTTGCAAGATTTCCCGGCACCGCCACGGAGACTCGTCGTGACAGCTCTGCCGCGGGTTTTGCTGGTAGCGGCGTCATCCCATCTTCCCTGCTTGTCGCCTTGCGATAGAGGACACGGGCTTCAGGTTTGTCGCTGGCGTTCTTGCTGAATTTTAATGCCCCAAATCCGTGGTATTGTATCTCTGTAAAGGAAGCAAGAATAGCGGCAAAGGGATGCTTGCTCAGGCAAAACCTTTTCACACTCGGGTAACAAAACTGCATACTTTGCGCGGACTTGATCATTTCTCCTGGTAATGAATTAAACGACCTTGGCCTACGCTCAATAATGGTGTACAAAGCATAGGTGATGGCACTCGTCGCTATGGTACGTACGCCTGTGCACTAAAAGTGCCCACCTGACACTCATTTCTAGTTTTTAATGCGTAACAATTTTAATAATAACTGGCAGGTTGCCATGAAATAGTGAGTGAGTGAGGGAGTGAGTAGGTGAGTTAGTGAGCGAGCAAGATAGTCAGTGAGTAAGTGAGTTGTTGTTAACAGGGCATCTGTAGGGCCTTGTTGTTGCTGCATAGCTTGAGGAGAGCGCTTACATTTTGACTAGTAGAGCAAGAACGAGAAAACTACAAAACAGGACTAAGCAACGCTATTGTTAGTTAGTTGTTAGTGTTAGTTGTTGTTAGTTAACAGGCGGACCTAGGGTTTCAGGGACAGCGGGCAGTTGCTCCACTTTAGCAGCACAAAATTATCTACGGCCAGTCAGAACGAGTCACATAGGAATGTGTCCTCCGAAAACTACAGGACCGTATGCAAGATGTCTCGCCTAATGGTCCAGTGAACCTTTTAGGAAAAGGAAGTCCTCTAAGGGGGATGCGGGGTCTCTCTTTTGAAGTTCTGAGATCCGAGGAGTTCTGTGCAATCGAACCGGGTTTCTCATTTTCTTGTCCACGGGAGCAAGATTGGCTTTTTTTCTTGCAGACTATGACCCCTGTGTCTAAAGTGAAAAGGTATTCAAATATCTCACGTTCCGGGCAGCCCACGAAAAGAAAAATTGGTGATATCACCTAGAACACCACATGTTTGGACACAGGGGTGAATATTTACGCTTCAGCTTGTAAGGTCACACCGGAGTGAGTGTTGAATTCGTATGAGCAATAACATGCTCTAGCCGAATGTTACCAATTTCGCACATCAGATAACGCAGGAAATTGTATGAAGGAAACCGTAGCTAGTGTGCAACAGCCTGTGTCATTCGTGCCTCTTTTATTGCTCTCGAGAATGTAGGAACATGACAATTTGTTTCGCTTTTGGGCGTTCTTAGAAGGGGCCATTAACTAGATCATTAAGGAGGGACTTTAAAGCGACACTAAAGGCTGAGTGAACTTTTTTTTAAGTGAAAGATCACGCGTTTTCTAGCTGTTTGGGCTTTTGTCCGCCGAGCAACGATGCGGTATTTGTTGAGAAATAATAAATAAAGCTGCCATTTCTCTCTTCCGGTCCTCTTTCAATTTTTCGCGACGTAGCCATTGCGTAACAAGGAGCGAGGCACCGGTGCGGCCTAGGCGTCCTCACGATGGCAGCGGTAGCCTTTACGTCTCCAAGCCTCATGCTTGCGAAATAGAGAGAAAAGGTGCACATGCATTCTTAGGTGCGGGAATGAATATTGAAATATTTTTTGTAGGGGTTAATGTTGGGTACACCACACGTATTGCGTATTCTGTTATTTATTTTAATATTTTGGTACGCTATTGAAGTTAAGTTTTTAAAGTTTCCTTCGACCATTTATCGTTATTTACCCTACTAAATCGATAAATGTGAATTCGAACTTTTTGTACAAATGCGGGCCGTTGCACAGTTGGATCTTTCACACGAATATTGTACTGTTGTTTGGGCTTGCTTTCTGTGTTTTTCCATTTTTTTTTCTTCCTTGTCCGAAGTCGCTGTATGATAGCTATTCAATTTATTGTATGTTTACAACTTTCGTATAGATGGTTTAATTTTTTGTGGCATTTTATGATTTGCTACGTTCACCGAAGCCTATTTAGACGTCCGTCAAGGAATGTTTCGTTGCTCGAAAAAGAATGGAATAGCGCGAACCTCCGAACACTTTCATGGCTGCTGATTAGTACGGATAGACGTTTTTCCATTACACTCATCTAGAGATACGATGTCGGAACATCAAAACAGCTAGCCGGAATAACTGTTGTCGCGTACAGGCAACAGCACTTCAACTAAAAATTTGAAGGCTGGAATGTTCAAAGTTACTGTGAACACGACCATTACTTCTTATACCAAACAATAAAAATGCAGAACTTCATCTTTACGCGCATGTCCGCTGGGGACACACAGGAATAGGTTGTATTCACTGGCGTGGCACACATGTTGGTAACAGTGTGGGTGCGTCGTCACTGGTTGCGTCGGGCTCCGGGAGATGACGGAACTTTTTCTTTCTAAACCCACAGCGTGTGTTTAATGTTCCAAACTGTGCCCCCGTGAATTCAAGGGAATGCCGCGACTCCAATGTGAAGGCGATTTATAACATATCTGTGGACATCACCGCCAAGAATCTGGTTAAAATGGGGCAGGCGATGCACACCGGTGTTTCTTTTTCTACCAGGTGCGGGCGCAGTTACGCCATGTCTGTACCGATGCGGCAAAGGCATGGCCGTTTCCAGTGTTGCCAAGAGAATAAATTGACCGCTAAGCTCTTCAGTGAATATCATTACATTTTTGACCCATCGTTTAATAGCTCCTCCACTTCTCGGAGTCTAACTCGCTGGAGCAACCCTCGTGGCTTCTTCACACTTGTCTTGTAGCTTTTGAATAATAGCGATAAAAAAACCTTCGCCGTCGTTGTGAGTCTTGGCAACGTCATCCACTTCTAGAGCATCCAATACTTACTGACGGAGACCAGTCCGAGAGCCATGAGAATGAGGAGGGTGACGCCCAGGCTGATGGTTATAGTCAAGAAGAGCGAGCAACAGAATCCGGCCACGTCGCTGCAGACAGAAGTGAAAGAAATACCACGTGTAATGCCACGGAATTTGTGCGCAAAGGCATCACTTATATCCGTTACTCACTGCCTAATCTATTGAGGTGTTGTATTAATAAAACTAAAAGAAATGTTGCACCTTTCTGAAGTTTGATAGGAAATTTCCCGCAACGAATACTGCGTCAGAGAGTCGGCTTGCGGGGGCTCCCACCATGGTTATTTTTGAACGGGGTAATTATTTGGGGGGCTTACATAGGCACTGAATGCCAAGCTATAAGGCAAAAAGGCGAGACGCTAGGCGCTGTACGATGCCGCTGTACGATGCAATAGCAGGCCGTACCTGAAAAACAATAAATATTAAAAATTTCGCCACACTAAATCATACCACGTTAATCGCTGTGAAAAGAACTCTCACTTTACTGAGTTTTCCTAAGTCTATTGGCAGCAATAGGAGTTAACTTGATTCCATTGGCACTCAAGCTTGTACATTGAGCCATTTGTCACGGTAACGGCCACTCACTAGCCCACATACTGCGTGATATGCAAAAAAAAGGAAGAAAGTTCACACTAACACGTAAGACTTGAAGGTAGCGAAACTGTACGCGACCTGCGACTTAAGTCCACGATTACAGCCGATAATGTCCATGATTGCTCCGTTATTGGTACAAGAATGAGCTTCGCCTATTTTTTTGGAAGTGGTAATCATTGCACGTCACCTTGGAGGGGCGTACGCTATGACGTGTCTTTCTCGTTCCAAGCAAATGTTGCGACGATTACGGCAAACGCTGGAGTTGCACGCTACCTTTATGACCATTACGACGGTTTAAGCTCACGATTGCAGCCAATTTGATTCTCCTTCGCTGTCGTAACGACCTCTACTTCATTATTGCCGCTACAAGTGTGAGCTTCCTCCATTTTTTTTGGAAGTGATGATCATTGCACGTCACCTTAGAGGGGCGTACGCTATGACGTGTGTTTCTCGTACCGAGTAAGTGTTTCCATGATTACGGCGAACACTGGAGCTGTTTTTTTGTGGAAAATTCGGGCTAATCTTCCTAAGTGGGTATGCTCGTTTTGGCCAATCTTGGACAGTCTCCCTCGCGGGGTATACGCGGCATTTTTTTTGTATTTTTAACTGCGGACATGAGAAATACCGATTAGCTCAGCAGCTTCCCTGTTAATAAGCTGTTATTTCAACGAATGTGTTACAGCGGAGGGGCACTCGATTATCATCCCATATCTTTTTCTACGTCCGCACGTTAAAACTCTGGCTCCGCTTATCATTCAAGCGTAAGGCCTTCTATAGGGCGAGGCGTTCTATGAAAAGTGTGAATTTATTTGTACTTGCAGCCGGTTATTTGACCCGACTGATGATGATGCTTGGTTTTTATTAGCGCAAGGCTATCCAATGGCAAAGAGCGCCAAAAAGGTACTAATAAACTAATACAATCCGAAAGTAAATGAACGGCGCTAAAGTAAAATTGTGTAAACTACAAGTAAGATGGCTGGTGTACAGGGCCAGGCTGAAGAATGGAACTGCTTAAAGGATAAATAGGATGAGTGGTGTACGGGGCCAAGTGTAAGACAATAGGTGCAAGGTATTAACTGAGGCGTGTGATAGCGTATTAGCCGACGCGACAGAACGATACAACTGCGTGCGCGCAGCGCAGTTAAGAACATGATAACATGCTATCAATGCTTAAAGCTGGAAAACCTATACTGCACGTGCCGTAACTCACCACTTAGACTTTCCGCACAGCGTCTAGACACAGACACGCACACACTCGCACGCGCACCCGTAGCAAGCATACACACATACTGTATCTATATAATATATATATATATATATATTATATATATATATATATATATATATATATATATACTAGCGTACTAGAACTTTGAAGATGGTAGAGAACACAAGAGAAGAAAACTTCGAACAAGGTAAAGCACGATTGTGCCTACGTTTCAGCAAAGAGAACTTGCTTTCCTCAGGGCAATCTCTCGCCTGGCAGGCACGGTTTATATAGGGGTAGGACCCCCGGTGAAAGGAGAGGGAAAGATGGAAGGGAAATTGAGCAAGCTGATTTGTTTGGGAGTGTGTCGGGGGAGAGATTGAGGGGCCAAGAAGGTTGTCTAGTTTAAGCCGTGAAGTAGGTCACACGGAAGTCAGCTGGTGGTTGATATTCGTGGAATTTTTGGAGAGAGGAGGGGAGGTAGATGAGGGTGTTTATTGACCCTCCGCGGGGTTTAGGGAAAGGATCTCAGAACCGCCAGAAGCAGACAGGCGGTGAGGTGGGGGTCCTTATCAGAAACTAACTCTGCAAGACTCAGGTCAAAAGAAAAAGATAGAGACGGGGGGAAAACTAACAAGGTCAAAGGAAAAAAGAAAACAAAGGGGGAACAAAATCAGGTGGGAAACCACATAAACCCACACACAAAAGAAAAAGCATGACCCGGCAACTGAAATGGCACGTGTCACCCACGGCAACATTCCTGGAACAGGCCTGTCCCTGAAACTCAAAACGAAAAAGATAAAGTTGAGTGACGTACGGGCACAAGACCACGCCTAGTAAAAAAAAGAGAGAGAAATAAAATAAATAAAATTGAATTCAAAAAGCAAAGGTTGGAGGGATGAGGGCGAGTATTAAGCTAGACGCTAAGATAATAAAAAAATTAAAAAAATTAGGTGACCAGGTCCAGAGCAGAGTGAACGGTCATAGTCTTTGGATGAGGTATATGCACGAAAATGCCTAATGCTGTATTCCCGGTGAATATCGCAAGGATTCCAAGTTGCCCTAGACGCATTAATTCCAGCAGGTTCCATGGAGTTGGAATTTGTGAATTAAGTAGGATTCTCGGTATTTTCCTGTCCCTAGGAGACTTAAAATTTCACTGAAGTATATATAACTTAAGGTCATCAAATTGTGGCCTGGTTGGTTGAAATGCTGCGCTACAGCTATGGAGGATTTGCTAAGTAGTATCTGCCCGGTGACCATTAAGCCGTAGGCTCATAGGTTGACTCGTTTCGCCTATATACTGTTTGTGGCACATTGAGCATTCCAACATATACACAATGTTGGATGAAGTGCACGTAAAACTTGAATTAATCTTGTGGACATAATTACTGGCTGTGCTTTTTACAACGCAGTCTGTTTGCAGGTGCCTACAAGTCTTGCATCTGGGGCGGGAGCAGCTGGCTATGACTGGTTGCTTTGAAAGCCCTGTTTTAGCATGTACTAAAATATCTTTTAGATCCTGTTTCTCCGGTAGGTAACCCTTGGTGCTTCCGGGAGAGTCTTTTTAAGTCGGTCGTTACTGGCTAAAATGGGGTAGTACTTCCGCAGATATTGTTTACGTTTGGGAGGGCGTTTGAAATTTAGTTATTAGGGCAGGTGGCCTGGCGCTTTCGTTTTGCCGCTGTTTGTTGAGAACGTCATCCCTTTTGAGATTAGACACACGTTGGTACGCCTGATCGAGCGAGCTTTTGGGGTGGTTCCTGTTCATAAGGGTGGCCTTGAGTTCGTCGAGGTGCTCTACGTAGTCACTGTCATCACTGCATACTCTTCTAAGCCTGGTGGCTTGTCCTACAAAGATCCCTTGTTTGCAGTGTCTGGGGTGATGGCTTTTATAATCTAGGTACTGCTGCCTGTCTGTTGGCTTTCTAAAAAGCCGAAGGAATTGAAGCGATTTCAAAATCTCTATCAGTGAACCCGCACCAACATGCACCAGAAGTGTACATAACTTTGCTAAAACTAGTTCTAACTCTCAATTATTTTGAATTTGACTCTTCTACTTTTTGCAAGTTTTTGGTACTAGCATGGGTACTCCATTCGCACCGACCTATGCCAACATTTTCATGGGGCAACTTGAAGCTACCCTATTAAGCTCTTTTCCGCATAAACCTCAGGTTTACCTCCGCTACATAGACGACATCTTCATCATTTGGGAACACGGTCGCGCGACTGTAGAAACGTTTATATCCCATCTCAATTCTTCGCATCCGACTAAATTCTTTAAATTCTCCTGCCAGTATTCTGAAAAAGAAGTGACTTCCTAGATACTACCGTCATTCTAGACAACGGTAACTTAAAACCACGCTTTTTAGAAGCCAACAGACAGGCAGCAGTACCTAGATTATAAAAGCCATCACCCCAGACACTGCAAACAAGGGATCTTTGTAGGACAAGCCACCAGGCTTAGAAGAGTATGCAGTGATGACAGTGACTACGTAGAGCACCTCGACGAACTCAAGGTTACCCTTATGAACAGGAACCACCCCAAAAGCTCGCTCGATCAGGCGTACCAACGTGTGTCTAATCTCAAAAGGATGACGTTCTCAACAAACAGCGGCAAAACGAAAGCGCCAGGCCACCTGCCCTAATAACTAAATTTTCAAATGCCCTCCCAAACGTAAACAATATACTGCGGAAGTACTACCCCATTTTAGCCAGTAACGACCGACTTAAAAAGACTTTCCCGGAAGCACCAAGGGTTACCTACCGGAGAAACAGGAATCTAAAAGATATTTTAGTACATGCTAAAACAGGGCTTTCAAAGCAACCGGTCATAGCCAGCTGCTCCCGCCCCAGATGCAAGACTTGTAGGCACCTGCAAACAGACTGAGTTGTAAAAAGCACAGCCAGTAATTATGTCCACAAGATTAATTCAAGTTTTACGTGCACTTCATCCAACATTGTGTATATGTTGGAATGCTCAATGTGCCACAAACAGTATATAGGCGAAACGAGTCAACCTATGAGCCTACGGCTTAATGGTCACCGGGCAGATACTCTTGGCAAATCCTCCATAGCTGTAGCGCAGCATTTCAACCAACCAGGCCACAATTTTGATGACCTTAAGTTATATATACTTCAGTGAAATTTTAAGTCTCCTAGGGACAGGAAATACCGAGAATCCTACTTAATTCACAAATTCAACTCCATGGAACCTGCTGGAATTAATGCGTCTAAGGGCAACTTGGAATCCTTGCGATATTCACCGGGAATACAGCATTAGGCATTTTCGTGCATATACCTCATCCAAAGACTATGACCGTTCACTCTGCTCTGGACCTGGTCACCTAATTT
The DNA here is from genome assembly GCA_013339765.2 of Haemaphysalis longicornis. Lineage (NCBI taxonomy): Eukaryota > Metazoa > Arthropoda > Arachnida > Ixodida > Ixodidae > Haemaphysalis > Haemaphysalis longicornis. The sequence goes on along the minus strand of CM023449.1, from coordinate 185,552,675 downwards.
TTTTTAATTTTTTTATTCCTTAGCGTCTAGCTTAATACTCGCCCTCATCCCTCCAACCTTTGCTTTTTGAATTCAATTTTATTTATTTTATTTCTCTCTCTTTTTTTTACTACGCGTGGTCTTGTGCCCCGTACGTCACTCTAACTTTATCTTTTCGTTTTTGAGTTTCAGGACAGGCCTGTTCCAGGAATGTTGCCGTGGGTGACACGTGCCATTTCAGTTGCCGGGTCATTGCTTTTTCTTTTGTGTGTGGGTTTATGTGGTTTCCCTACCTGATTTTGTTCTCCCTTTGTTTTCTTTTTTCCTTGACCTTGTTAGTTTTCCCCCCGTCTCTATCTTTTCTTTTGACCTGAGGCTTGCAGATAGTTTCTGATAAGGACCCCACCCTCAGCGCCTGGTCTGCTTCTGGCGGTTCGGAGATCCTTTCCCTAAACCCCGCGGAGGGTCAATAAACACCCTCTCATCCTCTCTCCAAAAATTCCAAGAATATCAACCACCACCTGACTTCCGTGTGACCTACTTCACGGCTTAAACTAGACAACCTTCTTGGCCCCTCAATCTCTCCCCCGACACACTCCCAAACAAATCAGCTTGCTCAATTTCCCTTCCATCTTTCCCTCTCCTTTCACCTGGGGTCCTACCCCTATATAAACCGTGCCTACCAGGCGAGAGATTGCCCTGAGGAAAACAAGTTCTCTTTGCTGAAACGTAGGCCACAATCGTGCTTTTACCTTGTTCGAAGTTATTCTTCTCTTATGTATATATATATATATATATATATATATATATATATATATATGCAGCGAAGTGCAGCGATGGCGTAGAGGTAGAACACCCGCCTCGCGTGCAGAAGGACCGTGGTTCGAATCCCGGTGCCGGACAATTCCCACCGGATTATAAAAAAAACGCGTAGTGATGGAATTGCACGAAGGGGCTTAGGGTGCGGCCTGACCCCGGCGACCATTGCCGGTAATGCACTCCCTCACCAGAGCAGGATTGGCCACCCTGGTGTAGTAACGGCCACAACCTCCCATGAATACGGCAACTAACCCTCGGCCCTCAGTCCCCAGCGGCTGCGAAGCAACTGAACACGGCGGCGGTCAGACCTGTGACGCAGCAGAGGGTGCTAAGAATCCCTGGATCCCGACAGGCCGCCAATGGAATCTGAACCTGGCAACGCTTAACGCGCGAACCTTATCTAGCGAAGGAAGTCTCGAGGTGTTGTTTGAGGAACTAGAGGGCATTAAATGGGATGTAATAGGGCTTAGCGAGGTTAGGAGGGCAGGCTAAGCCTTTACGGTGCTGAAAAATGGACACGTCCTATGTTACCGTGGTCTAGAGGACAGAAGAGAACTGGGAGTGGGATCTCTAGTCAATAAAAGCATAGCTGGCAACATAGACGAACACTATAGCATTAACGAACGGGCAGAAGGTCTTGTAATTAGGCTCAATAAGAGGTACAAGCTCAAGGTGGTACAGGGCTACGCGCCCACATCCAGCCACGACGACCAAGTAGTGGAACGCCTCTATGAAGATGTGGAATCGGCAATGGCTAAAGTAAAAACACAGTATACCGTAGTTATGGGGGACTTCAATGCTAAAGTAGGCAAGAATCAGGCTGGAGACAAGGCAGTTGGGAACTATGGTCTGGGCTGTAGAAATAGCAGGGGGGACCTACTAGTTGAGTTTGCAGAACGGAATAACCTCCGCATAATGAATACCTTCTTCTGTAAACGGGAGAGTCGGAAATGGACCTGGAGGAGCCCGAATGGGGAGCACAAAAATGAAATAGACTTCATATTATGCGATAACCCTGGCGTCGTGCAGGATGTGGAAGTGCTCGGAAGGGTAAGGTGTAGTGACCACCGTATGGTAAGATCTCGAATTAGGCTAGATTTGAGGAGGGACCGCAACAAGCTAGTACGAAAGAAGCCGATAAACGAACTAACAGTAAGACGTAAAGTAGAAGAATTCAGGATCGCGCTGCAGAACCGATATTCCGCCCTTAACGAGGAAGCCGAGCTTACGACACAGGAATCCAGCGACAACCTTACACGCATCATCACGGAGTGTGCAATAGAAGTCGGGGGCACTATGGCTAGACAGGATACTGGTAAACCTTCACAGGAGACGAAAGATCTAATCAGGAAACGGCAAACCATGAGAATCTCTACCGCAGCTGACAGAATAGAACTAGCCGAGCTCTCAAAGTTAATCAATAAGCGTAAGACAGCTGACATACGGAAGTATAATATGGTGATGATCGAATACGCTGTAAAGAACGGAGGTAGCCTGAAAGCCGTGAAGAGACGTCTTGGCGTGGGGAAAAATCAGATGTATGCACTTAAGGATAAGCAAGGCAATGTCATCACAAATAGGGATAATAAAGTCACAGTGGCCGAGGAGCTCTATAGGGATCTGCACAGTAGCCGGGACATACAGGATAATGCCGAACGAGACAGTAGTTCAGAGGAGATAGACATCCCACCAGTAACGACCGAAGAAGTGAGGAAGGCTTTGAAAGAAATGAAAGGGGGCAAAACACCTGGTGAGGATCAGATAACAGCAGACTTCTTGAAGGATGGCGGAGAAATTGTACTTGAAAAACTGGCAAACCTGTATTCGCAATGCCTAATGACCGCAAGTGTACCGGAATCTTGGAAGAACGCAAACATCATCCTAATCCATAAGAAAGGCGACATGAAGGACTTGAAAAATTACAGGCTGATCAGCTTACTGTCAGTCGTCTACAAGGTATTTACCAAGGTAATCGCTAACCGAATCTCTGCAACCTTAGATTTCAGTCAACCTAAAGAACAAGGAGGGTTCCGTAAAGGTTATTCAACAATGGACCATATTCACACGATCAATCAGGTGATAGAGAAGTGCGCTGAGTATACTGAACCCCTATATATAGCCTTCATAGATTATGAGAAAGCATTTGACTCGGTCGAAACCCTAGCAGACATTCAGGCATTACGGAACCAGGGGGTAGATGAGCATTATGTAAGAATACTAGAGGATATCTACAGTGGGTCTACAGCTACCATCATCCTCCATAGGGAGAGCAGTAAAATACATATAAAGAAGGGTGTCAGACAAGGAGACACAATCTCTCCAATGTTATTCACAGCATGCTTACAAGAAGTATTCAGAACGTTGGATTGGGAACAGGTGGGAGTAAGGGTTAATGGAGAATACCTCAGTAACCTCAGATTTGCTGATGACGTTGCCTTGCTAAGTAACTCGGGGGACGAATTGCAAAGCATGCTTTCCGCACTGGGCGAACAGAGTAGAACCGTGGGCCTGAAAATTAATATGCAGAAAACTAAAGTAATGATCAATAACCTCGGGACAGCACAGCAGTTTGAGGTAGGTGGCGAGGCAGTGGAAGTGGTAAGCGAATATATCTACTTAGGCCAAGTTGTGACCCCAGATCCCAACCATGAGGCAGAGATAATTCAGAAGAATCAGAATGGGGTGGGGTGCATATGGCAGACATTCTCAGATAATGAATAGCAGCCTACCATTGTCACTGAAGAAGAAAGTGTATGACAGCTGCATCTTACCGGTACTCACCTACGGGGCAGAAACTTGGAGGCTCACTAAGAGGGTTCAACTTAAATTGAGAACGACTCAGCGGGCAATGGAGCGGAAAATGATAGGGTGTAACATTAAGGGGACAAGAAGAGAGCGGGAGTGGGTCAGAGAGCAAACTGGTGTGAAGACATATTAGTAGAAATTAAGAAGAAATGGACGTGGGCAGGGCATGTAATGCGAAGGCAAGATAACCGCTGGTCATTAGGGTAACAGAGTGGATCCCTAGAGAAGGAAGCGTTGCAGGGGGGCGGCAGAAAGTTAGATGGGCAGATGAGATCAAGAAATTTGCGGGGATAAATTGGTCACAGTTGGCACAGGACCGAGGCAATTGGAGAATAATGGGAGAGGCCTTCGCCCTGCAGTGGGTGTAGATAGGCTGGTGATGATGATGATGATCTATATATATATATATATATACTATATATATATATATGATATATATATATATATATATATATATATATATATCTATCTATATATATATATATATATCTATCTCTATATATATATCTCTATATATCTATATCTATATATATATATATCTCTATATGTATCTTAGAGCAAACACAGCGCGAAAAAAGACCAGGGACGAGATGAAGACTACCACAAGCGCGGCTTCCATTAAAGTTTAATGAAAACAAACGCACACATAAATATACATGAACTGAGATTATCAATTATCACCGCTGCCTCAATAATCTCACCGGTAAGTGCATGAGCATGACGGCTGACAACAAGACACTCATCCAACAGTGGCGTGCAACCTGCCTGTTCACACTAACGACTATGCCGGCTAAGATTCCCCTCCAAACCGCGCCTAACATTATAGTCATGCTCCCGCAATAAGGGAAGGAGATAAGAGCATAAGTGTCCCGTCCATTCTGTTACTTACTTGGGCACCCAATTGTGAACTTTCCTTTATATGTTTCTGCAGTATTATTTTCCTTGTCACTAGTTTCGATGTCTGCGTCAGTGGGTTTTGATCTGCTTTGTGCATGTGGCTGTGGTGCAGCTGCGGCATCTGCCATACCTTTGTGATCGAATGTATATTTATGTGTGCATTTCTTTTCATTAAAATTTAGTTGGAAGTCAGGGATTGTTTGTAGTCTCCGTCTCGTCCCTGGTATTTTTTTGCGCTGTGTTGCTCATGGATTACCAACTAGCAGGAACTCTCGCGCTTTTATGTTATATATACTTTCTCGTCCTTAATTCTATTTCGCTCCCTCCAAAATCCCCTTTCCGCGAAGGGTACTTTACGGCTGGGTAGAATAATAAGCAAATTCCATTTTTTAAAATCAATAAACAATAAACGCCAGTATTAAAAGGATGCAAACAGCGGCGCGCCGAGATCAAAGCCTTTGAAAAGCGTATACTTCAATACTATTTACACCGTTTTTCTCTACAACTAACACCCTTTCAAAAAACAAGGAAGAACACCTTTTGAAAGTGTGTAAAAACGACAAAATGCCTTCAAGGGTGTTTTATTTTGGCTTTTTCGCTAGGGTATAAGGTTGTTAGTTATACACAGCGATTTACACCCCTTAAAGCCTTAAGAGTGCACAATAATTTCACAGTGTAAGGTTAAAGCTGATCGCCAAGCCTAACTTGTCAAGCGGCAAGGCGGCGAAGCCTTGTGAGAATGCGGGGAACAAGTAAAGCGCCTAAGGCGTTCAATTGGGCATGATTGCTTTCGCATTCAGAACTTCTAATAAGTGCATAGGTGTCATGGGAATCCCTTTGGCACGTGGGTTAGTTGCTATGACAATATCTCGGTGGTCGAAGTCGGTGACTTCACTGTAGATGTGCCGCGACACAAAAAGAAGTCGTTTACGCTGTCGTTGTTTGGCTGTTGTACCGATTCGGCTCAAATGACCTCCCAGCACGCCGATCCGACCCAACCGATCACGCAGCGGGGTACGTGCATCTATTTGGAATTAACCAAGAATGTGCCTGTAGTTGTGACTGCGACGACCAGTGCATATCATACAGGCAATAAAGCCTTCGGGACCCTCGTTACTAAGTGGTAATTACCTGTCACAGTGGGTAGTCCCCAATCACAGAGGGGAGTTGCCTCTATTTTTTTGTGAGGGACGTGAAAATCGAATCTCCTTGTTCGCTAGATTTCCGTGAAGTTAAAACATACCCATTTGGTGCATGTTATATCTTGTGCAATCGCTACGCACGCGTAATGGCACAGGTCTGACCACGGCAGTAAAAAATCCAAAATAAACACTGTTTTTCAACAACAGTGCACCGATCGCTCCTCGCCGAAACCAACATCTAGTTTATTCCTAGAGCCTTGCTTAATTCAGGCTGTTCCGTTATTTACCGAAACACTCTGCACAAATAGGACTTCACTAAATCTGGATGCATAGCTGCCCACATAACAATTACGTTTATGAAGCACTGCTCAAACGTGCTGTCCCCATTTGTTTATATCGGTGGCCCGTTTGGAACACAGCAGCTGCGTTTCGAACACAGCACGCCAATTAACTAATAGTCTCCTCGATTTGGCTACACTTTCTGCAACAGTTGAGGCAGTGCAGAACTCTCGCACTCGTTTTGCAGGTGCAGCTAGCGCCACCTGCACTTCGACCCTGGATTTGAAGCTGGGATGCACGAGTTCTTCTACCCTTCTGCACTAGCCTCGGTGCGAGTTCTCATCTCGGGCAAGGTGCATCGTGCTTTGGCGCGTTTTTGGTGCGCATCGTAGCAGACGGCTCCAGCATGATACTTCTGTCGGTAAGCGGAGCAGAAACGACAGTGTTTTCTGTTTTAGACGAGAATGGTCGTCACGTGCAACAACATAGTGCAGTTGTGTACGACACACAAGGTGAGTGAAGGGTGACGCCATTTCGAAAAAAAAAACATGGAAGCGCGCCAACACGGACCGCAGCGGACGACGTTTGTGCAATTTTGCTCTCGATTTGGCCGCTGCACGGAAAGCGCTAGCGTGCGGTTGCATTTGCACTGAAAGGAGTGGCTCCGCACTTGCACGAAACTTTTCTGAACTAGTTCACAAAGTGCCGCCAAATCTAGGAAACCTAAAGCTGAGCCACTAGTGACGAATGCTATCTACGCCTAGCCAATGCTTGGCCAGCACCTATTCCTAGTGGCTATTCGGCACCTATTCCTCTTGCGGCGTGCCCTTCAGTGCAGCACACTAAGCAATCCGTTGGCGCTTCGCCACAGGACCCAAAGGTGGTGTGCTCGTCTGTATAGGCTCATTCATTCTCATTGGCTGCGACGTGCGTCTACGGACACACTGCTTAAGGTCAGTGTGGGCTATAGAGTTTCATACTAACATATACTATAGCGAAATCGTTCACTGCAAAGTGTGCCGTAGAGGGCGCTGTCATATCAAAGCGTGACGTTCCTCGCCTCCTTGACTTCGCTAGTCACATGGCTTCTTTTTGCTCTTGAAGTCAAAATCAACAACGAATGTAAGTTTTCTTTCAAATCGTCCAGCATAAAGCGTCTAAATAATCTTTGACAAATAAATAATTTTAGAACTCCATGTTTATAACAAATAAACAGGTTTAAAGTATCTTGTAGAATAAAATTGTTGCTTTTTCAAAGCCACAGACAAATTTTGAGCCGGTTCACGAGCCATGCCAAGGACAATTGAAACCTGCCTCCCCGTAATTTTGCAAATATTTGTGCAAATGCGGGGCGTTACAAGGTTAGGGCCTTCTCGCCATTTTTGTATTTTTGCATGGGCTTTTAACGACACTACTCTTGCTGAAGCGCTGCTCGCTGGAGAGTTGGGCCATATTTCCTTCTAATATATATTAGTATGAAAATCTGTGATTTGGACAAGCCTCAGCAATAAAGCGCAAAGCTTTGGGTGAACTCACATTGTACGTTACGGAAGCCATCAAGCCACCGGAGCGGCGCACATATGCACTGAGTATGGTAGGTCGTACGCGGCTAAGTGCTGGCGTCAGAAATCGGCGCAGCAATCACCAGGAAGCGAAGGTTTTCTGTGCAACACACCACTGCACACAATGCCGGCAAATTATCCGCTTCTACTCAATGCCGGCACCCACAATACCTAAAGTTTCTGTTCGGGGCGCTTTCATACCCTCCAAATCATTTAGTGAAAGTTAGTGCTTTAACATTCCCAATCACCGAGTATATCCTAAATATCATACGACATTTTTTTACAGCAAAGCTCTAAATGGCTAGGATCAAGAAGTTCGTCTCCGGTCACAGAGCGATGTAGACAGGAATCGCTAGCGAGCATAGCGCCATGTTGCGGAGCCCACTCAAATCCCCGCAATCGTAAAACTGCGCGCCACACCACCGGGGAGTGGAAAAAAATCATACAAAATTAACCAGGTCCTAGGGACTTTATAGATCATGGGCCGTGATTACCATACCGGCGCTATAATAAATTTATACCCACGATTCCTGTGTGTTTTGTAGCGCAAGCTACACTGGCCAAGGTTGAGCAGTTTCGCGTGTGCCATGAAGGGCCGTTCTGCGCAAGCGCGAGAGGCTTTGGATTGGATTCGATTGGCTTGGCTTGGCTTGGCTTGGCTTGGCTTGGAATGGAATGGATTGGATTTGGATTGTAAAAAAGTGGATTGCGTTAGATTGTGTTGCGTCATAGCCGCGGCAGACGCACTGGCGCCGGCGCGTGCCCAGGTGCCTGCTCCTCATTTGCGCAGTAGCCAAGTCTGACGCTGCGTCGGAGCCGCTTGATAGCCGTTTGACGTCGCTAGTGAAGAGCCGTGCAGAGTATGCGCGAGGAGCAGTGACTGGAACGGACTGGACTTTCAGTTAATAACCAGGAGCAATGCTCAATCGCAAATTACAAACAAACGTGTTTTGCTTCGTACACCCCATAGACTACGACCCAGTCCAACCTCACGTTGAGGCTCGGCACCGCAGCTTTGCTGGCCATTCCTCTTCACGGAGTGGAAGGGCTCTGAAATTTTTAAAAGTCGGGGCGGTTTTCTGTGGAGAGTTAAACGTCTTCTGAGTTCCGGTTGCATTGTTTTAGTCGGAGGTAAACTTCAAAAGTATTGAGAATAAAGCATAATAACTTACTTGTTCTGCACTGTAAGAGAGAAAGAAATGTGTGTCAGGCTGATGGCGATGATTCTGAAGCGGAGTTTCTATGGCTGACCATACATGTTGGCAGAAAACTTGTATATACCTGATATTCGTGCTCCTCTTCGGAGAGGGGTGGACGGGTTGCGGAGTGCACTAAAGGAGTGCTGACAGCATATTTTTGTGTCACCTTTTTTCGCGTCTTTAGGTGCCCCCAAGCGCACTAATCATAGAATGGCCTATTGTCGAACTCAGCATAAATACCTACTTACAGCCCCGTTTATTCGAGTCAGTTTCGGTATCGGTGAAGTGAACACCGAGGCAGAGGCCATGACGGGAAGGAGCATTCGACGAGACACTGTCCTCGTCGCATGACAGGCGATTCCGGTCTGGGCAGCCCGACCGGCCGTATCTTGTGACGTTAGTGCCAAAAACTGTGACGTGGTGCACAAGGCGGAAAAGCCCGCGCCAACAGCACCGCGGCTGCCTCAATACGTCACGGGAGCCCTGACGGCGCCCATTTGGCTGAGCGGATGAGCGCAGATAAGCTTTCCTGTGCGCGCAAGGAGCAAAATTGGTTTAAAATATGTTTTACATAACGGTTATGGCTTAAACTTCCGAAGGGGTATCTCCATATACAAAGGACGCCTTTTACATAGTTATCTGAGTTTTGAAATTTTGTGTCACTACTCCTTTAAACATGATAACACCTCCCAGAGATTAACCCTTAACCCTGCCGAAACCGGAACGGGTCCAGGAGAACTCGTCACAAGTAAACTCATCACAGCCAGGTCGTCATAGGGGACTCGTCAAGTAGGGCAAGTCGTCATAGGCAATCGTGCAAGCGGGAAACTGGTAAACTGCCAACTTGTTCATCTCGTCACAATTCTTCACGTGTTTAGTAAAAAAATGTTCGGATGAAAAAAAATACAGGAATTTGTATGATTCTCTACTTATGCGTAAACATTCTTGCACCCCTCCTTCGATTGACCAATCCTACGTTTCCTTTGCGGCCTTGAAAGAACACGCCAGACCGGACAGCGTATTTCGTTGGATTTTTGTGCTTTCTTCAGCAAATCGATAGCGGCACTATATTAGATTTCGTTTGCTGTTTTTCAGTTTTTTAAACTTTACATTCTTATTTTTACCCTAAGGTAAACGGGGGACAGCGCAGTATTGGGTAGACCTTTCAGATTTGGTTCAGCATTGTCGTTGTTAATATTTTAACCTTTTTTGTGTTTTGTGTCTTCCAACGAATGATGAATCTCAGGTTGTACCATGAGTAGCTCAGCTGGGTAACTTTCTTTCCGTTATTTTAAAGGTGATAGGTCTTTCTTGGGCTACTTAAACGCAGAAATTTGATCTGCCTGTATGTCTGTTTGTTACCCGATTCAGCCACCCGGCCCAAGTGAAGCAAAAGCAGCGCAATAGTGTTATATACTCACAGCCAAATCTAAACGTCCAAGTCCGGTGTCAGTGTTCGTACTTACCAACATTTTTTAACAAAAACAAGACACTATGCAAATATAAGGCAGCAAATAAATACATAAGTAGCATTTGCACTGTCACTTTATTAAAAAATTCTGGATGCTTGGTTTTTTCGATAGCAAATTTAATACATCAACGGCAGAATACCGTCGCCTGCTGTTGCCAGTGCTACCTCCTGGCGGCACTTACTGAGAAATCAAACGGCAATAGCAACAAAAAGTTCCAAAAGATAGGATACACGTTCCGCTTGGAACGCTCTTGTAGTAGGACAGCGTTATTCTATAATCGCTGTAGTAGGGCGCCTCAATTCACGGGCGTCTCCACCATACGGCAGCGCTGGCACAGCTCTGCCGTACTTGGAGCAGTGGAACGCGGTATAGTTAAATTGGCTTGGCAAACTCCTGCCTAATATTGTGGGAGGAAGGAAACGGGAGAGGAAAGCATGCGAGGTTAGCGGGAAAGAGAAGGGACGCCTTTACTTGTCAGGGACGCCAGTCGACTATCGTGTTTCGGTGACATTTGCAACGAATGAACCAGATACGCGGCCATTTTTTGTTATTACAATGATTATTATGTGCAATATTGTAGCAACTTCATTTATCAGCAGCCGCTAATTAGCATTTATGTGTTTCCACGTTCTTTTTAAAAAAGGGCATGGTGCTTTTCTTGGCCAGTTGTTTGAACGTTCTAGTCCTCCGCTCCCGAACGCGTCGCACAGATGCCACCATGTTTTGCTCGTGCTCGCGTTTTTGCGCTAAACACAGTGTTAACACTCCTAAACATGAACGTATCCCATCGTGAAGCTCCACTAACTAGTGCTTCAAATGCTGAAGGGGCATTTTTGCTAGTACCACTCGTGCTGTGTATAGCTGCGCACATTTCGCCCTTATTACATATATATGCACGATTAGAAAACAGCTTCGAAAGCTAACCTAAAATGTAAGAAAAACTTTTCTGGGCAAAAAAAGGTGCAATAACGAAGGGAGCGACAGTGACGATAGAGCAAATTCTCGACCCCCGACACCGCAAAAAAAGTGCAACAACTTTTTTGGAAGGAGAACAAGATGAAGAAAAGGGAAATGGCAACGCTTTAAAAATGAAAACTCAATTTTAACAATCACCTGCAAACACACAAACCTACCACAGGAACTACGAAGAGGTCAACCTAGGACCAAGCATCAGCTTAAAGAGTACCGACACAAAATTTCAAAGCTTACATAACAATGCAAAAAGCTTCTTTTTTATATGGAGATGCCCTCTCGAAAATGTAAGCCGTAACCGTTCAGTAGAACATTTTTAAATCAACTTTAATGTATGCGCGTACGAGAAAGATCTATCCCGCCATCGAGCAAGCTCATGACGTCTTCTGCGCTTCGAACCAAACGGCCGACGTCAGAGCCACCGTGACGTATTGAGGCGGCCGCGGTGCTGTTGGCGCGCGGTTCTCCGCCTTGTGCATCACGTCAGATTTTTTGGCGCTGACGTCCCCTGTTACTACAGCCGGTCAGGCCGGTCTGCCGGGCGCGCGCGCGGCCAGACTTGCATTGACTATGATGCGACGAAAACAGTGACGTGAAAGTTTCCTTCCACTCATGGCAGCTGCCTCAGTGTTCGCTTTACCGAAACAGAATTTGTCGGTGAAGTGAACACTGAGACAACTAAACGGAGCTGTAAGTAATTATGTTTGCTGTGTACAATAGTCTAATGTGACATTCCATGATTAGTGGGATCGTAGGCGCCTATAGACCCAAAAAAAGTAACATGAAATTTCGTGTGAATAGTCCTTTAAATCCACCCTGGTACCGTAGGCACCTATAGCCCCGAAAAAAGTAACATGAAAATTTCGTGTGAATAGTCCTTTAAAACAACCCAACTCCCACACCCCTTACTCCTCGACGTCCGCCCTCGACCCAAATGCCTGCTTTCACCAGTTCACCTACGACCAGCTTTCCTATAACCAGTTGGCGGCGACCACTGTGCCTGTTCCCAACGTGAACATCACCCATACCGACAACAAGCCCCGCTTCTGGACACTCCGATATTGGCGCCGGTGACCAGATTCGTGTTACTTCATTTTTGTTTCTTGAACTATCATACCATGCGGTCTTTCAGGTTACAAAGTTTACGTAGTTTTGCTATAGGATACGGGAATTTTCCTACACTATTCTCCAATTCGCCACAGTATGCTACATACAAATACATCGATCACGAAAAAAAAAACAGAGATGGGTAGGGGCCCTTGAACGGCGAAACAAAAACACTGAAAACCCACAAAAACGAGATTAACTACAATTCCGGGCACGCAACTAATTCAAAATAAGAAATAAAAACTTCGAAATGACATGAGCGTCGTCCAGATTTTCGTCTGCTCGTTTAGTTCATATTTGGTTTCTTTTAAGGTCGTTCAAAATGGCTCATCCTCGGGGTGTGGGCGCGCGTCGAGGCGATGTTACCGTAGAGTGTAGATTGCGGCAGAAAAATAATTACGAGTCGTATTTGTTGGCAGATTTATTGGTTTTGTTCTGTCTGACTACGTGAGTGCTGCAGAAAAAACTGCTCTTGTACTAGCTAGTACCAACCGTATAGACCCAAGTTCACGGTACCTAAAAGTGCTTACAGTGAAGTGGTAAGCCCAACTCACCCACTTGGATAGGTGCGCGGCAACGCAGGGAAATAAACTAGAGCGGTGGCATATCCGTCTACTCGACTAAAATATTCCATTTGTTGGAAGTTTCGTTCATTGAAAGCTTAAGAACCCCTTTCGACGTTACAACTACACCGGGGAGCTTTATTTTTGCTTGAAGCTACCTCAGTCTACTTGCGAAACTTCACTGGTAGGATCTTGTGAAGTTGTGTACAAATAGCTCGAACAGGGCTAGTTCGCCTTATAATTCCATCATTTTTGCGTGACAAATAGGAGCGTCTTCTAGAGAACGGGGCATTGGAGAAGCACCCGCCGCGGTGGCTTAGTGACTAAGGCGTTGGGCTGCTGAACTCAAGGAGGCGGGTTAGATTCCCGGCCGCGGCGGCCGCTTCTCTGATGGAGGCGAAAAGCGCAACTGCCCGTGTGTTCGAGATTTCGACGGACGTTAAAGATCCACAAGTGTTCAAAAAGAATCCGGAGCCCTCCACTACGGCGCGCCTCATCGCCTGCGTCACGTCGGAGTGCTAAACTTCATAATAAATCAGTCAATCATTTGGAGACGTGAAGTACTTAAAAAAATGAAGCTCATTGAGTAAAAAAGTATGATAGTAGCTAGTTTACACTCATTCATTTCGACCGCGCTGATTGGTTACAAACGACGAAGAAAACACAGGGGATATTCACGAGAGAAGCGCTAAATATCAACCGCTCTATTCAGCGGAAATAAACAATTAAACGTTGCTAGTGATGAGGGAAATAGTGGGCCAATCCACCCTGTAGTGGTGTTGGAAAGCGAAGCTGTAAACGACACCCACCACGATTATTCATGCGACGTCACCTGAATTTACACACGCGTCGCTCTGCAAAGAGTGAAACCAGAGCCGAGTGAAATATACTTAACCACACCCTGCATTACTTTAAAGAGATTATCTTTGCTAAATTCAAATCAATGCATGATCCATGAATGGTTGCTGGTTGAGTTGTATTGGTGGAGCACTTGAGTGGAATATCTTTTCTTATTAAAGTGCAAACCCACTATTAGGCGATCTCCCTTCTGCTCCTTCTCTGCCCCAGCCAATGGAGGCGACGAGATCGACGGCAGAGACGGAGGAGAACTGAGATGCCATGTGTTGGTGCGAGCTTCCTTTAATTTCTACTAATTGCTAGAGCATGCAGAGAGCACGCACACGACCGCTACACGTTCCGTCGGCGGAGAGCACAGCGGCACGAGAGGTCGTGTGACGCTATCAAGTGGCATATGCGAGAATGCAGGGGGTCAACCCATAGCTGTACTCGGTGATGCACCGTCTGCATGCACTGTCTACCACCCCCGTCTCCGGGTGCGCTCGTAGCTCAATTAGTAAGGCAACGGGCTCTCGTCCAGCTTCTCTATTCGGTCCCAGTTCGAATCCTGGCGGTACCAGTAACTTCTTTTATTTGTTAGCGCAAGTATTCTGCGCACACCAAAGGTCGCAACAGAACCTTTCGGGGTTAGAGGTGAAATGGTTCGCTTTAAAAAAGCTAGATAAAATAAAATGTACTTGCACGTGATATTTGAAAGGCCGCGTGATTGATGAGCTCCATTTCGTCTTGATATAAACGTATGCACGCTGCGCTGACGCATTCGTCAGCTTCAGTAAGATAATTCATCTTTTGGCGCTGTCTTTATCCTCTGCCAACACGTGCGGATAATCGAATTATCCTTGCTTGTGCACAGTTTGCAGTGCGCCGCGAACGTTCCCCGGTGGTTTTGATTGCTTGCATGCTTTGCTGTGGTCTCTCAAGCTCTCATTTCAGCAACTCCACATGCGTCAGAGGTATGCATGGCCGCGTCAAAGAGGTATTTTTAGACGCCCCACGAGGAAAATAGGCAGATTTATTTATAGCTGCTTCGAGGTAGTTTACGAGCCAAATCAATCGAGGTGTTGTGTGTGACAGCCCAATAATTTCAATGTCTGCGGTGAAGGTCATAGATTTTAGAGCGAAAGCTCTCCTACGACATGTCCCAAGAAGATACTCCTCGCGTCGGAATGACCTGAGCCCTCGGAACGCAAGTGTGGGAGTTGTCACGTTAGACCATGTGACCCGATGTGGAAAGGAATCGCAGCTGCGATCGCTAGGAGCCTCCCCGCAGCGGTAGGATGTGACTAGGCGAGGGTTTAACGGCTTCTTTGCCGGCGCTTGGTCGCTCAGTATCGCCACTGATAGCGCCGGCTGGGCCATCTGTAGCCCAGCCGACGCTTCAGCGCAAGCAACAGTTTGACTCCAATCATATAGTAGGCGAACTCTCACAAAACACTGTGTGCATGGTCTTAAAAAATTAAGGTGAAACCGACCTTTCGGTTGTCATGACTATGTTAACAAGCGTTAAACCTCAACAATGTTTGGATATCTGCTTCACACACTGCTTGCGCACCGAAATGTCGAAAAAGTCATAAAATTAAAAAAAAAAGAACTTTAGGGTTCTCACAGATGGAGTCTGGGCCACGAAAACGCCTAATTGAACAAAAAATGACTTCAGGTGGCTGGAATCGAACCTGGGTCCCTCGCATTAGCAAGCCAATGTCAATCGGATTTCTCTATTTCGAGGTTGTCAAAGCGGTTCGGAAAATGTAGACTACAACCAAAGAATCCGTCAGGGGAAAGCTTCAAGTTCAACCATCGTCGTCGTTTGACGGAGGGGCGCATGATTTTCTTTGTCTTCGGGGCACCTGGACTTGCACTGCAGCATGCAACAATAAGCTGCGTCGTGCAACAAAATGTTAACAGATAGTATGCAATATGTAAACAAGAGACAAAATAGCTTCAGCGCAGGGACGGAATACAATTTGCAAACGAGCAAGATGAATTTTCGCGCACAGAGATGACTTAGCATGGCCTGGTCGTTATCTATAAGGCTCCTTCACAACCCTGAGGCAGAACCGGTGCGAAAGAAACTTTTAACGCGTCGACGAATTCGCGATACATTCGAAGGGGCAATGGTGTTACTGCGACAAGAGGCTGGAATGCGCTCTGTTGAAGGCGCCCTGGCTTGGTGCCTTTAAATGTGGCTATTCCCTGGTCGTCAAAATTATTGTTATACGTGTTATAAATTTAAAGAAAGCTTCTGCCTTTAAGTGTAAAGGTTCGCCAATTTTATTCTGCAGGCAAGGAATGCCAAAGTAGTATACAGGTTCTGCAAATAGTAATAACAACCAATTACAATGCCTAAACGAAGATACGGGGCTGAGTTCTGAATTGTCGAGGTTAAAGACACCCTTTACCTTAGATTGTCGCAAGTCCAAACACTGTATGACACACAATTTCTGCACTCTAACTGTTAAGATAAGGTAGCCAACCAATTCTTTCAATCGCGCGCCATAAGCCTAAATAACGCACATTACGCGGCTTGCCGGATGGAGTGGGAGACTTACTCTTGACGGCTGTATCCGGTGAGTAGGCTCGGTAGGCGATCTGAATCATGCAAAGGCGTCTTCTTGAGCCGGCTCGGTCTGCCCGGCGCTCCCAAATGACACAATGATGGTGATAGCTTCCCGAACAAGGAAGGTGACCTTAGGCAGCCGCTTTGCATCCATTAGTTCTAAGCAACAATATTATGATATCTTTCATAACTTTAAATGGTAACCTTGACTGAGTTTTCGCACTGTGAGGAACAAAGTGGATGGATCAACATCGTCTTACATTTTCGGGTTTGGTTCCTGAAAGAAACGTAAGCAGGATAGGTGAAGTTCCAGGTTCTATTCACGCCTTCCTTATTTTCGTCGTTATTCTCTTTCATGTTGATTTTAATGAAATTTTTTACTGTATGGAAGAGAGGAAATCGTGGGTCTGAAGCGAGAGATGTAATGGATTTCCGTTCCGGAGGGTCACCCGAAAGGCTGAGCACCTCGTGAAGTAAACTTTACATACACACCGAGGAAGAGAAATGGAAAAGGACAAAATTCGTAGCCAGCAGAAAAAAGAGAAAAAAATAAAGACCTAAAGTACACTATAAGCGTAATCACAGTCAGGGTAAAAGTACTGGCTTGAAAACCATTAGGCCGAAACCAAAAGCAGCAAGAAGCAGAACAGTGTAAACATTTGTAGACGTAGAAATTCACAATGAGGAGAAAAACAGAAAGTGAAGAACATGGCAGTTATCAACTCTATTAAAGTTCCGGTGACAGTCATGGCTTGGAAGCCATTACACAGAAGCGAAAAGAAGCAAGATTTAGAGTTGCGAAACCTTTGATATATAAAAAAAAACCACTCGTCCGGGCTGGGAAGCGCGATTGATGGAGGGGTGGAAGACATTGGCTCAGTTTTTTTAGCCGTATGGGATGTGTGAGTCCTCGGTATCTCCAAGAGCAATTGATACCTGCGGGGCGTGAGTGGTGGCGCGCTACGGTGATGTCCGGTGAGTGTCTCACTCATACCGTTGGACAAGCTCGGACCCTGCGGCGCAACGCGAAGTGTTCGGCAGATCCAGGATGGCAAGCCAGGAGCAGGACATCCCGGTCTACATAGGCCACTCACATAGCTCCAGCCTCTGCCACTATCAAGCGGCTCAAACGACTATCAAGCGGCTCCTGCGCAGCGTCAGACTTGGCTACTGCGCAACGGAGGCGCAAAGCTAGGCACGCGCCGACGCCAGTGCATCTGCCGCCGGCTATAACTTCACTCTTCGGGAATGCGCAGAGCGGCGAATGTGCAAACCCAATTCTCTGCACACCCGTACTCCAATTGTAGTGGATTTCAGTCCAATCCGATACAATCCAAACCAATCCAACCCAATCCAGTCCTATCCTATCCAGTCCAGTCCAAACGAAGCCAATACAATCCGATCCGATCAGGTTCAAACCAATCCAATGGTCCTCGCGATTGCGCAGAACGGCATGTCCAGACCCAATCCTTTAACACCCGTACTCCAATTAGATTGGATTTTAATCCAACACAATCCAATTTAGTCCAATCCAATCCAAGCTTATCCAATCCAATCCAAGGCAAATCAATCCAATCCGATCCGATCCGATCCAAACCAATCCAATGCTCCTTGCGCTTGCGCAGAACGGCCCTTCACGGCCCACGCGAAACTGCTCAACGTCGGCACCTACTGGACTTGTCCTCGCGCCAGGCGATCACCTCACTGTCTTCATCCACACCTTTTACCATCCCACATTCCATACTCATGGGAAAACTGGACCGCTCCTCCGCCTGTCTTCGCCCCATCCTTTGGCCTCGCCTCGCCCGGCACATTTCCCACGTGCGGGGCCCTCACACCTGCGGAATTCCCACCTGAACGTCTTCCAGGCCCACTAGAACCACATTTCCGGCAGCCCGGACATGGGCCACTTTAAATAAAGTTTGATCTCTCCCTCTCTCTCGGCCAGTGTAGCTTACGCTACAAAAATATCTGTCCCCCTCTTCTTCGGGGTAGACCGCTTTTGCGATTTGTCTAAATTGCAGTGTGTCGTTTTGGTGTGGATAGAGGTGCACTTGAAGTATTGTGCGCACCTCTAAAGGGTGCGCACGAGCAAGGTCTGACCGAGTGTAGAGAGAGAGAGAAAACAATCTTTAATGAGTCTGGCGATGTCATCCGAGCTAAACCGCCTGGTTTGCTACGCCAGATGAATGCTGTGACAATGGTGATTGTAATGATGAAGAGGAACACATGATTTGAACTATTTACAAAGTCTGATCAAGGCTTGTGGCTTTCAGATAGGCCAGTAAAACTTTTGTGGCACGAAAGGCACGTTTGGAAGAATTCCAGGCACCTAATACGTCTCTCAGTTCTAGCCGTACGGAGAGCGGCCGGCCCAGAGACACTGAAAGGCACACTCTTTGCGTACTAAATAGCGCACAGTCACAAATGAGGTGTTGCAGATCTTCACGAACACCACACTGTGGGCACAGAGGCAAGGTGGACTGATTGATTTTGTAGCAGTAGTATCGCGTGTAGGCGACGTTCAACCGCATGCGATGGAGTACTGCTTCATCATGCTTCGATATGCAAGGTGGCATGCTAAAGTTACAGTGCGGGTCGATAGAGTGGAGGGGCGCGTAATGATTGGATGCGTCTGTCCAAATCGCACGCTGCATGCTTCATGCCACACTGGATGCAAGTGCTGAAGCATCTTTCCGAGAAAATGGTACCGGTACTTGTGGTCCACGTTTGTTATGCGCTATGAATGCAGCAGCGTCCGCCTTCACATTTCCAGTTATTCCGCAATGGGCAGGAACCCACTGGAGTGTTATTTGATGACACGCCTGCAGAGATTGAAGATGCAAAGCATGTACCTCAAGCACAAGCTGATCTGTGGGGAAAGACGCCAAAGATTGCAGTGCAGCCCGAGATTTCGTGAAGATGGCCCACACGCGTACAGGCTGCTCGATGATATAAGCCAAGGCCAGCAGCAGTGCTGCGAGTTCGGTAGCCGTAGATGACGTTTTGTGGCTTAGAATCGCACTGAGGGTGGTGCGAGATGAAGGTATCCACACCGCGACAGTGGATAATGTGGATGACACCGATCCATCAGTGTACAGATGTGTGTGTACTCCGTATGTGTAGTGGATATATTCAAGGGCAAAAACCGCAGAGCGGTAGGCGGAATATGATCCTGGCTTGAAATTCCGGGCACTGTGGTCACTATTTTTATCGTTGGGAACATCCAGGGCGGATGCAGCGGAAGAGCTGGCGGCTGGTAATGATGAGGCAGCAAGTCACGCACTTCAGGGACTGAACTTGGCGCTAAAGGGTGATCACATTGCCTTGCCACAATCCGCCAGTCGCACGCGAAGAAGCTTCTGCGCGCCGAGAGCAAAGGGTGACAGGCGTCGGTGCTCCGTCAGTGTTCCCACAGTCGACGTAGTTCTCGGTACACCAATGCAGGTCCTCAATATCTGTGCTTGCATGGATTCTAGAGCCTTTATCGTTCCTTTAGAGAGAGGGGCCAATATACGGATGTTGTAACGTATCATACCGAAGCAGAGCGTTTCGTATAGCCGAAGGAGGGAGTTAACAGAGCAACCGCCGGAGTTACTAGAAAGCATACGGAATATGCGGGCGATTGATGACAGCTTCTCCTTGAGATGGCGGACATGAGGTGACCAGGTGAGCGACCTGTCGAATGTCACCCCCAGAAAACTATGGTTGGAAACGTATGGGTGTCATTGCCTACAACAGTGAGCCCGTAGTGCGTGAGGTCCCGCTTCGTAAAAGCCAACGCAGCACATTTGCTTGCCGAAATTTCCATTCCTCGTGCTGCCAAGAACGGTGCAATGGAGTTGATTGCTCGCTGAAGTCTCGACCGTAGCACACGTCTGTTACGGCCAGAGCTCCATATGCAGATGTCGTCCGCGTACAAGGAGATTTCGACCGACTGCGGCAAGCATTTCTCCAGGCCTATCATGGAGATGTTGAACAGCGTGGGGCTTATCACCCCTCCCTGAGGAACACCTTGGGTCACTCTGTATGGTGCTGAGTCGCCGCTGTCTGTGGACATGTAGACGTACCTATCTGAAAGGTAGTCTGATAACCATGCATACATCCGGCCTCCGATACCTGAAGATTTCATAGCCGAGCGAATAGCTTCATGCGCTACGCAGTCATAGGCTGATTTGATGTCCAGGAACAAGGCAATGGTGATGTTTCGCCTATATTTGACTTGTTTGATTCTGGTTGCAAGCGCGATGGCATTATCAATGCTACTGCGGCCTTTGCGGAAAACAGACATATGTGGCGGGTATACATTTCTGACTGTCAGATCCCAGTCCAAGCGATAGAGCACCATCTTCTATATCAGCTTGCCTACACAGCTCAGGAGGGCTATGGGACGGTAGGAGTCGATGGCAGTTGGAAATTTTTCCTGGCTTGAGAACAGGCGCAATGCGAGCGCGTTTCCATTTTGGCTCTAGACGGCCAGTCTCCCCACGAGCGATTAAAAGTGTTTAGGAGGAACCTTTTCCCCTTTTCGCCTAAATAGGACAGGGTTGTATAAGTAACTCCGTCCGGACCTTGGCACGTGGATTTTTTGATGGAGGTCAGTGCCGCAAGCAGTTCTGCCATTGAGAATGGCATGTCCATTGAAGACGACAACTCTGGGGAATCCTCACTCGTGGGGCGAAGATGGTGGTAGAACAGGTGTCGGCGCCGTGGTAATTTTCCTACAAGAGGCGTTCGCAACGTGTAGATCAGTCGTGTTCGTGCTGAGTGCAATGGAGTTAAATGGGTGCAGTTGCGTTGGTGGGTTCTGCAGGCTCCGAACCAGGCGCCATATCCTGGAAAGCGGCTTCCTCGGGTCTAGCTTCGACCAGAAGGACTCCCATTCGCGTTTGGCAAGCTTGTTCATATGTCTGTGGACTGCCCTCTGAGCACGCCTGGAAGCTCGGATATCCTCAGGGGCTAGCGTCCGACGGGCTCGTCTTTCTGCTCGTCGACGCACTGCTCGAAGCCTCGCGAACTCTGAGTCAGCAGCGCTGTATTTAAGTGGCAAACTTAGCACCTTGGTGCTAGACTTGCCAGCTCTTAGCATTGTTTCCACGAAGGACTGGTATGAGCTCACTGAGTCCGCACACTCCTCCATCGCAGTTGTGAATCCTTCCCAGTTTGAGTAGCGAATGACACGCTGTGGTCGAATACCCGTAAGACCATCCACTGAAATGTAGGTCGGCACGTGGTCGCTGCCATGCCCATCAATGTCCGCTGTCCAGCTCGTCCTAGCAATAAGTTGCGACGAGACGACCGTGACGTCAAGCACGCTGGATACCTTGGCCCGGAAAAACGTTGGCTCTCCAGTGTTGACGACGCACATACCGCGCCGTTGAGCAATGTCAAGGAGGCGCCGCCCTTTGACTGTCGTTTTTACACTGCCCCACGAGGGATGGTGAGCGTTGAAATCCCCTGTCAAAATGTGCGGTCCTGGTGTGGCACTGATGATGCTTTCTAGGCGGTTTGTGTTCAATGCCACTCCAGGCGGAATGCAAGCAACAATTATTGTGAACGATAAACCAGCTCCCCGCGCTGTTGCTGCCACGTATTCATTCGATGCGTCCGGTAGTAAGCTATGCACCACTGTGGTAAGGTCGTTTCTCAGGGCCGCTAAAACTCTTGATATTTCTACGCCAGTTGTCGATTGCGCAACTGTGTACCCGGAAAGGCGTATATCCCTCGTCAATCGTGATTCTGAAATAGCAATCACGGGAAATTTGTGCTTTAGAACGAATTTACGCAGATCCGAAAGACGCTGTTTGAGTCCGCAGGCATTCCACTGAAAAATTCCTTGACTCTGGGGGCAATGACTGCACAAGTAGTAGCAGCTACAGCCATTGTGCAAGGAAGGGAGAGACATAGTTCAGGAGAATCAAGAGCGCCACGGCTACTGGGGAAGTCAGGGGGGCGAGAAAGATACGAACAGCCTCCCACGAGAGAGGACAGCACAGAACGCCAGCCCTCGGTGCTTCGATTACTCGCACGGTGAGCTGGCATAGACGCCCGACGAGCAGAGTTCGAAGACCGAGCAGCTGGAGTAGGAGTCGTAGCTGGCGACGAATCAGGCGCCACCCGACGAACAGATTTTGAAGACCATGCAGCTGGTGTAGGAGTCCTAGCTGGTGACGGATCAGGCGCAGCTGTCGATGCAGACGATGCCGCAGCCTTTGGGGAAGACTCGTGGGTTGCCCTTGGAGCCCGCTGTGGCAGAGCTTCTGCAGAAGGATGCTGCTGCTGCAGTTCGCGCCGTATGACCGGTAAATCTGGGAACCCCTTTTCGACGTTCATGGATATGAAACTCGCAGGTGTCTGTTCCGGCTTTTCCGAGTATTCTTTGTGGATTTTGCTGACTTGTAGTCAACATGGTTTGCGGCCTTGAATTTCAAAATCGCCTTCTGATCGCGGCGGACGGAGCAGTGAAAAAATGTGGATTCGTGCTTTTTGCTGCAATTTGGGCACTTTAGCTTGTCAGCAGAACAGGATGCACGATCGTGACTGTCACAGAACTTGGAACACCGAAGCGAAAATTTGCATACTTCTGCCACGTGCCCGAAGCGCTGGCATTTTTTGCATTGCCGAGGTGTTTCCACGTAGTCATACACACGGTAGCGCGTGTAACCGATGACGACGTACTCAGGTATAGTTTCTGTGGAGAACACGATTTGGACACTCTCCGAAGCTTTTCCAAGTCTTCTAGCGGACTTGACTGGTACTCTGAGACGCAACGCGTTGAGAATCTCAGGATCCGAGAGGTCCTTGGCGACTCCCCTGATCACACCCACGCCGCAGTTGCTGGGCCGTGGCTCGTATGCCTTCACGGAAATTCCAGCAATAGAAGAGATTTTCAACAGACGCTCGGTGGCGTCGGCATTGCATGTGTCAATCGCGAGAAGGTTGAGGCGATAGTTTGGACGCACTTGCAGCAGGCCATTTGGAGCCAGAGATTCCAATCCGTCTTTGACAGCAAGGGGATTGTACCGCGTAATGAGTTTGGAGGCATCAACTGGCTGTATGACTACGACGACGCCATGTCGTAAGGGGTTCGGGATTGTGCTGAGATCAAGTGACCTGTATGAGCGTTTAGAGGCACGTCGGCGCTTCGGAGTTTGCACAGGCTGAAAAGGCTCCGTTTGCTCAGCTAACGAAGTGTAGTCATGAGCGTAGATGACAGTTTCGGAGGCAGAGTCGGTAAGTTCTGACACGTCATCCATGTCATCCGGCAGAGGTTGATCAGAGGGATTCATTACAGGACTCACTTGTCCCGGGGGAAGCGACGACCCGGAGGACCCACTATGGGTGCTGCAGGG
The DNA here is from genome assembly GCA_013339765.2 of Haemaphysalis longicornis. NCBI lineage: Eukaryota > Metazoa > Arthropoda > Arachnida > Ixodida > Ixodidae > Haemaphysalis > Haemaphysalis longicornis. Next base: position 185,529,112 of record CM023449.1, on the reverse strand, counting down.
GCTTGTTGTAGCTGCAGGTGACTCTGAAGAGGGGGCGAACAGCGAAGCGGCAGGGAATCCTGACTCCATGCCTGAGCCTGGTGGTCCATCAGGCGGTTGTCCCGTCAACGACGTCGACGGCGGGCAAACACAAAGCCGCGCCCGTCGCAGGGAGCATATCCGACGCTTAAAAGACTACGCAACTTGAGGACAAGCTCAACAAATGCCCAGTATGACGAAAATAACAGAGAGAGATGATCGAACTGAGCTCAGCGGTAACTCTCGACCGAGTGTACATATTACAATAAGGACATCGAGATAGCAGTTGGGGGTGCCTTATTTGCGAAAGCTGTCGGGTGTAAACGGTACCTTGATATTAAGCTTAATAGTGAAGATTTCAATAATCCGGAAAGGCGCCAAAAGTGACTCGACTATCAGGCTGCAGGTTTAGTGCGGCCGCACTTGTACCCTACATGAGCCCATTAACATGAAGCAGTTGAAGCCTTATTGATGAAGCTTCCGTTTTTTGCGGCTTCTAACCCGCTCGCGCCATGGTTGATGCGCATCAGATGGAGTGTCCCGCGGGTATGAGGGGGAACGGAGTTAGGCTTGGCGTCAGGCCTGACGCCTCACGCGTTCAGGTCTAAGGCGCAAATCCGTACGCGCTGCCCGGCGTAGAATCAGTTTTAGTCTCGGTGCTCGGCCCCTCGTAAGGCTCACTCGAGGGTTACAAAAGTTTAACCCTAAACATCGCTGGACTAATCTAATTTCATTGTTTCAGGCGTGTCGAAGTGCACTGGTACCCATCAGAGAAGTGCGCACGGCAATCATTGTACAGGGAAACGGCGAGCGCGTAGAGCCGGCCCCGAGGAGTGGCGAGATTTCGGAAGCAGCCGGCACATGCGCGCTGGCCTCAGTAGGTGGAGCAGACGCCTGTCATCTACTACGGCGCGCTCCTGCGGCGGAGCAGGCCAGAGCCGGGAAACACCGCTGTCGAAGGCTGCGTTAGACCGGAAGCGCGCTTATCTTCTCGCTCAAACTTTGGACTGTACTCACTAACTAGACGCCCTTTTAACAGAGGAGCTGTTCTAGAGATGGCCCTGGCGAGTCTGCTGGTATCGTGTCACGCTCTCTGGTGCAGTTTTTCCGCCTCCCAAAAGCAGGTACCCAGCATTTCAAAACGCAATGAAAACAAGTAAAAAAAAGCCCCAGGGCCTTCATATTTTGATACCAAAGAACTCATAGCTCTCCTGGAAAAGTGTCTTCCAAGCAACGCGGTGGTGATTAGAAGTGAAGCCAGTTCTAGGCGTCGGTGCAAGCTTGGAAGCTGGCGTTTCCGCATTATCTGATGCGCACTGAAGCATGGCCATCTACCGAGGGGGTATAAATACAGAAAACGGCTGTAACTGTTGTTTAAGCGGAACTAGGCGGAAATAAAATGTGTGACAAATAGTCACCAAGACGACTCTTCCTTTACGCAACACAGCTTCGCTGCACACCCTTCTTCACAGAGTGATAGGCACTCAATTTTTTTCCCGTAACCTATATGTGGCAACCATTTGAAGAGCATGTCAAGCAGAACACCTGCATTCCTTGGCCACTTTCGTTATGTATTGTTTCCTTGATTGGGCACGCCATCCCGGTGTCAATAAGAACAGAGGTAAATTTTGGTCTCTGCTGATTTGGCGTGATTATTACTCGCGTGTTGAATATGTAGGTGCAACAACATTCATACAGAATACGAAATCATGTTGCAGCTATACTATACGAAGCAGCAGGTGTGTGCGGACTAATTCTTTTAGCTGTGCCGACTCCTTCGACGGGCCGATTTTGCCGCAAGCCCAGCCAGCTAAAAATATTTCTGAATTGCTTTTACCTCAGACTCATAGTAAATTAACAGGGGTTCTTACCCTTTCCTAATCAAAATTAACGTTTTAAGGGACATCGCAATGGATAAAGCCACGAGTTAGAAGGTAGACAGGACGGCGCTTTAGCGCCGTCCAGTCTGATTTTTTTTTTAATTGCGACAGTATTCCCTTTGGCATAAGTTCCTACAGGTACAAGGAATTTCTCTTCGCAGTACTGTAAAAAACTTTCTAGATGACACGCGGTAAAAAATGCACCTCGTGCTATAATAACAATTAGTTTCAAACTGATGGGATATTCCGATTTAAAATAAGCAAAAAGAAACCGTAAAACCTGTGAAGCTTGAAGGTGAACACGCAATGCGCAACGGCACCTGAGGTGTACGTTGCTTTCTGGCCATCACTTCCGCCTAAAGATCTTCGGCGTCCGCACGACACTCACGAGCACGCCGACGAGCAGGTTCGCGTGTACGCTAACGATTATGCTCACGAGCGCGTGGCGCATAACCGCCTGCTCTTCGGCCGAACGAATCACCCGTGGCCTACCCATAGGTAGGCTGAATGTGAATTCAGGTCATGAAATCTCCAGAGCTCCTTAAGATGCGTTTTACTGCATGGCGTTTACATTGCATTTTGCACGTTCAAGTCTGTTATTTTCAGCATCGCTTGAAAACGTCGGTATTTATGATCATGCGCAATCTCGGCATTCCGTGCTAGATAATTCAGGCGGCAGCCCACCTAAGTTACTGTAGCTACTGTTTATCGCTATCGGGTGTAATGGCTTGAATCACTCTAAACAAAGCAAAAGATGCGAACGGAAGTGGAAATTGGCACCAAGCTAGCCAGCTCAAAAAAATGTGTTTACGGATAATTTGACGGAACATGCTTCAGCAATACGATGGTTGTAATAACAAGCTGTTCTTGTGCTGCTACCTTCATTCTTCTTGCAGCCGTGAGTTCGTCATGGACAAAGTGCAGGAAAACGAGCGCTGTCAGATTGTAAGGCTGTGTATGCAAGGCATCAAACAACGAGACATCGCTAGGCTGACGAAAAACTTACAAAAACTGTCAACCGCATAATCCAGGCGTACAGGTCAGAACGCCGCATCAAAGATTCGCCACAAAAACCGAGGTCTCGGGTGACAAGTTTACAGGAAGACTTGAGCATCATCGCAATCGCCGCCGCAAAGCCAGGGGCATCCGTCCGAGAAGTCCGCCAAAAGGTTAGTGTCCATGCTTCAAAAACGACCATCAAGCAGCGGTTGCATGAAGCCGGGCAGAAGAGTCAGATTGCAGCCCAAAAACTCCTCCTGCGGGTTGCGAACCAAGAAAAGCGGTTGCAGCTTGCTCGGCAACACATGTCCTGGACGACAGAAAACTGGGCGAAGATGGTCTTTTCTGACGAATGCACCTTCACGAGGTGCTGGCGCAAGAAGGATCGTGTTTAGCGACCCACGAACAGCCGGTAAGCTCCTTGTGGCTAATCAATTTGGTTTTGCCGAAAAAACGTTTTAGTCACCAGCACATGACTGAAGCATCTTTACCTGCAACTAGTTAATACATTTCGGTAATTTCAATACAGTGGACTCTCGATAATTGTACGTCACTTAATTGTAATTTTCTGTTGAGGTGGTGCCGTCAGTTTACATGCAATTCGATGGACAAAATTGCGCCATGATTCAAAGCTACAACCCAATAAATCTGTGAAGGGCAAGTTACTTTGAACAAAAAGCATCAAGGTGACCGTCATTTTTCAATAAAATTGAAAAATGTAAGTGCCAAAACAACGCCTTGTTCTGCACTATGTCGGCGCCAGCGCAACTGAAGCAGCGCACAGTCGATAAAGTGGCAGCTCAGTTGAGACTCCTGGCCGCGTACGTATCTCTCTCTTTTAAGTCCTAAACTTTTTCTTCGCGCAAAGCTCCGCGTAAGAGCGGGCGTGGCAGATGATTCAGGTTTTGAATTAAACGACAACTCTGAACTATTACGGTAACCTGTGTCGTGAGCTCAAATTGGTGACGAGATTTGATTTTCTAACGAAAATCAAGAAGGGAGACGTGTTGCATACTAATGGTAATGTTTTTTATTTTCGTAGAAATTCGAGTAATTCGGGTAATGGACTCGTGTTAAAGGAATAAACGGGAGACGACTGAGATGCCTTTCCATTGTTCATTTTGGGGGTTACGCTGGGTAACTTCCTTTTTATGTCCCCTTTAACACAATAATATGGACGGTTTAGGATAATGGCTTGTTCACAAGTAAGCAATTAATAAATAAATTCACATTTTCTAAATGACGACGTAAGTTTATACTGGTCATTGTGTGCCATTGTGTTGAAACAGCATGGAGATACACTTTTCTTTATTTGCATAGGTATCAGCCACAGTTCGTCCAACGAGTAGCTGCCAGTTGTCCCGACTACTGTAAGCGTGTGGGGCTCCACTACTAAGGACGGATTGGGACCACTTGTGCAAATTCAGGGAAAGCTGACTGCACAAGCAGTACTGCCAAATCCTTCAAAATATGGCTTTCCCCTTCCTCAATGGAGGCCAGTTCCCTGTAAAAGATTACGTGTTCCAGCAGGATCGCGACCCTGTGAACACGGCCAAGAAAGTCAAGGCACTGCTGCAACAAGAAGGTGTCATCTTTCTGACGTGCCCTCCCCAATCACTGGATTGGAATATCATCGAAATCGTCGGCGGAAGAATGAAGACGGCGCTTTCGGGGCAAAGTCTGCACGGACTGTCCTCAGACAGTTTGTGGGAAGCAGTCCAGCAGGAGTGGGACCGACTGAAGCGGGACCCGGCGCTAGCCCGTACCTTGTATGAGTCACTGCACGCGCGTATGACCGCAGTGAGTGAGTGCCACGGTGATGTTACCCGGTACTAACCACTGTAACCGAGCGTACATGCACCGTACAGAGCGGCGAAGAAGATTAATTTTGTTTAATAAAATCGGAGTAAGCCACCAGAACACAAAATATTTATACCATGTCTGCTTTTTTAACATCATATCCAGGTTTTCATAATATCGCACCCCACCCTAAGAGGCTTGTCGCTTTGTAAACTTATAGCAACCCTAAAGAACGAAATGAGAGAAAATTATACGTTTACATAACTGATTATAATGCGGGCGCTACGTCTCGTAGAATATGGGGGCAACATTAGACTCTCATGATTCTCCCGAAAGCGCGCTATATAACTCGTCTAGTTAATAGGTCATTGTTGGCAAACAACGTTGATGGTCTCTTTTTACGTACACAATGTGGTACCTATTCTTTCTGCTAATTTCCTCCTCATAGCGTGCCCCATTGGGTAAAGAATACGTAAAAATGCAGTGCCATTCTCGTTAGAAAAGGTCGATGACCAGCGGAGCTGTTTGTAGGTAACTGGTTGACGACAAACTTCCCGCCGCCGTGCCAGGGAAGCGTTTTCTGCGGGATTGGAGCAGACTTCACTGTGCAACCCTTCATTTGGGAAACCCTGCTTACACAGACATCCAGTCATCGTCCTTTCTATACATAAATGAATTGCTGAACGACAAATTTCTAGGGGCCATTAACGCCTACTTATACCAAACTATGAAGCCCTGGTGGCGCGGGGGCCCATAGGGATATGGTGTGAAAAATGGCAAGGAGATGGGCGGCTTTTATGCTTTTAAGTACGCACGGGGATAAGCCTACAAGAGATCCGATGTGAGAATGTGGCCAAGGAATGCAGGTGTTATGCCTGACAAGCTCTTCGAATGGTTCACACATATAGGTTACGGGGAAAAAAATTGAGTGCCCTTTCACTCGGTGACGAAGGGTGTGCAGCGAAGTTGTGCTGCGTAAAGGAAGAGTCGTCTTGGCGACTAATTGCCCCACATTTTATTTCCGCCTTGTTCCGCTTAAACAACAGTTACAGCCGTTTTCTGTATTTATACCCCCTCCGTAGATGGCTGTGCTTCACTGCGCAACAGGCAAAGCAGAAAAGCCAGCTTCCAAGCTTACACCGACCCCTTAAAGTTGGCTTCACATCTAATCAACAACGCATTGCTGGGAAGACACCTTTCCAGGAGAGATATGAGCCCTCTTGTATCAAAATATGAGGCCCTAGATCCTTTTCCTTACTTTTTTTATTATTTTTTGAAATGCTGGTAACCTGCTTTTGGGATGGCGCAAAAACTGGCTCCAGAGAGCGTGACACGGTACCAGCAAAGACTCGTCAGCGCCATCTCTAGAACAGCTCCTCTGTTAAAAGGGGGTCTAGTTAGTGAGTACAGTCCAAAGTTTGAGCGAGAAGATAGGCGCGCTTCCGGTCTAACGCAGCCTTCGACAGCGGCGTTTCCCGGCTCTTGACTGCTCTGCGGCAGGAGCGCGCCGTAGCAGACGACAGGCGTCTGCTCCACTTACTGAGGCCAGCGCGCATGTGCCGGCTGCTTCCGATTCCAGCAGCGCTCGCCGTTTTTCTTTAAGAGTGGACCCCACTGTACATCAAGCTCAATGTATGTCAAGCTGCAGTTACCGGTGGACGTCCTAAGAGGGCAAAGCAGAACGTAAGGTTTAAGCCCTCGCATATACCTGACTTGGGATGTTTTTCTTCTAACTAAGGGATATACAGCGTGCCCCAGCTATCATGCACCAAGAAGTAAAAAAAGAGTAATGGCGGAACTCGAAGAAACTTATACTGCATAATGTTTGCAGTACTGTAGAGAAGCAGTCAGAATTTTGCAGTTAATTTGACTAACTAATTAATTGTAATTAATTATCTAACTCGAGAACTAGTGTCCTAATCACTAAGGTGAAAATGATGCACTTGTAGGTACCCACGAGGGGCATCTAACTGCGGTATTTTCAGTGACGAACTAATTGCTTACACATTTATTCTGACTGATAAAGGAAGCCCGCGAAATATGAAAAATACCAGGTGACGGCGCCTCCGCGCGTATCGTGAAGCAACGCCCTCAAACAGGCTGCCTCTGAGTTAGCCCGAATGAAATAAACAAAAGGAAGAAATCGCGACCGAGTTTGTGCCTTATCTGCACACGCGCCCCGCGAATGTTGCTATTGCTGCTCCTTCCATGCATGCCATTATTAAGGTGATGCGCTGTCTCTTCGGGCGGGTGACAGGCGAAGCATGCATGCAGTTGCTTTCAATCAGCTTATTTGGGGACGCTGCTTTACAATACGGGCGGATGCGCCGTCACGTGGTACTTTTCATATTTCGCGGGTTATCTTTATCTGTCAGAATAGATGAGTACGCAATTAGTTCGTCGCTGAAAATGCCACAGTTAGTTGCCCCTCGTGGGTACCTACAAGTGCCTCATTGACACGTCAGTGATTACGACAGTAATTCTCGAGTTAAATAATTTATTTCAATTAATTAGTTAAGTCTCATTAGCGAAAAAACGACTGTCCATTGACTCTTTAGTAATTAGGACAGTAATTCTCGAGTTAGATAATATTTACAATTATTTAGGTATCATTAACGAAAAAACTACTGTACGCTTCTCCCCAGTACTGCAAACAGTATGCACTAGGTTTTCTTCGAGTAACACCATTGCACTTTTTTAAAATCTTGGTGCATGATAGCTGGACACCCTGTATATTCAGAGCGTTGCTATACCGATGGTGTATTAGACAATAATTACTGAGTTGAAATACATAATGCTGCTGCAGCACGTTGCTTAAGATGCGGGTGTGCACGTGCATTCGGGGGAATGCACCAAGCAGTCCATTAGCCAATTACCTACACTGTATGCGCCGAAGGGTCGACCGCAAAAAAAAGAGTATAACCAAGGGGGAAGCCTTCATCTAACGTCCTGTCTGAACAAGCACCTTTTACAACGCGCTCATCGTCAACTCTATCTCTGCTACCCAATACCCCCTCACCTGTCACTTGTGCCCAACTTCTTACTCCTGCCTACCACATGGTCTGGGCCTGTCAAATCACCCCATCGACCCCCCTAATCCCAACCTTTTCTCCGAGCAGTCTGAGTCTCTGCTGACCAGTTCCTATTACGCTGACTAGATCTTTGTGATAACCGCCGCGGTGGCTCAGTAGCTAAGGCGTTGCGCTGCTGAGCACGAGGTCGTGGGTTCAATTCCCGGCCGCGGCGGTCGCTTTTCTGATGGAGGCGAAAAGCGAAAATGCCCGTGTGTACGAGATATCGGCGCACGTTAAAGATCCCCAAGTGGTTAAAATTAATCCGGAGCCGTCCACTACGGCGCGCCTCTTCGCCTGCGTTGCGTCGGCGCGTTAAACCCTACAATCAATCTAGATGTTTATGATCTCCAGTGTCAGGGCGGCAGTCAAGGTCCAAGGGTGCCTGGGCGCGTGTTTCCAAATGCTACGCTGCACAGAGCACCCACGTGACATGTGTGATGTCACTGCGCGCGCTATTCTTTTGAGCGCCTGCTTAAACGAGCCAACCGTTCTGGCTATGTCGCCTCGATGTATAATACTGAGCACTGGCGCTGACGGCTTGGGTACGCGCCCGAGCAGGCCTATCACTTAGTGTTTTTTTCATTTCTTAGCTTTTTTTTTTCTAAATTTGATTTTTTTCTACACACAGATCTACGTGTTCTTTTTGTTAATAATAGTGATTTGGTATGTTTCAGGCGGCTTTAGGTTTGGGGCGCAGCCAATGACGACATTTAATTACCTTTCTGCACCGCGCGAACGGACATGTCACGGGTGTGCTCAGTACAGCGAAGCGTTTGAAAATACGCTACCTAGACTGGAGCAGACCCACCCAACCGTGTAACGGCTCAACGACCACCGTTTGTTCGATGTAACGTTATTCTCTCTCTCTCTCTCTCTCTCTCTCTCTCTCTCTCTCTCTCTCTCTCTCTCTCTCTCTCTCTCTCTCTTCTTTTCATCCATGGAGCCTACCGAAGTGTCACATACCCACACTAACCAGCAATGGAGAATTGAGCACGGCCTAATTTGCAGGAATATATGCTGTTTCCGTAACAATAGTCCTAGGTTGGCGGAGCCAAACGGTATGAAATTTTTTGCTTAACGGCAGACTCGTCGATGCTTCTGGTGCTGACGAATGCGTATCGGTTGAAAGCGTGCGAACTAAAATAATTAGAGTTCCCATACAGCGTTGATAACATGATTGGACACGCTGTCAGCAGGAGTGGATTGTGAGCTGCACCGGGACGTAAGTTAATAGCACTCAAATATTACTTCTGGGCCATATTATCTCATTAGGAAGCAATTGCTAATAAATAATTCCTGCAATCTAGTGAGCGAGGACTGATGTGGCCCACAATATGTTGGAGTTAAATGCTCTAGTCGTCGTTTATTGTTGGTATTGTATCTATGCAATCGAATTGTGGCGTGAGAGAAGTCTTATGCGCCAAGTTGTGTGGCTCTGAAGAATTTAGAGTTAAGGACAAGGAGTCGGCGGGGTGGGGTAGAAACTGTGGCGTCTTTGCACAATTATGGGCCCTGGTTGAATGTACAGCCGGTAAAAGGCTTGTCTATAACACAGCGTTCGTACTCTCAGCCCTATCCTGCCCCACCGGAGCGGGATTTGAATAAAACTACTGCGGAATTCTGAAGTTTTAGCCCTTCGCTTTTGCCTCCGACATGTTTGGAACGAGTATGTTTCGGCAGTTTTCGGATGTAGCTGGTTGAAGTTGAAATCGCTGTTATAGACAAGCGTTTTACCGGCTGTACGCTTTACAAGCATCCGGGCCGTAGAGGTGAAGCCCTGTTTGACTTATAATCTGCTGGTCGAATGTATATGCCTATTAGGGATTATCAAGTTTTTGAATGGCTGCAAAGGAGACTGAGGATACAACTGATTGTTGGGATGCCATGAGCGACGTCGTTCACGCTGAAGTCGACAGTATGAGTAGCTGCGTGGAGTTCAGCTTCTTTAGGAGCGGCATTGCGTAATAAAGATTCAGAGCTTCCTTCTTAGTTAAAATATTGACAGGAAGCCAAGATGTGTTTCTGTGTTGTTAGGTGACTGCATTTGCATAAGTGTCGTGTTTGCCGGCATGTTTTACAGCCGACAGATCTTAATATCGCTGTTCCTTTTGTACTTAGTAGCTAAGCCCGGCAAGAGGTCAGTTATTGTGGCTTTCCTAAAAAAATGTCAGTAACATAGTAGGCATGGATTGAAAATGAGCGAGTAATAGTCGTTGCTGGTTCTTACAGACGGTGTATTATTGGAGCTTCTTGGTGCGTAGGAATTTGTGTGAAGCTACATTGGCCCACTTACGCTTTAACGCCTCTTATAGGAGTCAGTGACACACTGGCGCGTTCTAGGCTTATCTTAGTGGGTCGCTGGTGCAAAGCAGAAGTAGTGCGGATGGAGGCCGTATGACAAAGCCGACGAGTTATATCATGGTTTCTTTTAAGGAGGAGACTAGTGATCTGTACACAAGAGCGCATGTTCTCTGCAACTGCCGCAATGGCTGTGTTGTTGTTCCTGTGCCTCCTTTCAGGCTAGCTAAATACAGCAATAGTATGTAACAGACTAATAAAAGTCAACAAATTGGTATTAGGATGATTTTTGTATGGATCTCATTTGTGGCTCACCATGTAACACGGCATTTTATCCATGAAATCCATACCAAAAAGAAAAAATGATGTGGTACGAGGCAAGATACCCTCTGGCGTGTACTTACACTGTTATCTTTTATTCCTACTCTAAAAATAAGGGTAAGAGATGTTGCTTTTAAAAATCGACAGTGCACTTCATGCAAAATATCATCTGTGGAACTGAGTTATTTTAGTACAGCCAAGCTCGCTAGAAGAGTAACCAAATGCTTCATGAAGAGTTAAGGCATCCACGGCAGGTATTCTACTTATTTGAAGTTTTAAGGGTAATTTTTAAGTTACGGCCACTTCGTCCGGCTTTATATGTAGCCGTATTTACTCTATGGTTTCTTGCCGGCAGGTAGCGAGTTTCTGTGTTGTTGCTCCTTCAATGTGAACTCTTATAAATTCGTTCTCAGAGTAGTTATGAGTTGGAATGTCTTGCGTGACAGTTAACTTCGACGGAAGGGTGAGACGCGTAGAGCACATTAAAACCGTTGACCTCATGATGATACGAAGCGCAAAGCGAAGTTGGAGCAGACAATGCTAGACCAGGGTAAGCAATTAACTTTTTAGCCGGAAGGATTGCAACGATGAACACTCAAAACGAACAACGTCGACAATTCGTCCCCAATAGGTTCAGAAACACTTCTTTCTGAACGGTGTAGGTATTTGGTAGCGGTCTCCAAGGCTGCCACCAAAGTCAAATGCCCCTGAAAAGTACCGAACCAACCTGATTCGCAAAAAGACTATTTAGAGTTGCGTAAAAGAACAACTTTACCAACAAATCGCCGAAATTGACACGTAATACCTAAACTCACGTAGGCTCGAACCTGTGCAGTAAGTGTAGAAGTTGAAACAGTTGTTTAAGGCCATCACGGGGGCCAGAAATTCTCGCTGTTGCTTAAGAAATATCAGATGCGTTCAACACGAAGCCGCAGACAGCGCTGCGCGTACATAAGAAGTGGTAGCCGTGTAATTTTCTCAAAACCGAAATGTTTTTGTCAACTTTTCAGTTTTTAATAGGTGGTACATAATCGATGGTCTGGTAAGCACCTACAAGCAGGAACTAAAGCTTGTTATCCTGAATAAGTACTCCACGGTGCTTGACAAAGACTCATTAGGATTACGACTGCCGTAAAAAAATAAGTAAAAAGTATACATACAAACGTTTGTGGGTTCGAATTGGATGTGGACCCGGCTCTTTAACAGCCACACCCAAATGCGTTAACTTTTTTTGTTTACACTGGAAAGAATATCACTGTTACATGATGCATCACAAAAGCCCCAGCTAAGCATCCGCTCCCAAATTCTGCGCGCGTTTTCACGTCAAGGCATTGGTTTCAAAAATGGCTTCCCTTACTTCAGATTGGTCGCATCACAACAAATTTCCCCGGAGAAGCCATGTTTCTTTTCAATATTGGCCAGGTTGAAAAAAAAGAAAAAAGTACAGTTTTTTATTGCTTTTTTGTTTTTTCAGCCGCTAACATCTCTAGTGCGGACAGTGTACGGGGCGCCGGAGTGACGCCGAGCCGGACAGGAGTGGCAAAGAGGCTCGTGTCCTGTCATGGAAGAGCTTCACTGGGAAAAAGAACTCGCGCACGTGTGTCCGCCATAACGAGGGCGCCATCATTTATGCTTCTCTTCTTAGGCCAGCGTCTACATGCCCATCCCCACCAGTGTTGCCCAAAACAAGGTCACCTCATCGTGCAGTTTTCTGGATTTAGGTTCTCATGTTTTTCCCAGTACTGGAAGTTGGGAACACTGTACGGGTTATTCGAAAGATCTTGTATGTTCATTCCATGCTGGTTGATCCAGACGCTGAGAGTGAAAATGCCGAAAAGAGCTGAAATATGAGGAGCTAATGAGCGAGTAGAAAATTATAGTCATTTTGTAGAATGGCTGTGCTGTCGGCCCGTTGAAAAGAACACGCACCTGGGATGCGGGGGCAACGAGCATAAAAAATCGCTGTTTTAATTCCCGATTATTCAGCACAAAGAGTCGGCACAACTAAGGGATTCAATAAATTAATCTTGTAACGGTTGCTGCCTAGTTGTGTGTCTTGTTTCCCTTATAATCTGCGGGGACAAGCCTAGCTATTTAGTTGGTGACGTGTCCGTTTGTGGTGCCTCAAACTTTCATGTTTAAAAAATGAAAGTAGGAAATGACAATTTCATATAAGCAGCCGTGCCTCTTTTCGAGGATATCAGTTTTTCTTTTTCCCGCTAACGGAAACGGGCATCTTATATTACTGATGATGATGATAATGATCGTTAGGATGATAATGATGATGCCCTGGATGTCTGTGGAACGTACCCACAGCAATGGATTTGCCATGACTAAAGCGATGACTGCGCTCTGCTTGGACATTATATGTTTTAGTTTTTCCGCAGAAGAAAATAGGTGTCCAATTGGAAGAAAGTAACATCAACGCGTGTTCGTCCTTGTTCCCGTTTTCGCCCGCTTTTAAACGGTGATGTACTCCTTCAAGGGCACTGGCCTTGTTCCAGGACAGAAGACGGTGAAAGACGTTCGGTTGCGACAGTCAAAGTAGAAATGGGATTTATTACTGTATAAAATGTTTCAACGTCGTAGAAATAAAAGCAAACGATAATAAAAAGGGAGAAGGAGCAACACAATAAAAATCTATTTTAACAACTAGCTATCCGCATTAGCACGAGAAGACAATGACTGCCCCGGAAAGCAAGCTCGGATGATTTCGACGTTCTTTAAAAATTACGGGACCACCTGAGCGACCAGAAGTAAGTGTACGACTATCCAAAAGCAGCGTTAAGCTGTGAACTTCATAGAATAGAGCGGTTGGAGTATGGGCCCTTAATGTATTTGTGATTACGCAAAGGCTTTTGTTTTTATATATTCGTGTTGCCGTTTGCTATAACACGGTGGAAACCTGCGTACGAGAATAGACACTCCATGCTGTGGCGGTTTATGCTGCGGTCTGTATTGGTCTGTATTTAGGGCTGTCCGCATACTAGGACTTTTCGTAACAAAAGGCGCAATATTATGGATATGCCCTGTTACCTTACGATATCCTATACTTTCCGAGCTTTGCTGCATTGGTTCGCATTTTGATGGCGCAATGATGAAAATACTTAGCAAGAGAAATAACTTACGTTGCTTCAATGGTAAAAAAGCATATCCAACCGAAAACGAGCTGTTTACAATCTGCTTTGTTCTAAGCGCCATACATTCCTCGAATTCAGTACGTAAATACATAGCGTCTTGCACTGAGCGCACTTTTTCTAAAAAGCTGGGCGATCAAATTTTTTAACTGCTGACATCAAACTTTCAACTTCTGGCCCTGCTTCCTCTTTGTGAATTCGAAATTTTGCATCAGTTCTGCTCTTCTGGTTGTTCTTCATTTTTTACAAGCGTAGATTACATACTGCTACTATGTTACTCGCAATTGTCCCTCTGCTGAGTAATAATGTACCACCGTCGTTGAATATTGATAGCCGTGCGTCTATTGGCCCCATCATCGGCACCCCTTCCGATCATTTATGTAATGCTTCGGGGCCTGTGGGGCACAAAACACTCAGGTATTAATAAAAGCGTCGATGCTCGTGGACACCCTTAGCAGCTGTTTTATGTTGCTGGGCAAACAGAACCGTATTACGTGTTAATGTCATGCCATGGCAGGGTATTCCTCAGCACCTGGTGAGTAACAGTGCACCCTTATAATACATCATAGTTTCTTTGTCTCCCGCACTTGAACCCTCTATCGTACTTTCGGTGTACTGAGGCGTATCAGAAGAATACATATCCAACCACAATTCTGAAGTAAAAAAGAAAGTATTGGTATCAAAAGATACACAGAAGCAGTAAAGGAGCTAAGCGTTTCTTAGTGACCATTTTAGAATCTGCTACGAAAAGACTACTCAATGGAGCGAAGTGAGCGGGAAAGTGTATGTCTGTCTTAGGGTATTCTAAACAGGGTAATTTACACAATGCAGTGACATAAATAAGAACCTGTACCGATAGATGGCGTCGGGAATGCGCACAAGGCTGCATTATTTCTCCCTGAGCATTCGTTTCTCTTCTTGGCTGAAAGTTGGTCCTGTGATATTATTAACCCCTACAACATAGCTTATGCGCACCAAAACATCAGACTGCCGCTCACTGCGAAAATCTTCACTAGCGTCTCTTAAACAGCATACACGTTACCTTTTTTCCAGTGGTTCAAGAGTAAGTACTACGTACTTCCCTCGTACTTCCTTTGCCTTAAGGTGCACAAAAGTAAAAGCTTATCGGCATCATCAGAAGCCTGTACTAACTCTTAAACAGCTCTCCACTGTCAAAAAATTCAGCCTGCATCGTTTCCTTCCCGCTCAAGTTGAGCGAGCCTCGTCCCCGGCACTTGTGCCATACTTGTTTAGGTTATCCCACTGATCAATGACAGGCATAGAAGCTTCTTTGCATACAATAGCCACCATCCGTTTTTTGCTGCAAGTATCATAACTAACGAAACAGTATACTACGGCAGTCATGCGTGTATGTACAATTAAAAACCATGTTCCCATTAAAATTCCCGGACACACTCGTTCATAAGCTAGCATTTTACTCCAATCATATGGCAGCCTTGAAGGTAGCCTTGTGGTGTGACATGCTGTAAACGTGAGCGTCTTCTCTGGTACCTAATTGTTCTGAAACGTCCGCCAAGGCGGGGTTACCGTAGATACTGGAGGAGGTGGTACTTAGCCGCCCTCTGAGGCAGACGAAAATTTTGTACAAACCGCAATGCTGGTTCTTCCGAACGAGCCTGCTTGTACTCTGTAGTAATTAAGCCCGCACGTTTTCTATATGTATTCCCGGTGCACCAAGACGCAAGAGATCCCAGCACGGGGTACCTTGAGTTCTTTTGGTGATATTGGCGACGCCGGTGACCCCCGCCCCCCAGATTAAGCTGTAAGCTACCGTGAAAATGTGTTTAAAGGTGAAGGGTAAGAAACCACAAACGGTGGCTTTCGGAGCGCTGGTCAAGCTCCGCCGGATGGGTTCCCGGTCTGTTTACCAGGCAGGGAACTCTGGGTCCGCTTCACCTATATGGGTAAGGCTGACGAAGAATGTATCCCCGTCCCCTGCTTTAATCCTACACTTTATGACTTTTTATAAATTTTCCTAACCCGATGATCGACCTCCAAAAAGGGGCCGCACCGAAGTTTTGTTTCCGCCCCTTCCGAGAATGACAGTCCCCAAACCTGACAACTACCCCCCTTCTTCGTTATCCAATCTCTTGAACAATCCAAGCCTATTGCCTCACAGTCCGTTTTCTTGATTACGAAATTTTAGAGAGTGTTATAGGGGAATCCTATCAAGCTAAGAAACAAGGAACCAGCGAGATCTTCGTCGAAGTGCACAGTCTGCCGCAGGCCAACAAACTCCTGAACCAGACCCGCATTGCCGATCTTGACGTCAAGGTCACGCCCAACAGCAGCGTCAACAGCTCGCAGGGCTTGATCTCGGAGGCACATCTAGGACAATAAACAGAGGCCGATCTTCCTGAAGGCCCGAGAAGTTAAGGTGTGATGGCAGTCAGGCGCATCGCCATCAGAAGAGACGATACGCTATTTACAACTAGACATATCGTGACATTTGACCATTCCGATCTTTCAGACCACATAAATGTTGGTTTGATCCGGTGCTCAGTTCGAGCGTACATCCAGAATCCGCGGAGCTGTTTCAAGTGACAGCCAGCTGTTCGGTAATGGTACTAAC
Organism: Haemaphysalis longicornis; assembly: GCA_013339765.2. Lineage (NCBI taxonomy): Eukaryota > Metazoa > Arthropoda > Arachnida > Ixodida > Ixodidae > Haemaphysalis > Haemaphysalis longicornis. The sequence goes on along the minus strand of CM023449.1, from coordinate 185,512,992 downwards.
CCGTGTCGGAGCCAAATAACCTGTGCGGAGTGAGCCCAACATGACCAGCCCACAGATAATTGTAGCTCACAACTCCTCTGCATTAACTCTCAGGGCCCAGATGCGGCCTACTCAAGGAAATGTGAAAAGTTTCATCTAGAGAAGAAAATAATAAACTAAAAGGTAACAGAAAACATCACCTTGCCAGAGGCGCGAAAGAGGTTCGCCTCTTTCACCTGGGGAGGTATGGCGTCGCTGCTTCGCCGGGGGGCGGAGCGGCGTCTGGTTTCGGCGGGGGCTCATTACCGCGAGTCGGACCTGGTCCCGCCCGCAGCCCGCCCCCCTCAGGTTGCCTCTGGCGGCCCGTCCCGCCCCCACACCTTGTGCCGAGCGAGCAGCGGCTGTGGTGGCAACCACGTCATTTGGGGATGCCGTTGTATCCACTATTTCCTCTCCGCCGGCCCAAAGCACAAGCGGCAGATCCCACCCCCGCTGCACCGCCTCTGCCACCGAGGGCGCTCCTGAGCCCTCGACGGTCGCGGGCCAAACGAAGGGCACCGGAAAGGGTGCCAAGTCAGGGGGTCTGGTCCGCAGGGCACCCTCATGCCTTCTGATGACGGCATGGACGTTCAGCCGTTACGGCTTGCATCGCAGTGAAAGGAAGGGGCTGTGGTGTCCAGGTCAGTAGAGAAGGCGAAAAAACCGCTTCCAAGAGTTGAAGACCAAAAAGTCGACACATAAACGCACATTTTACAGTCGCTCTAGGCTTAAATAATGGTAAAAGAAAATATTATGCAATGGAACTGCAGAGGCCTTTTTAAAAATCTCGATGATGTCTTGAGTTATTGTATTCCAATCAGCCAAGTATGATGCGTCTCCAAGAAAGCCATTTTAAACTCCAGGTATAGAAATTTCTTGAATAGTTACATGGTATTTCGGAAGGACAGGGATGGAGGTGGCACATCCTCAGGCGGTGTGGCAATCAGTGCCCGAAAATCTCCGGCGTGCCACACTTTCCAACTACAGACAATCCTTAAGGCTGTGGTGATTGGAAACGTAATCTTTAATAGGCTTATAACACTATACTCCCTTTAAATCCCTCCTGACTTCCAGCTCTCGAGCCCAGATTTCGAGGGTCTAGTAGATCAGTTACCCGAACCTTTCATTCTCATAGGCGACCTCAATGCACATAACTCTCTTTGGGGCTCTTCTCACACGGATGGCCAAGGCCGCCTCATTGATTAATTCTTAACACCGTCGGGAGCATGTCTTTTGAACAAGAAACAGCCTACATACTAAAATATAGGACGCAACACTTATTCACACTGTTGCAAACGGGAAGGCGTACCCGAGCCGAGCTCCCTCGCCTCCGACATGCATGTGGTAGCGTGGTGAAGCAAGCGGTCAGCCAATGTTGCTGCCTCGAAAAAGACTAGAAACCGAAGGCAAATTTAACTTGTTTACTGCATGGCGAGAGAACAGCCGAAGCCCAAGAACAACACCCCGGCGGGCAAGGTTACAGTACAGGACTCGAGCAGAGTGACAGCATTGATTCACCGCTCAAACAGGAATGAACTACAGAGCTTGGGGGTCGTATTTATACCCAAAGCGCTAACGGTGAAACAAGCGTTCCCTCTAGATTGTGCACACGACACGAACGCTACCGACACACGAAACCCTCTTTCCAGAGTTCGTGAGCGCCCGGTAGTAGCCGTACACACTAAGTCCGACAGAGGGGAGAGTGCAAGTCTCCGAAACGGCTTCCGCGTCTTTCGGAGAAGTCTCTGCGTGTTGCGCCGGCCTCCACCTAAGTGTGAATCACGCCGGCAACGAGGTGCCAGCGATCCAGACATGTAGCGATGCGTTTGAATCCGTCGGCTGCAAGCGTGAGTCACCGACAGAGAGGCCTGCTCGAAAGGCACACGTAGTGGAAGCTTCACCACACAGCCGAGGCGTGTTGCACAAAGTACTGCGGCGGGCTGATTCGTAACAAAACCTTGACTTGGCTATTGTATCGGCAGTTCTTTTTCATTGTCTTGAGTGGGGTGTTGACACGGGTCCATATGGTAGTGACCACTTCCCCACCCCACTAACATATATAGGTAAAGGCCCAAGCAGTCCATCTTCCCAGAACAGGTTCAATGAAGGAAGAACAAACTGGAATACATTTACAGAGACGTCCAGACTACACTACACATCCGTAAGACACCAACACGTTGAGCAGGCAACCCAACTACTCACGGAGCACATACTTGACGCCGCCGAAAAGTCCATTCCCACCGCCTCTGGTGCCGTGCGCAACCAGTGGAGGCCGTGGAGGATTGAGTATTGTAGGCGGACGCGAGACGCCCAGAACGAGGCACGGGGTATCCTTCGCCGGTACCCCACGCCGGGAAACCTCATTTTGGGGCAAAACGAGACAGTTGGCGTTCCTTTTTGACATCTGTTAACTAATACACCAAAAGACCCAAGTTCTGGAGAAGAATACGGAATCTCAATGGACGTCACGCACACAGCCTACCCCTGGTTAGTACAACAGGAGACACACTGAAAGACCAGGCTAACGCACTCACACAACCCTTCCAGCACGTGTCCAGTTCCGCACACTACACAAACACTTTCATGCAACGCAAAACATCTATAGAGAACAAGCCCTTGCATGACAAAGACAAATGAAAAACTGCTTACAGCTCTAAATTCACACTCTATGAGTTGAGGGCTGCCCTGAGCACATGTAAACCTTCAGCTCCAGGCGCACATAAGATTACATACACCATGATACAACACTTACACCTGGCCATTGTTTATACACTGCTACACCTATACAACAAAATATGGCTTTCGGGGCAGCTTGCAAGGTCTTGGAGGGAGGCCATTACAGTGGCCTTCCCGAAGGAGGGGAGGGACCCATCCTCTCCTGCAAGCTATCGACCGATCGCCTTTACAAGCTGTCTGCAGAAGCTTCTCGAGAAGATAATACACAGGAGACTCGTGTACTTAGAATACAACGGTCTTCTCGATGACTGTCAGGCAGGCTTCAGGGCTGGGCGATCTACAAATGACCAACTAGTAGCGTTACAATACTACATTAAAGATGCCAACCTACATAAGCAATATTGCATGACGGTGTTCTTTGGTATTGAGAGGGCATATGACACTGCATGACGCTATGGCATTCTTCGAGACTCAAAATCTTTTGGTATATCAGGGAACATTCTGAACACAGTGTCTAGTTGCATGTATGAACAAAAATTTCTTGCAAGAGTTGGGTAAGCACTATCAAACGTTCATGTTCAGGAGAATGGCGTGCTCCAATGTGGCGTTTTGAGCTGCACCTTGTTTATAGTCAAGATGAATTCGGTTCGGAAGGCATTGCCACTTGATGTATATGGATGACGTACAGATATATTTTAAATCGTGTAATATGTCCATATGCGAACAACAGGTACAGCTTGGGTAAACAAACTTGCTCGCTGGGCAGATCCAAATGGTTTTAAGCTTAATCCCTGGGAAAGGTACCTGCGTCGTCTTCTAAAAAAGGCGCGGTATCCAGCCCGATCCTGAATTTAAACTGAATGGTGCTTGACTCCTGTATAAAAGCAACACAAGTTTTTAGGCGTCGTCTTAGACAAAAAACTCGTATTCATTCCTCACATAAAACAGCTAAAACATAAAGGCCTAAAAAAAAATTAAGGTCCTTGGACACCAATGCTACGGTGCGGACAAGCAACTCCTCAGCCGTGTCTTCACAAGCTTGGTGGTGTCCCGCTTGGACTATGGAAGTGCGGTATATGGTTCGGCAACAAAAACAGCACTGAAATAGCTAGACCCAGTGCTCCACTTGGGGCTTCGCCTCGTGTCGGGCGGTTTTCGCACTAGCCCCGTACGAAGTCCTATACTCCAAGTGCGATAAACGGTCCCTAGATCAACAGCGAAGCGAAGATTAATGGATCTTCTTTACGCTTTTAAAAGTTCGTCAATAACCCACCACCCTTTTAAGCCTTTTATTTGTGATACAACCTACGTTCAAACTTCTTCTATATCGTCCATCTACTTCTTCTTCGTTCTCACATAGAGTGAGACAGGAAGCGTCAGAACTAGCTGTCACCTTTTCAGACACCTGAAAAGCAACCCTTTCTGACTTTTTACCACCTTGGCAGCTTCGCCCCGTGTCGTGCGACACTTTTTTTGTAGCAGTTGATTAAAAACGAGTGCCGACAACTGCAATTCTGTAGCACTTCTTGTTTCTTCAAAATAAATACACGTGTGCAGAATTTTTTAGCTACGCGTCAAAAACAGTCCTTACCTTGTCGTGTGCTGCGCATGGACCTGATTTTAGGGTATGTAACACTGTGAACTCGAAAAGCAGCATTTTTAGGCTGAAGCCTGTGGTATTTTTCGGGTTTTAAAAAACGTAGTTTATCATAAATTTCCCAAGTACATCATCATTACAGATTCCTTGCGCGTAGTACGTGCACTGGCATCGAAGCAGGTTCTTAAAAATCATGTTACGCACTTAGTTCATACGACCATTACGTCAGCATATGCGTCAAATCTTGAAGTGACCGTGTGCTGGGTGCCAGGTCAATTGGGGACCACCGGAAACGAGGCAGCGGATCAAATGGCTGCTGCTGCTGCACTTACAACTACACTTGACATAACAACAATACCCCACACTGACCTTAAGTCACATATCAGACAACAAGCTGCACGTTATAAAGTCACTCTTGAGAGCATACACCACTGACACACACCAAAGACACAATGAAGTTTCCCCGGCTCGATTACGGATAGGCCACACCCATGCAACACACTCGTGCCTGCTCACGGGATCTCCAAGACCCATTTCTAGCAGGTGTGGAGACGGCCTATCTGTGATCCATGTGCTACTTTAATGCAAAACACTCCACACAACATGAC